>CAWUFW010005383.1:864923-1346761 GCA_963921515.1 Calotriton arnoldi | reverse complement strand
ATGCAAATTTTATTGATTTCAAAACATATTAACAATCAGCCAATACGGAAGTCACAAGTACGAGTTTCATTCCCATAAGCATTTTATACCCCCAGATCCGATCCCCACTCAAATTACGTAGGCAGAATTTGGAGTCTAGGTTAATCAGGGACCCCTCCATTTCCCCAACCACTTTCTTCCACACTTTGCGGTATTTCTTGGCGCACCCCTTTGCTTCATAAAGGGCATTCTCATGGGTCGCACACCAGTCACCCCTCTTCGCCACTTCTCCAGGATAGGTGGGTCAGGGCATACCTCCAGGCCGCCGCAATCTCCCGCCAGCCACCATCATTGGCTGTTGAGAGACAGCACCTCTCGTTCCTGGACCCACACCAGCCCATCCGTCTGGCAAGTTGCCGAGGTCGTGAGGCACCTCCCCACCCTAATACCTCCGTTGGCTCACGCTTCAATGGATCCCCAGAACTGCCCCCAAGCATGGGGCATGACCAAACTAACCCTATGGAAAGAAGTCAGCATGGAGTGTGGTTGTCATCTTGCACATGACGCATCTGGGTGCAAGCCCGCTCGATGCCAGACGCATGGGAGTAGAGGCAAGCAGCGTGCTAGGTGGCTTGGCTACTGGATCAACTTGAGTTTGGCGGAGACAGTGACTATTACTGGGGGCCATGGGGGCATCTGCATCAATCCGACCTGCGTCGGGGGCCCACCCATTCCACCCATTTGATCCCTCAGCTTGTCTAGGGAGTTGTGGGAGTGTTGTTGAGTAGAGGTTTCGACGAATCGGCCACGGGAGCCACACCCACCGTCTCCATCGTCGTCTGAGCCTCCAATGGGGCTGTATTCGGGGGAGCCTCATGTCGCCCGTGATGTGCATGTGGAGGGCGCCTCTCAACTGCAAATATTTGTAGAACTGGGATGAGATGTAGGGAATAGCGAGGTTTGGAGTTCCTGGAAGGCCAGCACATGGTCCCCTGCCCATACGTCCCCTAAGCTGGGAGATGCAATAAGGTCCCAAGTTTTGCAGACCCCCGCTAGAATCCACTAACCTCCGCGGAGCCAAGCCCCTGCCAAGGGAGTACACTGGGTCGGCTTCCTTGGTGCACCAATGTTATGACGGACGCGGGCCCTTGCAGGCTAACAACACCGAGCGTGTCACCATCAGCAGTGTAGTCGGGACGGAATGGGCTCCCCCATGCTAACATGGCTTGGATGTCTCATGAGCCCCGGTTCGCTCAGTTCAGCCCGTTATCAGGCTGGAGTCCGACCAGCCCCCGATTGGAGACAGACAGTACGTGAACAGACTACTAGGAGGCGGCCACCGCCAGAGTAGCACTGAGTACAGGTGCGTCTCATCCCCACGCGCTACATACAGTGAGGAGGGAATCACGGCAGCTCCAGAGCAAAGCCCACTCGGGCCCTTCCTCCGCTCCGAAAGAAAGCTTAGTAACCCCAAGGCATGTCCAGTTCCCTGAACCAGGCCCTAGAGAGAAACAGAAGGGGGCATTCTGTAGGACATAAAGGAGTCTGGGAGGATCATCTATTTTCAAACTAGGGCCACCCTCCCCAGGGGACCTAGAGTGGCGTTTTCCATTTAAGGAGGTCTTCTTTGGCCCTCTTGACTAACGGAGCCACATTGAGGGACCGACCCGGCTCCGGAAGAAGGGGTGATCCCAAGATCCCCGGATATTTAAAGAGACTGCCTCCCGGGTGGTATGGTGGACTGCCAGTCGGGAAAGCACTCTCTAGGGAGATGCAGGGGACTAACACAGACTTCTCGGGGGTTCGCCGCAACCCTGAGGAGCCTGTTCGAGGGCATGCACGGGATCCGGAGACACTGGCGGCCCAGAAGGCGGGGCTCGGACAGAAAGACAAGTTACATCGTCCGCGCACGGTGCGATCTTGTCCATGCCCGTCGTTGGGCCATTCCACATCCACGGAGGCGGTCTTCCGCGCCCGCATTAGGGATGCCAGAGGGCTCCATCGCCAGGGGGCGAACAGCAAGGGAGAAGGGGACATCCCTGCCTAGTGCCCCTGGCGATGGGAAGAGCCTCCGACAACACCCCGGAGTAACCAGGCTGCCCCGCGCCCTCGGGCGAGCGTGCAAAGACCTGGACCAAAGAAGCACGGAAATGAGGCCCGAGCCCCGCCATGCCGGTCCGGCGCGCCTGTAGGTATGACCAGTCCACTGAGTCCAAACGCTTTTCAAGAAGTCTATGGATAGGAGTGCCAAGTATGGGGTGAGCGGGTGCTGATTCAGCCAGAGCCAACTGCAGTCTTTCCCCCGAAAGGCAGTGGCGGGTCCCCCGCTGGGGCATGAGACCCGCATTGATCCGGGTGCACCAGTGAGACCAGGCAGGGTTTTAGCCGTTGGGCCAGGATGGTAGCGTAAAGTTTAATCTTGGTGTTGGGGAGGGATATAGAGGCGGTAGTCTGCACACACAATCGGGAGGGAGGCTGAGACTTCAGGGAGAACCACGATGCGTGGCAATGTCCGCCTCCCGGCGGAAGACGAGCCTCTTTCCGCGGTTTCTTTAAATAAATTAACTAGGTGGGGCCCTAGGGGTATCTCGGTATGCTGCATAATATTCCTGCAGAGAAGGCCGTCCCGGACGCCGGTGTCTTACCCCGGGGGACCAGAGCGATCGCCTCCCTCAATTTCCTTCAAGGAGAAGGGGGCGCTCTAGATGCTTTCTGGGCCGCTGGTTCCAGCCTGGGGAGGCGCACCCCACCTCGGTCAAGGAGAGCAGCAACGGACAGTTTGCGGGGTTTGTGCAGTAGTGTGCAGCTTCCGATAGTAAGCCGCAAGGTATTTGCCCATTGCCGCGAGGGCGCATTGCACCGCTCCAGCTGTGTCCACCACCTCTGGGATGATACGATTCGCCCTAGGGTGTGTGGCCAACCTGTGTAAGATCGTACCGTTCTTATCCCCCCAGCCGTAAACTTTCTGGCTACCGAGGACCTCCCATAGGAGCCCAGCCGCCGCATCCAGAGATGGTGGCTTAATGTCATCCCGGATGAGGGGCCGAGGTTGTCGGGATTGAGCTGCATCGTACAGATGGCCAGGTAGTAGCTGTTCCAAAGCGAGCGCACTGCGCTTCCTTGGAGGAGATTTCCTGCAGCTGCGATTGTCTCAGGCGCCTGTCGCTAAGCGCAGAAGCCTGCGTATGGTCGCCTTCCCAGCCTCCCACGGGGTACCGGAAGGCTACCCGATCCTTCGTTGGTAGCCAAAGTACCGTACAAGCTCATGCCCTACCTCACTTCCGGAAACCTTTATCCTGGAGAAACCAGGCATTGCATCCTCCATGTTTGGCGGGCTGTGGGAGGGGCCCTGGGCTAAGTAGTATCGGGAGTGGTTGGAGATGCCTCTGGGGAGAATACGAACATCAACAATCAGTGAACAGTCGGGCGCGGGGACAAAGATCGCATCTGCACGCTTGGGTACATGGTGAGCCGCATGAGGTATGTGTAAGTGGGCATGCGTGGGTGCCATGTCGCCATGCATCGCAAAGCCCAGGGACACAGGACCGAGTTTCGTAATTGTTACCTTTTACCACTCGCCGCCCGAAGGCGGCAGATGGAGGTCTGGCCTGTCCAAGGGCCGGGGATAAAACAGCGGCGTTAAATACTCCAGCGATGACCATGCTACCTGTTGGCACGCTATGTAGCAGGGCGGCAGTGTGCGAGAGTGTGCGCAAGCCTGGTGGGAGGGGCATCACCCACCGACATGAGTGTGAGGGTGTACCAGCCAGCGACCCACAAACTGTCACTGATGAGCCGCGAGGTCATGTATCAGCTTGGGTGAGGACAAAGGGCAGTGTGCGCCAGCAGAAGTATTGCAACCCCTCGCGCAGCCTGGAGAAGCCGGAGTGCCATACCCTATGGCGTAGCCACTTGGCGAGCCAGGAAGGGGCAGCAGTTGCCCATGAGGTGTGTTTCTTGGAAGCATGAGGATGTCTACATGGAGCCGCTCTCGCCACACCTTAAGACCGCTGCTACGTTTGTGCCGATCCAAAAGGCCGGTGAGCGTTCCACGAGCAACACGTGGAGAGGCACCATTGGGGAAGCGTTATCTGTCATGGTAAGCAGATCTTGGTCTAGGGGAGCGCGCGCGGCTTTGGGTGTACATGCGCGCTTGGGGGCCTATAGCGGTGCGTGCCGTCGCTGCAACAGTGAGAGCACGCCCGTCCCCTCCCACCATTAGCACTGCGTCATTCCGTGATAGCTGAAACAAAAACTAACAAAAAGCAGAACAACATATAGGAGAAACCTCTCCCAAACCCTCCCCTACGCCCCCACCCCCACCCTACACTTCAAGGAACAGAAGCATCTGTCAGGCCCCCTAGTAAACCACACACCCAATACTCAGGGCGAACAACCAAACTTCAAACGCCTGGGAAGTAGGGAAAGCGTGGGGGGACCCCTCCTCATGAGCGGATGCTTGTTGACAACAACCATCGGGAAGTTAGGAACAAGATCAAGGACAGTGCGCCGTCCTCGGCCGCTTGGAGCAAGGCCCGGCGGGCAGAGACCGGTTCCAGGCTTGGTCCCTCAACAGCATCGGGCTACCGGGAAGGTCTGCAGGTCTGGGAGGTCAATCGCAGAAGAGAGCCGGGACACGTCGCCTCTGTCGTCCAATCGGCCGGATGAACCTGGGCACCTGGACTGAGCGCTCCCTCCTCAACTTGGGTTGACCGCTGTGTGACCCGGTGGGGAATCCGGTGCGAAGCCTGCACCTCCGGTCCGCGGCGCCTGCGGGCGCGTTGCGAGGGAAGGCACCGAGGAGCGGAGGAGCGGAGCAGCCTCGCCCGCCCCCGCCTCCATCCGCCCACAGCGCACGATCCTCAGCCCGCAGAGGGCGTTCTTCCCGGTGCCCAAGTCCAAGCCTCCGTCGGACTGTCGAAGAACAATGTCTTGTTCTCCAAATACCACCCTCAGGCAGGCCGAGGAGAGGAGCTGATACTGAATATTGAGTGCCCTCAGCTTTTGCTCCCCGGCCTCTCCGAAGGAGCGCGCCGCTGGCTCTGGACATCACGGGTATAGTCTGGAAAGATCATAATGGCGCAGTTTTCTGTGGAGGAGTCGCTGTTGCTTACACGAGGCTTCGGATAGGATGGTGTCTCTGTCTTTGAGGTTGAGGACCCGCATTATAATCGGGCGGGGAAGGGAGCTCAGGCATTGGCCTGGGGCCAGGAGACCGATGAGCCCTTTCAATACGCAAACCACGGGGACAAGGCAGTTACCACCAGTACCCGTCTGAAAAAGTTGTGGGCACAGGATGATTTTGCAACAAGGCCTCTTTCTGCTCCTCTGTTGGTTCTTTCTGCACATCTTTTGCTTCTTTCTGTGCATTTTTTCTTCTTTCTTCACATGTCCTACCTCTGTAGGCATAGTTAGAAACTAGCATTTAAAAAAACCTTTGAAATTCACTTAAAAATCATAGGTTTCAGGCACGTTATAGTTAGAAATTAGCATTTAAAAACCTTTGAAATTCACTGAAAAAACCATAGGTTTCAGACACGTTATAGTTAGAAATTAGCATTTAAAAAACCTTTGAAATTCACTGAAAAAACCATAGGTTTTAGGGACAGTTATAGTTAGTTGGACATTTCACTCGTACAAAACCATAGAAATTCCCCGTTATAGTTAGTTCAGCTAACTATAACTCGCTCCTCGTAATGCACTGCTGATGACGTCACATATTACATCACTCATGACATGGTCAGTGACATCACTGATGACATCACTGATGACATCTCAAATGAAATCACTGATGACATCATCCAGTGACTGTGTGTTTCTGTAAAGTTTAAATATGTTTAATATATATAGGGAAAGGCGTATTGAAGAATGAGTGGGTGTTTAAGTGTCTGAAGGGATGATTTAGTACGTGCGTGACTGACTCTACAAGTGAGTGATTAAACGTATCTTACTGAATGCATGGGTTAGTGACTAAACTGTGTGAATGTCTGTATCCGTCTGTTTGTTGGTGTGTAAGTGGATGCATGGATTTGCGAATAGCTACATGAGTGTCTATATGGGTTATTGATTGGTTCTCTGAGTATCTGTATGGCTGCCTGAGTGTTTGTGTGGGTGGGGTGTGTGTGACTCTGTACATAGATGTGTGAGTGGGTGATTCACTGGGTGCATGATTTCAAGAGTGCATCTGTGATGGACTGCTTGGGTGGGTGAGTGTGTGTATGGGTGTGTTAGTGAGTGAATGTATATCTCAGTGGTACATGTGCGAGTAACTACATATGTAAAAGGCAGTATATATGTGTGTTAGAGTATTTAAATGGCTATAAGTGAGAGTGTGTGATTGTGAGAGTGGCTGTATGGATGCGTGTGTGCTTGTATCAGTTATTGTATAAGAGCGTAAGAATGTGCTAGTATTTGTATGAGTAAGTGAGCTGGTGTGTGTATAACTGTATAGGTGAGTAAATGGGTGTGTGATTAATTTTTTGCATGACTGACTAGGTGTGTGAGTACCTCTATGGATGAGTGGTGGTGTGTGAGTGTTTATATAGGTGTATGAGTGCATATGATAGTCCTGTACTGAGTGACTGTAAGTATGAGTGACTGTACGGGTGAGTGAGTAGATGTGTGTGTGTAGACCTAAGAATCAGTGAGTGGGTATGTAGTTATTGGTATTGGAGTGTGTATGGTTTTGAGAATGGCAGTCTGTAATTTAGAGTGGGTGTATCAAAAGCTATATTAGGGTGTGAGAAGATGCATGAAATTATCACATGGATGATGTCATCAGTGATGTCATTTGAGATGTCATCAGTGATGTCATCAGTGATGTCACTGACCATGTCATGAGTGATGTAATATGTGACGTCATCAGCAGTGCATTGCGGGGCGCGAGTTATAGTTAGCTGAACTAACTATAACGGGGGAATTTCTATGGTTTTGTACGAGTGAAATGTCCAACTAACTATAACTGTCCCTAAAACCTATGGTTTTTTCAGTGAATTTCAAAGGTTTTTTAAATGCTAATTTCTAACTATAACGTGTCTGAAACCTACGGTTTTTTCAGTGAATTTCAAAGGTTTTTTAAATGCTAATTTCTAACTATAACGTGCCTGAAACCTATGATGTTTTAAGTGAATTTCAAAGGTTTTTTAAATGCTAGTTTCTAACTATGCCTACAGAGGTAGGACATGTGAAGAAAGAAGAAAAAACGCGCAGAAAGAAGCAAAAGAAATGCAGAAAGAAGCAACAGAAGTCCACAAAGACGAAGAAAAGTGCAGGAAGAAGCAAAAGATGTGCAGAAAGAACCAACAGAGGAGCAGAAAGAGGCCATGTTGCAAAATCATCCTGTGCCCACAACTTTTTCAGACGGGTACTGGTGGTAACTGACTCTGACTAACCAGAGTCAGTGCTATGCTAAAAGACACTTAGAATACAGTGAAAACACCTACATACACTAGGGAACACTATGCGTTGGGGTACCCCTGTGATTAGCATGACCTCCTCTGTAAGTCCCTAGTACATAATAGGGCAGGGGGATTAAAACTACCTCTTAAAACGCGTGTGCAAACGCACCCCGTGGCACGTTTTAAGTTGCGGGATTAAGTCCCCTTGAATCCTGAGGGTCCCTGGGGCCCAACTAGCCCCCAGGTACCTACAGTTAGGACCACAGAGCTGAGTTGCAGAGAGGCGTTCCGAGGCCACGCACCTTTTTTCACCTCTCTGCAACGCAACTCTGTTGTGCTTACTGAAGGTACCTGGTGGGCTAGTTGGCCCCAGGGTCCCTCAGGATTCAAGGGGGCGTGTTTGCGCACATGTCACCTGAGGCCCCGCCCCCTCCCTTCACCACTGTGCAAACGCGCCCCGTGGCACGTTTTAAGTTGGGGGATTAGGTCACCTTGAATCCTGAGGGTCCCTGGGGCCCAACTAGCCCACCAAGTACTTCCAGTAAGCACCACAGGCCTGTGTTGCAACGCCTGTAACAAATTGTGTAGTTGTGTTTAGGTAGTGAAGGGGGTCGTGCTGGGGGTAGTGTTTTAGGGTTTAGGGTAGTGCAGTGGTGTTTGTGTAGTGTAGGCGGTCATGCTGGGGGTAGATTTAGGGTTTAGGGTAGTGCAGTGGTGTTTGGATAGTGTAGGGAGTCGTGCTGGGGGTAGTGTTTTAGGGTTTAGGGTATTACAGTGGTGTTTGGGTAGTGTAGGGGGTTGTGCTGGGGGTAGGGTTTTAGGGTTTAGGGTAGTGCAGTGGTGTTTGGGTAGTGTAGGGGGTCGTGCTGGGGGTAGTGGTTTAGGGTTTAGGGTAGTGCAGTGGTGTTTGGGTAGTGTAGGGGTACTGCTGGGGGTAGTGTTTTAGGGTTTAGGGTAGTGCAATGGTGTTTGGGTAGTGTAGGGGGTACTGCTGGGGGTAGTGTTTTAGGGTTTAGGGTAGTGCAGTGGTGTTTGGGTAGTGTAGGGGTTCGTGCTGGGGGTATTGTTTTAGGGTTTAGGGTAGTGCAGTGGTGTTTGTGTAGTGTAGGGGGTAGTGTTTTAGGGTTTAGGGTAGTGCAGTGGTGTTTGTGTAGTGTAGGGGGTCGTGCTGGGGGTAGTGTTTTAGGGTTTAGGGTAGTGCAGTGGTCTTTGTGTAGTGTAGGAGGTCGTGTTTTAGGGTTTAGGGTAGTGCAGTGTTGTTCGGGCAGTGTAGGGGGTCGTGCTGGGGGTGGTGTTTCAGGGTTTAGGGCAGGGCAGTGGTGTTCGGGCAGTGTAGGGGGTCTTGCTGGGGGTGGTGTTTCAGGGTTTAGGGCAGTGCAGTGGTGTTTGGGTCGTGCAGGGGGTCATGCTGGGGGAGTGTTTTAGGGTTTAGGGCAGTGCAGTGGTGTTTGGGTAGTGTAGGGGGTCATGCTGAGGGGAGTGTTTTAGGGTTTAGGGCAGTGCAGTGGTGTTTGGGCAGTGTAGGGGGTCATGCTGGGGGGAGTGTTTTAGGGTTTAGGGCAGTGCAGTGGTGTTTGGGTAGTGTAGGGGGTCGTGCTGGGGGAGTGTTTGAGGGTTTAGGGCAGTGCAGTTGTGTTCGGGTAGTGTAGGGGGTCGTGCTGGGGGAGTATTTTAGGGTTTAGGGTAGTGCAGTGGTGTTCGGGTAGTGTAGGGGGTCGTGCTGGGGGTTGTGTTTCAGGGTTTAGGGCAGTGCAGTGGTGTTCGGGCAGTGTAGGGGGTCGTGCTGGGGCTGGTGTTTCAGGGTTTAGGGCAGTGCAGTGGTGTTCGGGCAGTGTAGGGGGTCATGCACGGGGTGGTGTTTCAGGGTTTAGGGCAGTGCAGTGGTGTTCGGGCAGTGTAGGGGGTCGTGCTGGGGCTGGTGTTTCAGGGTTTAGGGCAGTGCAGTGGTGTTCGGGCAGTGTAGGGGTCTTGCTGGGGGTGGTGTTTCAGGGTTTAGGGCAGTGGTGTTCGGGCAGTGTAGGGGGTCTTGCTGGGGGTGATGTTTCAGGGTTTAGGGCAGTGCAGTGGTGTTCGGGCAGTGTAGGGGGTCTTGCTGGGGGTAGTGTTTCAGGGTTTAGGGCAGTGCAGTGGTGTTCCTGCAGTGTAGTGGGTCGTGCTGGGGATGGTGTTTCATGGTTTAGGGCAGTGCAGTAGTGTTCAGGCAGTGTAGGGGGTCGTGCTGGGGCTGGTGTTTCAGGGTTTAGGGCAGTGCAGGCAGTGGTGCTCGGGCAGTGTAGGGGGTCGTGCTGGGGGTGGTGTTTCTGGGTTTAGGGTAGTGCAGTTGTGTTCGGGCAGTGTAGGGGTTCGTGCTGGGGCTGGTGTTTCAGGGTTTAGGGCAGTGCAGTGGTGTTCGGGCAGTGTAGGGGGTCATGCTGGGGCTGGTGTTTCAGTGTTTTGGGCAGAGCAGTGGTGTTCGGGCAGTGTAGGGGGTCGTGCTGGGGGTGGTGTTTCAGGGTTTAGGGCAGTGCAGTGGTGTTCGAGTAGTGTAGGGGGTCATGCTGGGGGTGGTGTTTCAGGGTTTAGGGCAGTGGTGTTCAGGCAGTGTTGGGGGTCTTGCTGGGGGTGATGTTTCAGGGTTTAGGGCAGTGCAGTGGTGTTCGGGCAGTGTAGGGGGTCTTGCTGGGGGCAGTGTTTCAGGGTTTAGGGCAGAGCAATGGTGTTCAGGCAGTGTAGGGGGTTGTGTTGGAGGTGGTGTTTCAGGCTTTAGGGCAGTGCAGTGGTATTCGGGCAGTGTAGGGGGTCTTGCTGGGGGTGGTGTTTCAGGGTTTAGGGCAGTGCAGTGGTGTTTGGGCAGTGTAGGGGGTCGTGCTGGGGGTGGTGTTTCAGGGTTTAGGGCAGTGTAGTGGTGTTCGGGCAGTGTAGGGGGTCGTGCAGGGGGTGGTGAGTCAGGGTTTAGGGCAGTGCAGTGGTGTTCGGGCAGTGTAGGGGGTCTTGCTGGGGGTAGTGTTTTAGGGTTTAGGGCAGTGCAGTGGTGTTCGGGCAGTGTAGGGGGTCGTGCAGGGGGTGGTGTTTCAGGGTTTAGGGCAGTGCAGTGGTGTTCGGGCAGTGTAGGGTGTCGTGCTGGGGGTGGTGTTTCAGGGTTTAGGGCAGTGCAGTGGTGTTCGGGCAGTGTAGGTGGTCTTGCTGGGGCTGGTGTTTCAGGGTTTAGTGCAGTGGTGTTCGGGCAGTGTAGGGGGTCTTGCTGGGGGTGGTGTTTCAGTGTTTAGGGCAGTGCAATGGTGTTCGCGCAGTGTAGGGGGTCTTGCTGGGGCTGATGTTTCAGGCGTTTAGGGCAGCGCAGTGGTGTTCGGGCAGTGTAGGGGGTCTTCCTGGGGGTGGTGTTTCAGGGTTTAGGGCAGTGCAGTGGTGTTCGGGCAGTGTAGGGGGTCTTGCTGGGGCTGGTGTTTCAGGGTTTAGGGTAGTGCAGTGGTGTTCGGGCAGTGTAGGGGGTCGTGCTGGGGCTGGTGTTTCAGGGTTTAGGGCAGTGCAGTGGTGTTCGGGCAGTGTAGGGGGTCGTGCTGGGGCTGGTGTTTCAGGGTTTAGGGCAGTGCAGTGGTGTTCAGGCAGTGTAGGCGGTCGTGCTGGGGCTGGTGTTTCAGGGTTTAGGGCAGTGCAGTGGTGTTCGGGCAGTGTAGGGGTCGTGCTGGGGGTGGTGTTTCAGGGTTTAGGGCAGTGCAGTGGTGTTCGGGCAGTGTAGGGGGTCGTGCTGGGGCTGGTGTTTCAGGGTTTTGGGCAGAGCAGTGGTGTTCGGGCAGTGTAGGGGGTCGTGCTGGGGGTGGTGTTTTAGGGTTTAGGGCACTGCAGTGTTGTTCGGGCAGTGTAGGGGTCTTGCTGGGGGTGGTTGTAGGAGAGTAGGATCTGCTTCACAGGGGTACCCCCACTTTTTGCTGATACTTCACTGGTTTTCGACATTAGTCTGGCTGGGGCCCTGCTATTCAGAACCCCAGCCTAGCTGTTTCCTCTTTAAAAGGGTCTCCATGTGCCTTAGGCACATCACTGATTGGGATCTGGAGTGCCCTTGTAAGTCCCTAGTATATGGTATACTATGTACCAAGGGCATAGGTACCTCAGAGGCCTGCCAGGGGCTGCAGCATGTATTATGCCACCCCTGGTAGGCCATCCAAACTGACACCACAGGTCTGCTACTGCAGCCTGGGTAAGGTGGTGCATGCACCCCTTGCTGTGGTATAGGTTACCTATATCACTAAAAGCATACACACATATAAACCTATAAGTCACTCCTAAGGCAGGCCTTATCAATCCTAAAGGCAGAGTGCATGGTTCCTATGTGAGAGGGTGCCCCTGCATGAGCAGGGCCCCTCTGCAGCGTTCGGAGACCATCTCTGATGCTGTTTGTAGTGCAGCCTGACCATATACTCTTAAACGCATTATATCCTCGCGGTAAAATGCTAACTATGGAATGGCTGCACCTAAACATGTCGTGTTTGGTGTCAAACATCTTGGAATACTACCCCCCGCCAATCCTGGCGGCGGGGGTAGCATTCCACCCTTCTAGAGGGAAAGGCATGTTAACTCTGACGAGTCCGGTAACTTCTTTCCAGAGCCCTGGCATCACAAAATGGATGCTGCTGCCACAGACACGAGTCTGGCCTCCTGCTGCTGGACGAAACTCCGGCAGGGGAGGCCTGGACAATAGGTTTCCTGTCCCAGGGAGGTGTGACCACCTCCCCAGACAGGACAATGTGTATTGGGGCTGGGCGGGAGCACTTTCGGGTGCTTTGAAGTCCTGCACTGGGGGCACATTTGGTGTCCCTGTGCATACCCCAGTTCAAACCGGATCAGGGGCTTGCAGCCCCTGCTTTGGCGTGAACTGGACAAAGGGAAAGGGGTGTAGCCACCCCTCTGCCCTGACCCACCCATAGGTGGGGCCACAGAGTAGTCCATCCCCTATTTTTAGAATAAAGGTAGGAACCCAGTCCCTAGGACTTTAGATATACCTGGACGAAACTCTGAAACAGAATCCTGGACCTTCGACGCTCTACTCACGATTAGAGGACTGAAGAATCTCCCTTGGGGTCAAGGAGTGACTCCCCTGCTTGGCAGGCACCAAAGAAGCATCTGTCCGGTTCGCATCACTGAAGCTCCCGTCGGACGCCGAAGTCATCGCATCACCAGAGGTGGATTCTCAGACTTCCCCGAGGCTACCCTGAGTCCCCAGCAAAGCTGAGGCCCGTGGCTATCGTGGGTGACTTGAGACCGTGACCCCTGGACACCGAGCACATTTGCAAGTGCACCATCTTCTGGGTCTCCCAAGAAGTCGTGCTTTGGGCTCCGAGTAGCCCTAGCCTCCAGCACCACCTGCACCGAAGATCACTGGCCCCCACTCCACGAGTGTCCTGTAAGCCAGCTCCACGTGCGGCGTCACGAGGCTCCTTCGCGGTCGCTAGCCCGTTGGCTAGTAGCCCTTAACGAAGGCCAATCTTTTCTTTACTTGGCAGTCTGGTTGCTCCAGGCCTGCCCTCACTTACCCTCGCTGGGTGAGTTCCCCAGACCTTGCTGGTCTGCATCATCGACGATCTACATCTTACTCGAGACTTGCCGTTGCCAAGGCTTGTTGGGTCCAATCTGGTCGCCGACACCTCTGCACTCGACAGACATCGAGCAGCAGCCCGAATCCTGCTCCTGGTCGCCGACAACGCCTCCCGGACCTCGTGGCTGAAGAGTCAAGACGACCGTCATCGAACCTGAAGCACTCGACATCGGTGGGCATCTGTCCATCGCCTCCCTGGTCACTGGCTAGTGACCCAGACTCTGTCCCCTCTGCTTTCAGGTTCTTCAGAACTCCGATCCACTCTTGGATCCACCCGGACACTTTTCTCCTGGTCGCCAGCAGCACTTTGCAGCAGATCGCCATAAGAACCGACGACGAAACCCGACCCCGAAAGGCACCTATGCACCCGGCTTCCCTGGGTGAGGTAACACGAGTACTCCGGTGCTCCCGTGGGTAGAGACTCTTCAAAGTCCTAGATCTCAAAGGGTTTTGTCCTAGTCCTCTTCTAAGTGTCCCTTTCCTCTATTTTCCCGATCCCGACTTTCTCCATAGAAGTTAACGGCGTATCGCGGTTGTGTATTTACACTGCACGCGTCTCCCGTGGGTCCCCTGTGTCACTACCTTGGGTGGTTCCTTGTGGTCCAAGCACTTCTAGAGGCTCTAGGCCTAGTGTCTAGTTCAGTCGTGGTTCGCATACCACTTTATTGGTATATGGTTTGGTACGCCCCTAGGGCCCAAACGTGTATTTGTGCTATTACTGTGATTTAAGATCTTATAACCTATGTACTTCGAACTCTAGCCTCATAAAGAGACTAGAGGGGTGTGTTTAGTAATAAATACATATATTTTGAATATATACCTGGTGTGGTGCTCTTTCATTTGGTCACTCAAGAGATTATAGACTGGTAAAACAAGCTGCTTTACATTCCTTCAAGACTTAGCCTGAAGGCTGCTCTCCATAGCTACCACTAGGATAGCTTTCAATAAGGTTGTCTTTAACCTACCTACCATAAGAGTCGATTTGGACTGGTGCACGGTGCCCACTATAATTAGTGGACAGCATATGCCAGGCCAACTTCTCACATTGGTGTGCAGCGTGTGGGATTCCAGCTTGCTATTGTTTTACCAGATAATCTCAATTGAATTGATCAACTGAAAACCACTAAAGGTACCTAAGGTACATATAATTTAAGCTTAGAATATCAGTAAGTTCTACTGAACTTAGAGTTGTGTGTTAAGGGATAGCACAACCCTTTCTACAACTCAAGAGAGTTTAGTAGGCCACACTAGAGTAGGTAGTGCATACACCACACCACACTAGTAATGTCTTTAAAAGCAGGATCCAAAGATGCCCTGCAGGAAGCCATTGAGCTTCCCCCTCCAAGTATGACACACTCCCATTCTTGGAACTGAGAGCTTTGTGTAACGTGAGGAAATTAAGGACAGGCCAAAGTCCCACCACCCAACACCTCCAGGAGTTGTTGGTGGCTTATGATCTTAGTAAGTCTTCAGAGACTGAAGGGGTAGGAGCAGAGGGTGGGCCAGCAGATGAGGAAGGGGCCAGGGGTACTACTACCCCCAGCCCCCCCTCTGAAACTGACCAGGAGGGTGACAATGACCCTGACCTGGAGAACCCAATCCCTTCTGGGAAAGATGAAGATGAGGATCTGGAGAACCACACCTTTGTCCCCCAGGAAGGATTATGAGTGTGCTCAGAAAGTCTAGGTCTCCTTCTCAGGAGTCTAACCACTCTGGCACCTCCATAGGGAGCTCTGTTTCTTCTCACAGGAGGGAATCCTCTCATGAGAGAAGAAAGAGACTGGTCCAGTATGAGGAAACTCAACTGGAGATCAGGAAGAAGCAATTGGCTTTAGATAGAGAATCCCTAGATCTCCTTAAAGAGAGAAGAAAGTTGGGACTAGAGTCCCATGGTGGCAGCCATGTCCCTAGAGATAGGGAAAGGTCCTATGACCATAGGAACCTGAGCAAGATTGTCCCTCCCTACCAGAGTGGGGATGATATCCACAAATGGATAACTGCTTTAGAGAGGGCCTGTAAAGTACAGAAGGTCCCTCAGGAGCAGTGGGCAGCAATCTTGTGGCTCTCCTTTGCTGACAAAGGTAGAGACAAGCTCCTCACTGTTAGAGAGGAGGATGCTGACAATTACAAGGTCTTGAAGAGTGCTCTTATTGATGGGTTTGGCCTAACCACTGAACAGTACAGGTTGAAGTTCAGAGACACCCAAAAAGCACAGACTCAAGACTGGGTAGACTATGTGGATTGTTCTGCCAAGGCTCTGGAAGGCTGGTTGATGGGCAGTAAGGTGTGTGACTTCTCAGGATTGTATAATCTGATAATGAGGGAGCAGATTCTTAATAACTGTCAAAACCAGCTGTTGCATCAGTACCTGGTTGACTCTGATCTGACCTCTCCCCAAGAATTGGGAAAGAAGGCAGACAAATGGGTCAGAACCAGGGTGAAGCAGAAGGTACAGAACCAAGGTGGGGAAACCAAGAAGCAAGATGCTAAGAACTCTGACAAGGGTGGGGAGAAGGGTAAAGATCAAAAGTCTTCATCAGGCCCCCAAAAATCTTCTTCTGGTGGGGATTCCCAGTCTACCAAGGGTAAAGGCCAAAGAAAACCATGGTGCAAGGTCTGTAAGCAAAAGACCCACTGGACCAGTGATTGCACCAAGTCCAAAGACTCCAGTCCAGCACCCACCAATGCCCCTAAGGCACCTGTTCCCCCTAGTACAGTTGGTGGAAGTGCTCCAGCAAAGGGTTTAGTAGGGTTCACCCTGGGAACTGAGTTGGGCTCTGACTTAGTCAGGGAACTGACTCAGGCTGTGTTAGTCTGTGATGGAGGCATGGATGTGACCTCCACTGTGAGTCCCAGTAATCTGGGCAAGTACAGACAACAGCCTTTAATCAATGGACGAGAGGCTTTGGCATTTAGGGACACAGGGGCAAGTGTCACAATGGTGACACAAGACCTTGTGCTACCTGGGCAAGTTATGCTTGGTGAAATGTACCAAGTGACCAATGCTAGCAATGTCAGAACAGACCATACTCTGGCAGTTGTTAACTTCTCCTGGGGAGGGGTAACTGGCCTTAAGAAGGTTGTGGTAAGTGCAAACCTACCAGTCGAATGCTTGCTTGGCAATGACTTAGAGACTTCTGCTTGGGCAGAAGTGGAGCTCAGGACCCATGCAGAAATGCTGGGGATCCCTGCAGATGTGTTTGCTGTGACCAGGTCACAAGCTAAACTGTCTAAAACTGAACAGGCCTTGGATTCTGGAAGAATGGACCAAGTGCCTTCCAAGAGGAGGAGTAGTAGGGTTAAGGCAGTGCCTTCCCCTTGGCTCAGGAGGAAGATCAGTCCCTTGAGGGGGATGATCTCAGCCCTGAAGAAGGAACTGTCCCAGAGGAACTTGAACCTGAACAGGTTGAGTTCTTGGGGACAGGGGGACCTTCTAGGGCAGATCTGAGCCAGGAGCAGCAGAGCTGCCCCTCCCTTGAACCCCTCAGACAGCAAGCTGCTGCTGAGGCTGCTGGGAAAGCTAGTGGTCCCCATACAGTGTATTGGGATGATGGACTCCTGTACTCAGAGAGTAGAGACCCCAAGCCTGGTGCTACCAGGAGGTTGGTAATACCTTTGAAGTTCAGGGGCTTCCTATTGACCCTAGCCCATGATATTCCCTTAGCAGGACACCTGGGCCAGAACAAGACTTGGGACAGAATTGTCCCTCACTTTCACTGGCCCCACATGTCTGAAGACAGTAAGGAGTTTTGTCGCTCCTGTGTAACCTGCCAAGCCAGTGGCAAAGCAGGTGGCACTACAAAGGCCCCCTGATACCACTACCTGTGGTGGGGGTGCCCTTTGAGAGGGTAGGGATTGACATTGTTGGTCCCATGGATCCCCAAACAGCCTCTGGGCACAGGTTTATCCTGGTGGTAGTGGATCATGCCACCAGGTACCCAGAAGCTATTCCCCTCAGGACCACTACAGCACCTGTGGTGGCAAGGGCCCTCCTGGGAATCTTCTCAAGAGTGGGCTTTCCTAAGGAGGTAGTATCAGACAGGGGTGCAAACTTCATGTCTGGTTACTTAAAAGCAATGTGGAAGGAGTGTGGAGTTACTTATAAGTTCACCACACCCTATCACCCACAATGCAATGGTTTAGTTGAGAGATTCAACAAAACCTTGAAGGGCATGATTAAAGGGCTCCCAGAAAAGCTTAGGCGTAGATGGGACATACTCTTGCCCTGCCTTTTATTCGCATATAGGGAGGTGCCTCAGAAGGGGGTTGGTTACAGCCCTTTTGAACTTCTGTTTGGCCACCCTGTGAGGGGTCCACTGTGCTTGGTGAAGGAAGGATGGGAGTTACCTCTCAAGCCCCCAAAGCAAGATATAGTGGACTATGTACTTGGTCTCCGCTCCAGGATGGCTGAGTACATGAAAAAGGCAACCAAAAACCTTGAGGCTAGCCAGGAACTTCAGAAGGCCTGGCATGACCAAAGAGCTGTTCTGACTGTTTACCAGCCAGGACAGAAGGTGTGGGTGTTGGAGCCAGTGGCCCCAGCAGCTCTCCAAGACAAATGGAGTGGACCCCACACTATTGTTGAGCAGAAGGGTGAGGTCACTTACTTAGTGGACCTAGGAACACCCAGGAGTCCCCACAGGGTTCTCCATGTCAACAGACTTAAGCCATATGTAGACAGGGCAGACATGGGCTTGCTCATGGCTACTGATGAAGGGCAGGAGGAAGAGAGTGACCCACTCCCTGACCTGCTCTCACAGAACCCTGACGATGGGTCAGTTGATGGTGTAGCCTTGGCAGGCAGCCTCACTACCCAGCAACAAACTGATTGCAGGCAAGTCCTCAATCAGTTTAGACATATGTTTTCACTGACACCCAGTCAGACCACCTGGTGCACTCATGAAGTGGACACTGGGGACAGTCTGCCTATTAAAAACAAGATTTATAGGCAACCTGACCATGTCAGGGACTGTATCAGGACTGAAGTCCAGAAGATGTTGGAATTGGGAGTGATTGAGCCCTCAGATAGCCCTTGGGCTAGTCCAGTAGTCCTAGTACCTAAACCTCACACCAGTGGTGGGAAAAGAGAGATGAGGTTTTGTGTAGACTACAGAGGCCTCAATGCAGTCACTAGGACTGATGCCCATCCAATACCCAGGGCAGATGAGCTCATAGATACTTTGGCCTCTGCCAAATATCTCAGCACATTTGACCTAACAGCTGGCTACTGGCAGATCAGACTAGCTGATACTGCAAAGCCCAAAACAGCATTTTCAACCCCTAGTGGGCATTATCAATTTGTGGTGATGCCCTTTGGTCTGAAAAATGCACCTGCCACTTTCCAGAGGTTGGTGAACACAGTTCTCACAGGACTGGAAGCCTATAGTGCAGCTTATCTAGATGATATTGCTGTCTTTAGCTCCACCTGGGAGGATCACCTGGTCCACCTCAGGAATGTTTTACAGGCCCTGCAAAAGGCAGGCCTGACTATCAAGGCCACTAAGTGCCAGATAGGGCAGAGTCAGGTTGTGTACCTGGGCCACCTTGTGGGTGGAGGCCAGGTTCAACCTTTGCAGAGCAAGATCCAGACCATCATGGACTGGACTGCTCCCACTACCCAGACTCAGGTGAGAGCCTTCTTAGGCCTGACTGGGTACTATAGGAGATTTGTCAAGGGGTATGGATCAATAGTGACACCCTTGAATGACTTAACTTCTAAGAAAATGCCCAAAAAGGTTCAGTGGACAGTTAGCTGTCAAAAGGCATTTGATGACCTCAAGCAGGCCATGTGCACTGCTCCAATTCTGCAGAGTCCTGATTACTCCAAGAAGTTCATTGTTCAAACTGATGCATCTGAATTGGGGGTAGGGGCTGTACTGTCACAATTGAATGAAGAAGGTCAGGATCAGCCAGTAGCTTTTATTAGCAGAAGGCTGACCCCTAGAGAGAAACGTTGGTCAGCCATAGAGAGGGAGGCCTTTGCTGTGGTCTGGGCTCTGAAGAAGTTGAGGCCATACTTGTTTGGTACACACTTCCTGGTTCAGACAGACCATAAGCCCCTCTTATGGCTAAAACAAATGAAGGGTGAAAACCCCAAACTGCTTAGGTGGTCCATTTCCCTACAGGGGATGGACTTTACAGTGGAACATAGGCCTGGGAGTAACCATGCGAATGCAGATGGACTCTCTAGGTATTTCCACTTAGAACATGAAGACTTAACTGGGCAAGGTTAGTTTAATGTCCCTACGTTTGGGGGGGGTTGTGTAGGAGAGTAGGATCTGCTTCACAGGGGTACCCCCACTTTTTGCTGATACTTCACTGGTTTTCGACATTAGTCTGGCTGGGGCCCTGCTATTCAGAACCCCAGCCTAGCTGTTTCCTCTTTAAAAGGGTCTCCATGTGCCTTAGGCACATCACTGATTGGGATCTGGAGTGCCCTTGTAAGTCCCTAGTATATGGTATACTATGTACCAAGGGCATAGGTACCTCAGAGGCCTGCCAGGGGCTGCAGCATGTATTATGCCACCCCTGGTAGGCCATCCAAACTGACACCACAGGTCTGCTACTGCAGCCTGGGTAAGGTGGTGCATGCACCCCTTGCTGTGGTATAGGTTACCTATATCACTAAAAGCATACACACATATAAACCTATAAGTCACTCCTAAGGCAGGCCTTATCAATCCTAAAGGCAGAGTGCATGGTTCCTATGTGAGAGGGTGCCCCTGCATGAGCAGGGCCCCTCTGCAGCGTTCGGAGACCATCTCTGATGCTGTTTGTAGTGCAGCCTGACCATATACTCTTAAACGCATTATATCCTCGCGGTAAAATGCTAACTATGGAATGGCTGCACCTAAACATGTCGTGTTTGGTGTCAAACATCTTGGAATACTACCCCCCGCCAATCCTGGCGGCGGGGGTAGCATTCCACCCTTCTAGAGGGAAAGGCATGTTAACTCTGACGAGTCCGGTAACTTCTTTCCAGAGCCCTGGCATCACAAAATGGATGCTGCTGCCACAGACACGAGTCTGGCCTCCTGCTGCTGGACGAAACTCCGGCAGGGGAGGCCTGGACAATAGGTTTCCTGTCCCAGGGAGGTGTGACCACCTCCCCAGACAGGACAATGTGTATTGGGGCTGGGCGGGAGCACTTTCGGGTGCTTTGAAGTCCTGCACTGGGGGCACATTTGGTGTCCCTGTGCATACCCCAGTTCAAACCGGATCAGGGGCTTGCAGCCCCTGCTTTGGCGCGAACTGGACAAAGGGAAAGGGGTGTAGCCACCCCTCTGCCCTGACCCACCCATAGGTGGGGCCACAGAGTAGTCCATCCCCTATTTTTAGAATAAAGGTAGGAACCCAGTCCCTAGGACTTTAGATTATACCTGGACGAAACTCTGAAACAGAATCCTGGACCTTCGACGCTCTACTCACGATTAGAGGACTGAAGAATCTCCCTTGGGGTCAAGGAGTGACTCCCCTGCTTGGCAGGCACCAAAGAAGCATCTGTCCGGTTCGCATCACTGAAGCTCCCGTCGGACGCCGAAGTCATCGCATCACCAGACGTGGATTCTCAGACTTCCCCGAGGCTACCCTGAGTCCCCAGCAAAGCTGAGGCCCGTGGCTATCGTGGGTGACTTGAGACCGTGACCCCTGGACACCGAGCACATTTGCAAGTGCACCATCTTCTGGGTCTCCCAAGAAGTTGTGCTTTGGGCTCCGAGTAGCCCTAGCCTCCAGCACCACCTGCACCGAAGATCACTGGCCCCCACTCCACGAGTGTCCTGTAAGCCAGCTCCACGTGCGGCGTCACGAGGCTCCTTCGCGGTCGCTAGCCCGTTGGCTAGTAGCCCTTAACGAAGGCCAATCTTTTCTTTACTTGGCAGTCTGGTTGCTCCAGGCCTGCCCTCACTTACCCTCGCTGGGTGAGTTCCCCAGACCTTGCTGGTCTGCATCATCGACGATCTACATCTTACTCGAGACTTGCCGTTGCCAAGGCTTGTTGGGTCCAATCTGGTCGCCGACACCTCTGCACTCGACAGACATCGAGCAACAGCCCGAATCCTGCTCCTGGTCGCCGACAACGCCTCCCGGACCTCGTGGCTGAAGAGTCAAGACGACCATCATCGAACCTGAAGCACTCGACATCGGTGGGCATCTGTCCATCGCCTCCCTGGTCACTGGCTAGTGACCCAGACTCTGTCCCCTCTGCTTTCAGGTTCTTCAGAACTCCGATCCACTCTTGGATCCACCCGGACACTTTTCTCCTGGTCGCCAGCAGCACTTTGCAGCAGATCGCCATAAGAACCGATGACGAAACCCGACCCCGAAAGGCACCTATGCACCCGGCTTCCCTGGGTGAGGTAACACGAGTACTCCGGTGTTCCCGTGGGTAGAGACTCTTCAAAGTCCTAGATCTCAAAGGGTTTTGTCCTAGTCCTCTTCTAAGTGTCCCTTTCCTCTATTTTCCCGATCCCGACTTTCTCCATAGAAGTTAACGGCGTATCGCGGTTGTGTATTTACACTGCACGCGTCTCCCGTGGGTCCCCTGTGTCACTACCTTGGGTGGTTCCTTGTGGTCCAAGCACTTCTAGAGGCTCTAGGCCTAGTGTCTAGTTCAGTCGTGGTTCGCATACCACTTTATTGGTATATGGTTTGGTACGCCCCTAGGGCCCAAACGTGTATTTGTGCTATTACTGTGATTTAAGATCTTATAACCTATGTACTTCGAACTCTAGCCTCATAAAGAGACTAGAGGGGTGTGTTTAGTAATAAATACATATATTTTGAATATATACCTGGTGTGGTGCTCTTTCATTTGGTCACTCAAGAGATTATAGACTGGTAAAACAAGCTGCTTTACATTCCTTCAAGACTTAGCCTGAAGGCTGCTCTCCATAGCTACCACTAGGATAGCTTTCAATAAGGTTGTCTTTAACCTACCTACCATAAGAGTCGATTTGGACTGGTGCACGGTGCCCACTATAATTAGTGGACAGCATATGCCAGGCCAACTTCTCACAGTGGTGTTTCAGGGTTTAGGGCAGTGGTGTTCGGGCAGTGTAGGGGGTCTTGCTGGGGGTGATGTTTCAGGGTTTAGGTCAGTGCAGTGGTGTTCGGGCAGTGTAGGGGGTCTTGCTGGGGGTAGTGTTTCAGGGTTTAGGGCAGTGCAGTAGTGTTCGTGCAGTGTAGGGGGTCATGCTGGGGGCGGTGTTTCAGGGTTTAGGGCAGTGCAGTAGTGTTCGGGCAGTGTAGGGGGTCGTGCAGGGGGTGGTGTTTCAGGTTTTAGGGCAGTGCAATGGTGTTCGGGCAGTGTAGGGGGTCGTGCTGGGGGTGGTGTTTCAGGGTTTAGGGCAGTGCAGTGGTGTTCGGGCAGTGTAGTGGGTCATGCAGGGGGTGGTGTTTCAGGGTTTAGGGCAGTGCAGTGGTGTTCGGGCAATGTAGGGGGTCGTGCTGGGGCTGGTGTTTCAGGGTTTAGGGCAGTGCAGTGGTGTTCGGGGAGTGTAGGGGGTCTTGCTGGGGGTGGTGTTTCAGGGTTTAGGGCTGTGGTGTTCGGGCAGTGTAGGGGATCTTGCTGGGGGTGATGTTTCAGGGTTTAGGGCAGTGCAGTGGTGTTCGGGCAGTGTAGGGGGTCTTGCTGGGGGTAGTGTTTCAGGGTTTAGGGCAGTGCAGGGGTGTTCGTGCAGTGTAGGGGGTCGTGCTGGGGATGGTGTTTCAGGGTTTAGGCCAGTGCAGTAGTGTTCGGGCAGAGTAGGGGGTCGTGCAGGGGGAATGGTGTTTCAGGGTTTAGGGCAGTGCAGTGGTGTTCGGGCAGTGTAGGGGGTCGTGCAGGTGGTGGTGTTTCAGGTTTTAGGGCAGTGCAATGGTGTTCGGGCAGTGTAGGGGGTCGTGCTGGGGGTGGTGTTTCAGGGTTTAGGGAAGTGCAGTGGTGTTCGGGCAGTGTAGTGGGTCATGCAGGGGGTGGTGTTTCAGGGTTTAGGGCAGTACAGTGGTGTTCGGGCAATGTAGGGGGTCGTGCTGGGGCTGGTGTTTCAGGGTTTAGGGCAGTGCAGTGGTGTTCGGGCAGTGTAGGGGTCTTGCTGGGGGTGGTGTTTCAGGGTTTAGGGCTGTGGTGTTCGGGCAGTGTAGGGGGTCTTGCTGGGGGTGATGTTTCAGGGTTTAGGGCAGTGCAGTGGTGTTCGGGCAGTGTAGGGGGTCTTGCTGGGGGTAGTGTTTCAGGGTTTAGGGCAGTGCAGGGGTGTTCGTGCAGTGTAGGGGGTCGTGCTGGGGATGGTGTTTCAGGGTTTAGGCCAGTGCAGTAGTGTTCGGGCAGAGTAGGGGGTCGTGCAGGGGGAATGGTGTTTCAGGGTTTAGGGCAGTGCAGTGGTGTTCGGGCAGTGTAGTGGGTCATGCAGGGGGTGGTGTTTCAGGGTTTAGGGCAGTGCAGTGGTGTTCGGGCAATGTAGGGGGTCGTGCTGGGGGTGGTGTTTCAGGGTTTAGTGCAGTGGTGTTCGGGCAGTGTAGGGGGTTGTGCTGGGGCTGGTGTTTCAGGGTTTAGGGCAGTGCAATGGTGTTCTGGCAGTGTAGGGGGTCGTGCTGGGGCTAGTGTTTCACGGTTTAGGGCAGTGCAGTGGTATTTGGGCAGTGTAGGGGGTCATGCTGGGCCTGGTGTTTCAGGGTTTAGGGCAGTGCAGTGGTGTTCGGGCAGTGTAGGGGGTCATGCTGGGGCTGGTATTTCAGGGTTTAGTGCAGTGCAGTGGTGCTCAGGCAGTGTAGGGGGTCGTGCTGGGGGTGGTGTTTCATGGGTTTAGGGTAGTGCAGTGGTGTTCGGGCAGTGTAGGGGGTCGTGCTGGGGCTGGTGTTTCAGGGTTTAGGGCAGTGCAGTGGTGTTCGGGCAGTGTAGGGGGTCGTGCTGGGGCTGGTGTTTTAGGCTTTAGGGCAGTGCAGTGGTGTTCGGGCAGTGTAGGGGGTCTTGCTGGGGATAGTTTTTCAGGGTTTAGGGCAGTGCAGTGGTGTTCGTGCAGTGTAGGGGGTCGTGCTGGGGATGGTGTTTCATGGTTTAGGGCAGTGCAGTAGTGTTCAGGCAGTGTAGGGGGTCGTGCTGGGGCTGGTGTTTCAGGGTTTAGGGCAGTGCAGGCAGTGGTGCTCGGGCAGTGTAGGGGGTCGTGCTGGGGGTGGTGTTTCTGGGTTTAGGGTAGTGCAGTGGTGTTCGGGCAGTGTAGGGGTTCGTGCTGGGGCTGGTGTTTCAGGGTTTAGGGCAGTGCAGTGGTGTTCGGGCAGTGTAGGGGGTCAGGCTGGGGCTGGTGTTTCAGTGTTTTGGGCAGAGCAGTGGTGTTCGGGCAGTGTAGGGGGTCGTGCTGGGGGTGATGTTTCAGGGTTTAGGGCAGTGCAGTGGTGTTCGAGCAGTGTAGGGGGTCGTGCTGGGGGTGGTGTTTTAGGGTTTAGGGCAGTGGTGTTCGGGCAGTGTAGGGGTCTTGCTGGGGGTGATGTTTCAGGGTTTAGGGCAGTGCAGTGGTGTTCGGGCAGTGTAGGGGGTCTTGCTGGGGGCAGTGTTTCAGGGTTTAGGGCAGAGCAATGGTGTTCAGGCAGTGTAGGGGGTTGTGTTGGAGGTGGTGTTTCAGGCTTTAGGGCAGTGCAGTGGTGTTCAGGCAGTGTAGGGGGTTGTGTTGGAGGTGGTGTTTCAGGCTTTAGGGCAGTGCAGTGGTATTCGGGCAGTGTAGGGGGTCTTGCTGGGGGTGGTGTTTCAGGGTTTAGGGCAGTGGTGTTCAGGCAGTGTAGGGGGTCGTGCTGGGGGTGGTGTTTCAGGGTTTAGGGCAGTGCAGTGGTGTTCGGGCAGTGTAGGGGGTCGTGCAGGGGCTGGTGTTTCAGGGTTTAGGGCAGTGCAGTGGTGTTCGGGCAGTGTAGGGGGTCGTGCTGGGGGTGGTGTTTCAGGGTTTAGGGCAGTGCAGTGGTGTTTGGGCAGTGTAGGGGGTCGTGCTGGGGGTGGTGTTTCTGGGTTTAGGGCAGTGTAGTGGTGTTCGGGCAGTGTAGGGGGTCGTGCAGGGGGTGGTGAGTCAGGGTTTAGGGCAGTGCAGTGGTGTTCGGGCAGTGTAGGGGGTCATGCTGGGGGTAGAGTTTTAGGGTTTAGGGCAGTGCAGTGGTGTTCGGGCAGTGTAGGGGGTCGTGCAGGGGGTGGTGTTTCAGGGTTTAGGGCAGTGCAGTGGTGTTCGGGCAGTGTAGGGGGTCGTGCAGGGGGTGGTGTTTCAGGGTTTAGGGCAGTGCAGTGGTGTTCGGGCAGTGTAGGGGTCGTGCTGGGGGTGGTGTTTCAGGGTTTAGGGCAGTGCAGTGGTGTTCGGGCAGTGTAGGGTGTCGTGCTGGGGGTGGTGTTTCAGGGTTTTGGGCAGTGCAATGGTGTTCGGGCAGTGTAGGTGGTCTTGCTGGGGCTGGTGTTTCCGGGTTTAGTGCAGTGGTGTTCGGGCAGTGTAGGGGGTCTTGCTGGGGGTGGTGTTTCAGGGTTTAGGGCAGTGCAATGGTGTTCGCGCAGTGTAGGGGTCTTGCTGGGGCTGATGTTTCAGCGTTTAGGGCAGCGCAGTGGTGTTCGGGCAGTGTAGGGGGTCTTGCTGGGGGTGGTATTTCAGGGTTTAGGGCAGTGCAGTTGTGTTCGGGCAGTGTAGGGGGTCTTGCTGGGGCTGGTGTTTCAGGGTTTAGGGCAGTGCAGTGGTGTTCGGGCAGTGTAGGGGGTCTTGCTGGGG
This sequence comes from Calotriton arnoldi, assembly GCA_963921515.1. Lineage (NCBI taxonomy): Eukaryota > Metazoa > Chordata > Amphibia > Caudata > Salamandridae > Calotriton > Calotriton arnoldi. The sequence continues at coordinate 1,321,112 of CAWUFW010005383.1, read as the reverse complement.
CTGGTGTTTCAGGGTTTAGGGTAGTGCAGTGGTGTTCGGGCAGTGTAGGGGGTCGTGCTGGGGCTGGTGTTTGAGGGTTTAGGACAGTGCAGTGGTGTTCGGGCAGTGTAGGGGGTCGTGCTGGGGCTGGTGTTTCAGGGTTTAGGGCAGTGCAGTGGTTTTCGGGCAGTGTAGGCGGTTGTGCTGGGGGTGGTGTTTCAGGGTTTAGGGCAGTGCAGTGGTGTTCGGGCAGTGTAGGGGGTCGTGCTGGGGTGGTGTTTCAGGGTTTAGTGGAGTGCAGTGGTGTTCGGGCAGTGTAGGGGGTCGTGCTGGGGCTGGTGTTTCAGGGTTTTGGGCAGAGCAGTGGTGTTCGGGCAGTGTAGGGGGTCGTTCTGGGGGTGGTGTTTTAGGGTTTAGGGCACTGCAGTGTTGTTCGGGCAGTGTAGGGGGTCTTGCTGGGGGTGGTGTTTCAGGGTTTAGGGCAGTGGTGTTCGGGCAGTGTAGGGGGTCTTGCTGGGGGTGATGTTTCAGGGTTTAGGGCAGTGCAGTGGTGTTCAGGCAGTGTAGGGGGTCTTGCTGGGGCTGGTGTTTCAAGGTTTAGGGCAGTGCAGTAGTGTTCGTGCAGTGTAGGGGGTCATGCTGGGGGCGGTGTTTCAGGGTTTAGGGCAGTGCAGTAGTGTTCGGGCAGTGTAGGGGGTCGTGCAGGGGGTGGTGTTTCAGGGTTTAGGGCAGTGCAATGGTGTTTGGGCAGTGTAGGGGGTCGGGCTGGGGGTGGTGTTTCAGGGTTTAGGGCAGTGCAGTGGTGGTCGGGCAGTGTAGTGGGTCATGCAGGGGGTGGTGTTTCAGGGTTTAGGGCAGTGCAGTGGTTTTCGGGCAATGTAGGGGTCGTGATGGGGCTGGTGTTTCAGGGTTTAGGGCAGTGCAGTGGTGTTCGGGCAGTGTAGGGGGTCTTGCTGGGGGTGGTGTTTCAGGGTTTAGGGCAGTGGTGTTCGGGCAGTGTAGGGGGTCTTGCTGGGGGTGATGTTTCAGGGTTTAGGGCAGTGCAGTGGTGTTCGGGCAGTGTAGGGGGTCTTGCTGGGGGTAGTGTTTCAGGGTTTAGGGCAGTGCAGTGGTGTTCGGGCAGTGTAGGGTGTCGTGCTGGGGGTGGTGTTTCAGGGTTTTGGGCAGTGCAGTGGTGTTCGGGCAGTGTAGGTGGTCTTGCTGGGGCTGGTGTTTCCGGGTTTAGTGCAGTGGTGTTCGGGCAGTGTAGGGGGTCTTGCTGGGGGTGGTGTTTCAGGGTTTAGGGCAGTGCAGTGGTGTTCGGGCAGTGTAGGGGGTCTTGCTGGGGCTGGTGTTTCAGGGTTTAGGGTAGTGCAGTGGTGTTCGGGCAGTGTAGGGGGTCATGCTGGGGCTGGTGTTTGAGGGTTTAGGACAGTGCAGTGGTGTTCGGGCAATGTAGGGGGTCGTGATGGGGCTGGTGTTTCAGGGTTTAGGGCAGTGCAGTGGTTTTCGGGCAGTGTAGGCGGTCGTGCTGGGGGTGGTGTTTCAGGGTTTAGGGCAGTGCAGTGGTGTTCGGGCAGTGTAGGGGGTCGTGCTGGGGTGGTGTTTCAGGGTTTAGGGCAGTGCAGTGGTGTTCAGGCAGTGTAGGGGGTCGTGCTGGGGCTGGTGTTTCAGGGTTTTGGGCAGAGCAGTGGTGTTCGGGCAGTGTAGGGGGTCGTGCTGGGGGTGGTGTTTTAGGTTTTAGGGCACTGCAGTGTTGTTCGGGCAGTGTAGGGGGTCTTGCTGGGGGTGGTGTTTCAGGGTTTAGGGCAGTGGTGTTCGGGCAGTGTAGGGGGTCTTGCTGGGGGTGATGTTTCAGGGTTTAGGGCAGTGCAGTGGTGTTCGGGCAGTGTAGGGGGTCTTGCTGGGGCTGGTGTTTCAAGGTTTAGGGCAGTGCAGTAGTGTTCGTGCAGTGTAGGGGGTCATGCTGGGGGCGGTGTTTCAGGGTGTAGGGCAGTGCAGTAGTGTTCGGGCAGTGTAGGGGGTCGTGCAGGGGGTGGTGTTTCAGGGTTTAGGGCAGTGCAATGGTGTTCGGGCAGTGTAGGGGGTCGTGCTGGGGGTGGTGTTTCAGGGTTTAGGGCAGTGCAGTGGTGTTCGGGCAGTGTAGTGGGTCATGCAGGGGGTGGTGTTTCAGGGTTTAGGGCAGTGCAGTGGTTTTCGGGCAATGTAGGGGGTCGTGATGGGGCTGGTGTTTCAGGGTTTAGGGCAGTGCAGTGGTGTTCGGGCAGTGTAGGGGGTCTTGCTGGGGGTGGTGTTTCAGGGTTTAGGGCAGTGGTGTTCGGGCAGTGTAGGGGGTCTTGCTGGGGGTGATGTTTCAGGGTTTAGGGCAGTGCAGTGGTGTTCGGGCAGTGTAGGGGGTCTTGCTGGGGGTAGTGTTTCAGGGTTTAGGGCAGTGCAGGGGTGTTCGTGCAGTGTAGGGGGTCGTGCTGGGGATGGTGTTTCAGGGTTTAGAACAGTGCAGTAGTGTTTGGGCAGAGTAGGGGGTCATGCAGGGGGAATGGTGTTTCAGGGTTTAGGGCAGTGCAGTGGTGTTCGGGCAGTGTAGTGGGTCATGCAGGAAGTGGTGTTTCAGGGTTTAGGGCAGTGCAGTGGTGTTCGGGCAGTGTAGGGGGTCTTGCTGGGGGTGGTGTTTCAGGGTTTAGGGCAGTGGTGTTCGGGCAGTGTAGGGGGTCTTGCTGGGGGTGATGTTTCAGGGTTTAGGGCAGTGCAGTGGTGTTCGGGCAGTGTAGGGTGTCGTGCTGGGGGTGGTGTTTCAGGGTTTAGGGCAGTGCAGTGGTGTTCGGGCAGTGTAGGGGGTCGTGCACGGGGTGGTGTTTCAGGGTTTAGACAGTGCAGTGGTGTTCGGGCAGTGTAGGGGGTTGTGCTGGGGCTGGTGTTTCAGGGTTTAGGGCAGTGCAATGGTGTTCTGGCAGTGTAGGGGGTCGTGCTGGGGCTAGTGTTTCACGGTTTAGGGCAGTGCAGTGGTGTTCGGGCAGTGTAGGGGGTCATGCTGGGGCTGGTGTTTCAGGGTTTAGGGCAGTGCAGTGGTGTTCGTGCAGTGTAGGTGGTCGTGCTAGGGCTGGTGTTTCAGGGTTTAGGGCAGTGCAGTGGTGTTCGGGCAGTGTAGGGGGTCATGCTGGGGCTGGTGTTTCAGGGTTTAGGGCAGTGCAGTGGTGCTCAGGCAGTGTAGGGGGTCGTGCTGGGGGTGGTGTTTATGGGTTTAGGGTAGTGCAGTGGTGTTCGGGCAGTGTAGGGGGTCGTGCTGGGGCTGGTGTTTCAGGGTTTAGGGCAGTGCAGTGGTGTTCGGGCAATGTAGGGGGTCGTGATGGGGCTGGTGTTTCAGGGTTTAGGGCAGTGCAGTGGTTTTCGGGCAGTGTAGGCGGTCGTGCTGGGGGTGGTGTTTCAGGGTTTAGGGCAGTGCAGTGGTGTTCGGGCAGTGTAGGCGGTCGTGCTGGGGGTGGTGTTTCAGGGTTTAGGGCAGTGCAGTGGTGTTCGGGCAGTGTAGGGGTCGTGCTGGGGTGGTGTTTCAGGGTTTAGGGCAGTGCAGTGGTGTTCAGGCAGTGTAGGGGGTCGTGCTGGGGCTGGTGTTTCAGGGTTTTGGGCAGAGCAGTGGTGTTCGGGCAGTGTAGGGGGTCGTGCTGGGGGTGGTGTTTTAGGGTTTAGGGCACTGCAGTGTTGTTCGGGCAGTGTAGGGGGTCTTGCTGGGGGTGGTGTTTCAGGGTTTAGGGCAGTGGTGTTCGGGCAGTGTAGGGGGTCTTGCTGGGGGTGATGTTTAAGGGTTTAGGGCAGTGCAGTGGTGTTCGGGCAGTGTAGGGGGTCTTGCTGGGGCTGGTGTTTCAAGGTTTAGGGCAGTGCAGTAGTGTTCGTGCAGTGTAGGGGGTCATGCTGGGGGCGGTGTTTCAGGGTTTAGGGCAGTGCAGTAGTGTTCGGGCAGTGTAGGGGGTCGTGCCGGGGGTGGTGTTTCAGGGTTTAGGGCAGTGCAATGGTGTTCGGGCAGTGTAGGGGGTCGTGCTGGGGGTGGTGTTTCAGGGTTTAGGGCAGTGCAGTGGTGTTCGGGCAGTGTAGTGGGTCATGCAGGGGGTGGTGTTTCAGGGTTTAGGGCAGTGCAGTGGTTTTCGGGCAATGTAGGGGGTCGTGATGGGGCTGGTGTTTCAGGGTTTAGGGCAGTGCAGTGGTGTTCGGGCAGTGTAGGGGGTCTTGCTGGGGGTGGTGTTTCAGGGTTTAGGGCAGTGGTGTTCGGGCAGTGTAGGGGGTCTTGCTGGGGGTGATGTTTCAGGGTTTAGGGCAGTGCAGTGGTGTTCGGGCAGTGTAGGGGGTCTTGCTGGGGGTAGTGTTTCAGGGTTTAGGGCAGTGCAGGGGTGTTCGTGCAGTGTAGGGGGTCGTGCTGGGGATGGTGTTTCAGGGTTTAGAACAGTGCAGTAGTGTTCGGGCAGAGTAGGGGGTCGTGCAGGGGGAATGGTGTTTCAGGGTTTAGGGCAGTGCAGTGGTGTTCGGGCAGTGTAGTGGGTCATGCAGGAAGTGGTGTTTCAGGGTTTAGGGCAGTGCAGTGGTGTTCGGGCAGTGTAGGGGGTCATGCTGGGGGTGGTGTTTCAGGGTTTAGGGCAGTGGTGTTCGGGCAGTGTAGGGGGTCTTGCGGGGGGTGATGTTTCAGGGTTTAGGGCAGTGCAGTGGTGTTCGGGCAGTGTAGGGTGTCGTGCTGGGGGTGGTGTTTCAGGGTTTAGGGCAGTGCAGTGGTGTTCGGGCAGTGTAGGGGGTCGTGCACGGGGTGGTGTTTCAGGGTTTAGACAGTGCAGTGGTGTTCGGGCAGTGTAGGGGGTTGTGCTGGGGCTGGTGTTTCAGGGTTTAGGGCAGTGCAATGGTGTTCTGGCAGTGTAGGGGGTTGTGCTGGGGCTAGTGTTTCACGGTTTAGGGCAGTGGTGTTCGGGCAGTGTAGGGGGTCATGCTGGGGCTGGTGTTTCAGGGTTTAGGGCAGTGCAGTGGTGTTCGTGCAGTGTAGGTGGTCGTGCTAGGGCTGGTGTTTCAGGGTTTAGGGCAGTGCAGTGGTGTTCGGGCAGTGTAGGGGGTCATGCTGGGGCTGGTGTTTCAGGGTTTAGGGCAGTGCAGTGGTGCTCAGGCAGTGTAGGGGGTCGTGCTGGGGGTGGTGTTTATGGGTTTAGGGTAGTGCAGTGGTGTTCGGGCAGTGTAGGGGGTCGTGCTGGGGCTGGTGTTTCAGGGTTTAGGGCAGTGCAGTGGTGTTCGGGCAGTGTAGGGGGTCGTGCTGGGGCTTGTGTTTCAGGGTTTTGGGCAGAGCAGTGGTGTTCGGGCAGTGTAGGGGGTCGTGCTGGGGGTGGTGTTTCAGGGTTTAGGGCAGTGCAGTGGTGTTCGGGCAGTGTAGGGGGTCGTGCTGGGGGTGGTGTTTCAGGGTTTAGGGCAGTGGTGTTCGGGCAGTGTAGGGGGTCTTGCTATGGGTGATGTTTCAGGGTTTTGGGCAGTAGAGTGGTGTTTGGGCAGTGTAGGGGGTCTTGCTGGGGATAGTGTTTCAGGGTTTAGGGCAGTGCAGTGGTGTTTGGGCAGTGTAGGGGGCTGTGCTGGGGATGGTGTTTCAGGGTTTAGGGCAGTGCAGTAGTGTTCGGGCAGTGTAGGGGGTCGTGAAGGGGGTGGTGTTTCAGGGTTTAGGGCAGTGCGGTGGTGTTCGGCAGTGTAGGGGGTCGTGCTGGGGGTGGTGTTTCAGGGTTTAGGGCAGTGCAGTGGTGTTCGAACAGTGTAGGGGGTCGTGCAGGGGCTGGTGTTTCAAGGTTTAGGGCAGTGCAGTGGTGTTCGGGCAGTGTAGGGGGTCGTTCTGGGGGTAGTGTTTTAGGGTTTAGGGTAGTTCAGTGGTGCTTGTGTAGTGTAGGGGGTCGTGCTGGGGGTAGTGTTGTAGGGTTTAGGGTAGTGCAGTGGTGTTCGGGCAGTGTAGGGGGTCTTGCTGGGGGTGGTGTTTCCGGGTTTAGGGCAGTGGTGTTCGGGCAGTGTAGGGGGTCTTGCTGGGGGTGATGTTTCAGGGTTTAGGGCAGTGCAGTGGTGTTCGGGCAGTGTAGGGGGTCTTGCTGGGGGTAGTGTTTCAGGGTTTAGGGCAGTGCAGGGGTGTTCGTGCAGTGTAGGGGGTCGTGCTGGGGATGGTGTTTCAGGGTTTAGGGCAGTGCAGTAGTGTTCGGGCAGTGTAGGGGGTCGTGCAGGGGGAATGGTGTTTCAGGGTTTAGGGCAGTGCAGTGGTGTTTGGGCAGTGTAGGGTGTCGTGCTGGGGGTGGTGTTTCAGGGTTTAGGGCAGTGCAGTGGTGTTTGGGAAGGGTAGGGGGTCATGCACGGGGTGGTGTTTCAGGGTTTAGGGCAGTGCAGTAGTGTTTGGGCAGAGTAGGGGGTTGTGCGGGGGCTGGTGTTTCAGGGTTTAGGGCAGTACAATGGTGTTCTGGCAGTGTAGGGGGTCGTGCTGGGGCTAGTGTTTCACGGTTTAGGGCAGTGCAGTGGTGTTCAGGCAGTGTAGGGGGTCATGCTGGGGCTGGTGTTTCAGGGTTTAGGGCAGTGCAGTGGTGTTCGTGCAGTGTAGGTGGTCGTGCTGGGGCTGGTGTTTCAGAGTTTAGGGCAGTGCAGTGGTGTTCGGGCAGTGTAGGGGGTCATGCTGGGGCTGGTGTTTCAGGGTTTAGGGCAGTGCAGTGGTGCTCAGGCAGTGTAGGGGGTCGTGCTGGGGGTGGTGTTTCTGGGTTTAGGGTAGTGCAGTGGTGTTCGGGCAGTGTAGGGGGTCGTGCTGGGGCTGGTGTTTCAGGGTTTAGGGCAGTGCAGTGGTGTTCGGGCAGTGTAGGGGGTCGTGCTGGGGCTGGTGTTTCAGGGTTTTGGGCAGAGCAGTGGTGTTAGTGCAGTGTAGGGGGTCGTGCTGGGGGTGGTGTTTCAGGGTTTAGGGCAGTGCAGTGGTTTTCGGGCAGTGTAGGGGGTCGTGCTGGGGGTGGTGTTTCAGGGTTTAGGGCAGTGGTGTTCGGGCAGTGTAGGGGGTCTTGCTGGGGGTGATGATTCAGGGTTTAGGGCAGTGGAGTGGTGTTTGGGCAGTGTAGGGGGTCTTGCTGGGGATAGTGTTTCAGGGTTTAGGGCAGTGCAGTGGTGTTTGGGCAGTGTAGGGGCCGTGCTGGGGGTGGTGTTTCAGGGTTTAGGGCAGTGCAGTGGTGTTCGGGCAGTGTAGGGGGTCGTGAAGGGGGTGGTGTTTCAGGGTTTAGGGCAGTGCAGTGGTGTTTGGGCAGTGTAGGGGGTCGTGCTGGGGTGGTGTTTCAGGGTTTAGGGCAGTGCAGTGGTGTTCGAACAGTGTAGGGGGTCATGCAGGGGCTGGTGTTTCAAGGTTTAGGGCAGTGCAGTTGTGTTCGGGCAGTGTAGGGGTTCGTTCTGGGGGTAGTGTTTTAGGGTTTAGGGTAGTGCAGTGGTGCTTGTGTAGTGTAGGGGGTCGTGCTGGGGGTAGTGTTTTAGGGTTTAGGGTAGTGCAGTGGTGTTTGTGTAGTGTAGGGGGTCATGTTTTAGGGTAGTGCAGTGGTGTTTGGGTAGTGTAGGGGGTCGTGCTGGGGGTATTGTTTTAGGATTTAGGTTAGTGCAGTGGTGTTTGGGTAGTGTAGGGGATCGTGCTGGGGGTAGTGTTTTAGGGTTTAGGGTAGTGCAGTGGTGTTTGTGTAGTGTAGGGGGTCATGCTGGGGGTAGTGTTTTAGGGTTTAGGATAGTGCAGTGGTGCTTGTGTAGTGTAGGGAGTCGTGCTGGGGTAGTGTTTTAGGGTTTAGAGTAGTGCAGTAGTGTTTTTGTAGTGTAGGGGGTCATGTTTTAAGATGCAACGCTCCAATACCTGACCAGTCTGCACTACATAAAACTGCAAAAAACTAAAAATAAAAAGTGTTTTGCACACTTTTGTCATTGGGCTATATGTGGGCTACATCTGGGTAATATTTGTGCTACATTTGGGCTCTTTTTTCTCTGGTGGCCATCTTGGAAGACTTCTTTGTTATGAAGTTTCCTAATTTCCTCATTTACTGCAGTCTCCTCAGTAGGAAATGCTTTCAGTTTTTTACTTTGATTCCATCAAGAAGGCATTCAGATGTGTCTCACATTTGCCATAAATTCAGAATGTTAGCACTCTAGTTGCTCATTAGATCACTGTACTAAAGCTACTGCTCACCAGGGAGTTAACTGGAAGTCTGCTGCTGGTATTGAAAGTGATTGTTTCAGTCTGCATGTCAGAATTTTCTAATGAAATAGAAGAGGATTTGAGATCTCACTTAAAACATGCCCTCATTTTTCTTTCTGCAGCACTAACCATAATTTCTATTTAAAAAAGAACCCCCTCATTTTGTTCCTTTTTAAATTAAATGTTTTAAGTATTAACGGTTTATTCCAATCAAGATGGCTTCCGGTGTGCCATACTTTTGTCATAAGTAAGGCTGTTAGCGCTCTAGTTGTTCTTTAGAACACTCTGGGAAGCTGCAGTAGAACACAAAGGCATCAACTGACAGGCTGCTCCTGTTGAAATATAACAGGAAGATATTTGAGATCTCACTTGAAACATGTCCTAATTTTTTCTTTCTATAGCACTAACCATAATTTCTATGACAAAATGAACCCCATCATTTTGTTCCTTTTTAAATTAAATGTTTTAAGTGTTACCAGTTTATTCCAATCAAGATGGCTTCAGGTGTGCCATACTTTTGTCATAAGTAAGGCTGTTAGCACTCTAGTTGTTCTTTAGAACACTCTGGGAAGCTGCAGTAGAACACAAAGGAATCAACTGACAGTCTCTGCCCTTGTTGGATGTACATGTTTTACTGAGAATGTCAGACTTCATTCTCACATGACTGAGAAAGATAATGTGAATTTACAGAAAATATGCTCTCATTTTAGCTTCTGGAGCACCTTCCAAAACTGTATGGGATAAGCATGTGAAAATAGTTTTCTCTCAAACATGATTCATGATATCCCAGCAGAAGGTTTTTCACAGGGTAAAATCACCTTAGAACACACCACAATTCCTGAAATTAGTATGGTACCATCAACAAATGAATTCTAATGTAACTAAAGTCTGTTATCACCCTTAATAGTTCTCCTTTTGGTAACCCTCAAAATCTTTGATTCACTACAAGGCATTTCAATTGGGTACTATCATGTATATTGGTCTCAAGATGGCTGCCAGCAATTCCAGGATGAAGTGCTGACAGCCAATCAGATCTCACGATGACATGTGTGGTTAGGCTCCGCCCAGATATATATGTGTTTTTACTTTTGATTTTCTCAGCAACTACTGAACGGATTTACACCATTTAACAAAAAGGGTTCTTTCTGAACCAAGAACTACCTCTTTGCCAAATTTGGTGTAATTCCGTTCAGCAGTTCGAGCTGTAGCCTTGCATAAAGTTTCCTATGGGAAATTGATTTTTTGACTCTTATTTTTTAATTTCTCCGCAACTACTGAACGGATTTACACCATTTAACAAAAAGGGTTCTTTCTGAACCAAGAACTACCTCTTTGCCAAATTTGGTGTAATTCCGTTCAGCAGTTCGGGCTGTAGCCGTGTCTAAAGTTTCCTATGGGAAAATGAATGGGGAAAACACGTTTTGGGACCCCCTTTTTCTCGGCCCCCGCTTGATGAATCACCCCGAGACTTTCAGGGTAGGAGCGGACCGGAGCGGGCCATAAAGTTTGAAAATTTCGCGAAGATTCGTCAACCGGCAAGAGAGTTATTTTAAATAGAATGTCGCGGATTTCCTATGGAAAATAGGTCCTAACTATAACTATCTACTGGCGACCGCCAGTAGATAATATATATATATATATATATATATATATATATATATATATATATATATATATATATATATATATATATATATGCTCTAATTTGTAGCTTTTGACAGTATAGAAAACATATATACATTTAGGGCCTCATTTACAAAAAATTGGCATTCGGCAGCACTGCAAGTCTTTTTGCTGTGCTGCGCTACAATGCTACGAGGGCAGGAATGCACCATATTTATGAGATACTTTGCATTCCTGTCCTTTCAGCCGGCGCACAGTTTAGTGCTAGCGCCAACGCAGGCACCCTTGCATCATGGTGCAACGGTGGCTGTGTCATTGGCAGGATTGTTTATGTGCAGAAATAATCTGCACAAAAACAATCTATGGAGGTGTTTTCATCGTCCAGAATGCAGCACGCATTGAAAGAGGAAAAAGCGAGGAGAAATGAAAACATTTGTCCTCATTACTCCTGCTTTGGGGAGGCATAAGGTTTTGGTGCTGCCCCAGGTTTACGTGATTTTGTAAATCTGGAGCAGCATCAAAATCCATAGGTGTTGCATGGGAACAGCCACTGAAATGCCCATGGAATGTTTCCTTGACACAGAGCAAGGAAACGCAGCATTTTGCACTGCCTTGCCTTACTTTATATCTATGTGGCCATGCAAAGCCATGCAGGGTGGTTTTGCGTTGCCTCCTAGATATGATTGAGAGGCCTACGCCACCGGAGCATCAAAAAAAGTGATGCTCCGGTCGCTCAGGTCTCTTGTAAATAAGCCTCTTAGGGGTAGATTTTCAAACATTTTGCGCTGTGTTAGTGTGACACTACCCAGCACAAAATGTTTTGGGGGTTATTTACTTTCCAGCTCAAAACTTCTTTTGCTCTGAAAAGTACCCTAAAATTAGCGCAAAGCAGCCCGAAGCACAGCTTTGCATTACTTAGCACCAAGGGGGCGTTACATGGGTGGTACATGGGTGTTTCCATGCAACCACCCATGCCTTTTGATGCTAAACACCTGACCAACCAATGGCAGAAAAATGTTGACCTTTCTCTAGGGATATATTGGTTTAATCCCTAGTCCTCCTGCTTTTTAACTGTGTCCCTGCGGCCACCCAATAAAGATTTAGTGGATCCAGTGAGACACTTTTAATCATTCACAAACCTCTTTGCACACTGCCCCTCAGTCACCACTATCCATACGCTCATCTTTGAGAAAACACCTCAGCTCCTCCCCTTGGGGAGTTGTAGCCCACACCTCGGTGTGAGGAGGTAACCCATATGATGAAGCATGTCATCTAACGGTGAGTGAGTGTTTTTGTCCTGAAGGACAGTTATCCTCTTGTTTTTCCTCTTCTGACATTACACAACTCCTACCTCCCTTCCTTCCTCTCACATATAGCCGGACGTACTCTGTGTGATAATAACTCCACCAAGAGTAACACAGAATACTACAGGAAACACTCTCCAGATGGAAATGCCAGACTCTGACGTGTCCCTTCTCCACTCCACACCTATTGCAGGAACGGAGGTCAGATTGAGGATTTATTAGGGAATACTGCAGAAGGACAAACAGGTCCCACTTTTCAAGAACTGGATGATTGCCTTAAAGGTATAGCTACTCCTGCAAATGACACAGGTGTTGGAGTTAACAGAATCAGTGCTTCGGGGTCAAGAAAAGATAGGTCCCTTGATGTTGCAAGGCTTAAGGTGGAATTGGAGGGATTGACTATAGGAACCATAAGCCCAGCTAGGATAGTCGCATATCAGGATGATGAATTGCTGTTAGTCTGCAAAGACATTACCAGATGCGCTCGAAACACACACGAGAAGTTATCTGAATTGGCACAAAATTATGGAGTGGATGTACAATGGTCAAAAACATTGCAAAGTTCCTATAGAATAGATTTTAGTGACAAGGATATCAAACACATGGAGAACTTGAGGAATGAGACTACAGATTAAAGAGTTACTGGCTACTCTCAGGAAATGGGGAGATCTAGAAAGATGGGAAAGCGATGGGCCAAAAAGAAGGAAACAAAGAGGGTTACAATGCAAATGTTCCCGGTTAACGAGGATGATGGGAGCAAGGGAGTAAGGATGCTTCCTATGAGAGAGATGCCTGGAGGAGGTGATGTGCAACTCCCCTGGACTAGAACAGACATCTTGTCCTTTTTAAATGATTTCCCAGAATTGAGAGAGAATCCTGTTGAATTGAATAAACAAGTTGAACGGTTTGCGAAGGTTTAAAATGTTTTGCTGAACGATTTAGATACCTTATTTGGCATTGTGGTCCCCAGTGATTTGTCGGTAGAATGTAAAATTGCTGTAGATTGGCCTGAAACAGAACCAACAAATATGCTCGCACAGGTGCACCATCTCCAGAGGTGATGAAGAAATACAACCAAACCATCACGTATTTAAAAGGGAAAATTTCTCCTAAAGAGATTGATTGTGTAAAAACTGACATGATGACACAGGAGCTGAAGGAAACAGTTCATGCTTGCTAAAAAAGACTTTTTCAGGCATTCAAGCAGTATAGTGGGACAGAGAATGTGTCCAAAAAGATATAGGACATTTTGTTTATTGGTTGGTGTACGGACTGAGACCTGAGATTAGCAGCATGAGCCAGCAGCATTTAATTTGCTGGCAAAGTAAACCCATAGATAAAATACTTCGTTATGCGAAGTATTGTGGAGATGAAATTGACTCGAAACAAAAGAAACTTAAGGAAAAACTAATGATTGCTCAGATGAAAGCGGTTTAGAAAGGCCAGGGTGGAACAGGTGTTGATTCCAAGTTTAAGTGTGCAGGGAAGTTACCAGCAACCCCTGAGGATGCGAAGGGTACGTGGAGGACAACGTCAAGGCATGCAGCCTCAAGGTAGAGGTTGAGGTGTTTCAATTGATGTGTTGAAGAGGACAAATCCATGTCATGTTTGTGGCAAGTTGGGGCATTGGAAGTGCGAATGTCAATGTAATCTGATTAATCAAGGAAATGGGGGACAGATTTAGAAGGTTGGTAATGCACACTCATAGAGAGATGATATAGTACAGACTCAACAGGTTCACAGAGAAGGAAATCAGACTCAAAATCTACTCCAAGCCCCGATGCTTCAAATGAATGGTCAGGTTCAGAAATACAATTCAAATAAAGGATTTCATACAGATGGAGGATCTAATGCAAATCAGAATGTGTCCAAGCAATATTCCTTGATCCAACTAGACGACACAGACTCAGACCTGTCACAATGATGCCACCTGAGAGGGGAGGAGGAATGCGTTCTTGGTGCATCCTTAGAGGTAGACCAGAGTGGTCCCTATGTGGATGGTGAGGTGAATGGGACTCCTATCTCATTTCTTGCAGATACTGGTGCTACCTGTTCCACTGTAAGAACAGCAGAAGTTTCAAACCTACCCCTCCCGGGAGAAAAAATCCAAGTTGTAGGAGTCGCAAACTGACAGTTGTCAAACCCAGTAACGGAACCTGAACCAGTGAAAATTGGTTTCTTCAAAGATTTATACAAATTTGTTGTATATGAATCAAGTTCAGTAACTTTACTGGGACGAGATCTATCATGTAAACTCAATTGCTCAATCTATTATACTCCCAAGGGAATTGTGATTCACACAAATGATGAGGATGTTCTCTTTAAATTGGCTAAGCAGATGACAGAAAGAACAGGATTGTTTCCCTTGTTAACCAGAGATGACCTGCCTCCAGAATTAATAGACACCGTATTTTCAGAGGTCTGGGATTTTACAGGAAGAGACATTGGTTTGATCAAATGTGTGGCTCCAGTAAAAATTACTGTGAAACACAATGATGAATTCCCACGAATACTGCAATACAATTGGAGTCCAGAACCCATTGCAGGGATCACTCCTTTAATTGATTCAATGATTGAGCAAGTAATCCTGAAAGAAATAATGGGGAGTCGGTGTAACCCTCCTATCATGGGTTTGGAGAAACCCAATGGTAAATACCGCATTGTTCAGGATTTGCACAAAATGAATCACATTGTTGTCCCATGTTGTCCCGTGGTACTAAATCCAGAAGTGATTCTGTTCCAGATTTTATGTGAAGCTGAAGGGCTTTCGGTCATTGATTTGCGTCATTGCATGAGGACAGACAGTATTTGTTTGCTTTCCGGTTCGGCAGCTGTGTTTTGGCATGATGCCGAGTTCCACCAGGGTTTAGAGAAAGCCTCTCGATATTTGATCAGATTTTAAAAAGGAATTTGGAATCCTTGGAGATGCCACATCATTCTGTCCTTGTCCAGTCCATTGATGACTTATTGGTAGCATAAAGTCCCTAAGAGGCTTACACATGTGATACCATTGTTTTACTGAATCTTTTGGCTGTAAATGGACATAAAGGGGCCGATTCCGATTCGGGCCGGAAATCTCTCCGACCGAGCCGGACCCGGAGAGATTTCCGACCGAATCGGACCCGTGCAGCCCGACCGAACGAGTACGATGCGCACGTATGCCATCGGACTTGAGTCGGTCGGACTCCCATTGAAGTCAATGGGAGCCGGTCGTACAACGCGTACGCGGGCTCCCATTGACTCAATGGGTGCGAGGCGGACAAGGGTGCCCCCTACAGCGTGTACGTGGCGAAGCGACTCGCGCCGTGCACGCACAGGTAGGGGGGACCCATGGGTCCCCCCTGTGTGCGACTCGCGCAGCTACGCATACAGGGGGGTCCGACACGGACCCCCAAAGTACGGCTCCGACTGCTCTTTCGAGCCAGAGTGCGCGGCTCGGTCGGACTGCTCGCGGCGCGCATCGTACTTACCCGGCTGGGGAACATCTCCATTGCGCGGTGCGAGTCGAGTCCCAGCGAGTCGGTCGGTGCGGTTAGACCCGGGAACGAGTCGGTCTGAGCGGTCGGGACGCCTGGACAAGTCGGTCAGCGATTTCGCATCGTACTCGCTCGCCCGGACGCGCGTACGAATCATCGGGCAATAGGGCTCCGAATCGGATCCGGTTAAGCCGAATCCGATTCGGAGCCCTACCGGCCGAGATCGGAATCGGCCCCAAAGTGTCACTGTCCAAACTGCAATTTTGCAAAAGGAACGTTCTGCATCTTGCACACCATATTGAGAAAGAAGCAAGAAAAATCAAGGCGATCCTGATCATGAGTCTGCCAAGTACACAAAAAGAAGTCTGCATGTTTCTAGGAATGGTTGGCTATTGTTGACAATCGATTCACAATTTCACTTTGACAGCCAAACCTCTTCAGAGGCTGACACACAAAGACGTGTCAGACCTGATACCTTGGGATGATTATTGCATGGACTCTTTTATTGAACTGCGAGAGAGTCTTTGTCGAGCTCCAGCTTTGGGAATGCCCGACTATAACAAAAGCTTTACTCTGTTTTGCAGTGAGCTCGAGGGATGCGCATTATCAGTACTAGCTTAGATGCATGGGACAGCATGCAGGCCTGTAGCATACTTTTCGGCAACTCTTGATCCTGTCGCCACCACATTGCCTGGATGTGTGAAATCTGTTTCAGCAACATGTGTGATTTTGAACAGTGTGAGAGCATAGTGATGGGCATCCGCTTAAGGTATATGTGCCACATTCAGTTGAGGTCTTGCTTACTCATACTCAAACGCAGAGTTTAAATCCTGCAACCTTAATGCCCCTTCCTGGAAAGGAGGTTGTGACTGACGAGGCTGATCATGATTGTCTGAATGTGACAGAGCTGTGCAACAAGCCACGCCCGTATGTCCTTGATACCCCTTTGCCTGAATCAGGTCATGTGCTGTTTGTTGATGGATCCTGTTTGCGTGAATCAGAAGGAAATTTGAAGGCTGCTTGTTAGAAATGGCGTCTCTATTTGGCAGAGGTGGGTACCTTTGTCCAAGTAGGGACCCTTGCTTCTAGTCAGAGTAAGGGGGATACACACTCTAGATAACCCCTGCTCACCCCCTTGGTAGCTTGGCACAAGCAGACAGGCTTATCCCAAAGGCAATGTGTAAAGTATTTGTATTCAAAACACACAGTAATACAGTGATAACACCACAAATGGACACCGCACTAGTTTAGGGAAATAAAGTATCTTTATCTAAATTCAACAAGACCAAAAAACAAAAATCCAACACACAGGTAGTAAAATAGCACTTAAAAACAGTTACTTTCAAAATAAAGCTTGCAGAAAACAAATAGCTCCACCTGGGGTTATTGTGACATCGTGACAGCAATAAATCCAAAGTACGGCGCTGAAAACGAAGTGCACGGCATCGAGCACAGAGTCACACAAACCCTCAAACAAACAGTACCTTTGGATAACAAAATGTATGATGATGCACTGCGTCGTGGAGGTGAGGCGTCAGTGCCGAGGCCAAGGCTGACTCCCTGGCTGCTACAGGGGAGGCGAGGCATCGTGTCCGCGAGGCGGCAACATGTTGAATACTTTACAGGGGAAGTCGGAGGCGTCAGCGGTGAGGCGCCGGTTCCGGTGACGGTGCAAAGTCAGCAAGTTTGTGGAGTCACCCTCGGCAGTTATCGGCACTGCAATAATAGGAAGCAGGCGCTGGTGATGGCAGAGTTGGTGCAAGCCTTATGATGTTAAATACCGATACATATTCTAACAAGTCTATGCTTTACAAAAAACATGATAATTCTAGTCGATCATTCAATCCTTGTGGCTGCATCGTGTTCAATTTTTTGATCCAGAAAAACTCAGATCTTAACAATTGTTTCTGTTGATCAACATCAGTTCGATTTTTTAATCCCTCCAAGACGGTGAAACGTAATTGGGAGATTTATTTATTTATTTATTTATTTAATGAGTTTTATATAGCGCTGGCTAGACCCGTGGGTATCAGAGCGCTTTACATTAGGAATCACATTATTACACAGTTAAAAACTGTTACAGGTTACATCGGTTATACGAAAACACATTTAAAGAGCATGGAGGAAGGATAAATAGGGCGGGTAGGGGGAAGGGTGTAGGGGGAAGGAGGGAGATAACGGCAGGAGAGACGAAGGAAGGTCTGCCCAATGTCCGGCTGGGTAGGTGATGGCTGAGGAGGGAATCCACAGCCCATCTCCCCTATAGCTATCGGGGTAGCTCCATCGGGCAACGGTCAGGTAGCAAGGTCTCAGCGGTCGAGGGAAAGTTCACAGGGTAAATGTCCTGAAGGGTGTGCAGGATCCTGGTCGGATAGGGGTAAGAGGGAAGGGTGTAGGGGGAAGGGGGAAGGAGGAAGGAGGGAGATAACGGCAGGAGAGACGAAGGAAGGTCTGCCCAAGGTCCGGCTGGGTAGGTGACGGCCGATGGACGGAATCCACAGCCCATCTCCCCTGTAGCTATCGGGTAGCTCCACCGGGCATCGGTCAGGTAGCAAGGTCTCAGCGGTCGAGGGAAAGTTCACAGGGTAAATGTCCTGAAGGGTGTGCAGGATCCAGGTTGGATGAGGGCTAAGATCAAGGTCTGGTCGATGACCAGTTGTTTTATTGTCCAGGAGTCGAAGTACATCGTGGTGAGGTCAACAGTGGCGGCCATTTTGTGGTCAGGCAAGGAGGATAGGTCTTTGCTGTTCCAATACTATTAGGTTCTAATTATAATCTATGATTCATAAAAGGGGGGTGCTTGTTATGCAGAAGTGCGGCATGAGGTAGGAGCCAGTGTCCGTAAGTCTCCTAGAGGGCGAGTGTAATCGAGTAATATCCGACAGTAGGAGAGACGGTCGCCAATTTTGGGTCAGGCGGGGCGCCTCCAGAGTTGTCCTCGCTTAATCCTCAGGCTGATTGGGTTCATCCCAGTAGGTCTGAAACCAATGATTGCTGTTTCAATCTATTTTGCGGCCTTTAAGCTGAGGATGTTGACACAGAGCATCCCTTGGGGTGTAACTTAGACCCCCGGTGACGATCGGCGGCAGGCGCCATTTTGAAGTCAGGCGCGTTTCAGAAGGGACACTCGAGGAATAAAAATTGCTGGCTATGCCCAGAGGGTTTTGATAGAAAATAATCAGGAGCCCCCCGTCACCCGGGCACACCAACGAGTCTCCCGTTGCTTCCGGCGATGACCAAAATGCCCCCCAGCTCACCGTCCTCCGTCTTGCGGTGGGAGCCAACAATGGCGGACGTGGTCATCAAGGGAACGGTGTCCACTCATTCCCGCGTAGGGAGCATCCCCAATCCACCTGCAGGCCTTGAACAGTGCCCCTGCCGTGTCTCTCCCGGAGGGCCGCTGCTCCAGTTGTGAGCAGATGGTGCCGCGCTCCGGCTGCTCCGCTCTCTCGGGACAGGCGATCCCAGGTGGAGCCGATCCGCCGTCCCCAACACGGGAGCTCCCAAGGATCCGGAGGAACTCAAGACTCCATCGCGGGAGTTAGAGAAGATGAAGACCGCAGTCCACACGATCCAGGTGAGCGGAAAGGGTCCAAGGAGGGGGTAAATTCGAGGGATTAGAGCCCAAAAAGGCGATCCCTGGCCGGGAGCTCCCGGCCGGAGCTCATCGCCTGTCGGCCATCTTCAGCTTCTTGGAGATGTTATGTCCTGCTTGTTGCCAATGCATTGCCACAGTGGACTTGACATTTTTGGTTCTAATGTTACTTTTATGTTTGGTTATCCGAACATAAAAGTAACATTAGAACCAAAAATGTCAAGTTAAAGTAGCCAGGCACTGGAGGATGTTTAGTCAGCTACATCCTCACAATTTCCCTTTTTTATTTTTATTTATTTTTTGTTTTCTATTTTAGGCATGTTTTCACATTATATTTGCATTAATTTGTTGTTTGCCTCATGCTTTGGGGCAATTGTATTGAAGTACTGTTCGATTCATTTGCATTTTGTATTTAGAAACTTTATTGCACTCCTGAGCGTAATCACTCTAATGGGTGACTTTCACTTTAAGAAGGCGGTCATTTTCACAAATTCAGTGACGTTAATGCGTCTACATGGCGTGCACTTGGCACTCAGAGACTCGTGTAACTCTGATGCTAAGGCTTGCATTCACTTAGGAGCGCGGATCATCTTTTGACATTACGGGTAAGCGGACACGCGGTGATGGGCGTCTTTAGAAGATTTAAACCACTTTTCTGTGTTCACGTAGATTTCTTTCGATCGGTCACTATAGTTATGCATATTCCGGCACTTAGAGATTCGTTTTTGAGTAATAGTTGGCTAACAACTGAGACATACGGATTGGTTCTGAACCATTTCGAAGTAATGGTGTACTTTTTGCTTGCAGAACTGATTATTTTCAGTTAGCATGAACAATGAGCACAAGCGTAACATGCGACGGCACGATTTCAATAATTGGTTTCACTAAAGCATGTTAAGCATGTACAATTTTCAGTTCGCATGAACACTGAACACAGGCGTGCAACACGCGATGGCACAACCTTAGTAGTTGGTTTCAGTAAAGCATGTCAGAATTCACAGCATATTAAAATACGACTGCATGCTTGATTTTTTACGTTCCTTGGTGTCGAGCACATTAATATTTTCCCAGTAAGATTCACACTTTTTAAGCTTAGGGGTTGATCCTGATTAGCCATGATATTTATTTATTTAAACAGTTTGGACTGAACTGGCTCTTGTTGATTTCGTTTGTAGAGACCCCTGATGAAGGGTCATCCTCGACCCGAAATGCATTGGGTTAGATGAGTGATTGCAATTAAAATCACAACCTGTCAAATGGAATATGAATTTGAAAATTATGCATTAAAATTATCACCTAATCATATGGAATTGGAATTAAGTGTTTTCTATGAAAAAGAAAGATACACATGAAATTAGAGGAGAAACTGAAAAGTTTCAATGTTAAGTGCACCCATCTGCTAGGGATTGGTTTTCCGAACCTGCCATTATTGTCATTGTAAATTCTCCAGCGCTGACAGACACAGCGCCAACGATCGGGTAGCACAGCAATAAACCTTTATGATAGTAAGACTGGTGGAACAGAGTGCACTGCGATTACACATTCAGTATTAAACTTTATTGATTCCTATGATGTTTGCCTCTTTCAAGAGAGCTGGGCTTTGTAAACGCAACCCGGTGTGGAAGGGGCAGACCCTCAGGTGGGCTTGGGATTTGGGTTATAACTTCTCTACAATGCCAAACTTAGGAAAATTCATATTGACTCACTAGATTTGATGACAGTTGTGCTTATTCTGCCCTGTGGTGTGGTTTTAACCATCTTTAATGTTTATATTAGATCGAATCTTGGACCAGTTGAGCTGGTGGTTCTCAATACCGTTGAGATGGCAATCACAGAGCAAATTGGGGGGGGGTCCCTTTTGGTGGCAGGATATTTTAATACAACATTTGAACCCCAGATTGATAACCAACTAGAATTGATGGCAGATTGTGATGGTCAGTGGGGTATTCCACAGCTGGATTTGCCTCTGGTATGCTGGTCTTCTAAATCCGGCCAGGTTTTGGCCCTCACACTTAATTTTGATTTAAAACCTGCAAATGGCAGGACACCATCTGATCGCTTAGCTAACATGACTTTTAATGGACCTAGTTATGAGAGTCTTATTGATTACTTTCTTGTAGATGTAAAGTTATGGCCGCATATAATTGATATGGAAGTGATTGATAGTACGGACAGCGATCACCATGCATTAACCCTAACCCTGTCTGATCATTTTAGGATAAACCCTGCCCCAAATGGGCTTTTTGACTTGGGGTGCCTTTCTGCATCTGACAACCAGAAAAATGTAGTGTGGAAATGGGTGGAAAAAAAATCCCTTATCTCTTGAGGCAGTAGTTTCTAAAGTAGGAACTGAAGTAGAGTTTCTCTCATCCCTTACTGATTCCACCAGATGTGAGGTGCTGGAGTTGAGACACATTGCACTTTTTAACCAGATCAGGGATCTTTTGGGTAAAACGCCGAAGGGGGAGTGTGAGTTTTCCTAAGGCAAACCCATGGTACAATAACTCCTGTAGGCTAGCTAGAAGTGAGTTATTGATGGCAGTGAAATCCAATATGTGCCATAATATAACCAGCTGTAGGTCCTAATACAGACAGGTATTGTCAAGGGCAAGGAAGGAGTGGGAGGACAAAATGTGGTTAACTCTTCATGAGGCCATGATTTTTAAGGATAGCCGTACATTTTGGCACCTGGCCTCCACTTGTACTGCTAGTATCCAAACTGTTTTGGACCTTTTTGTACAACCAGATGACTGGGTAGATCATTTCAGCAAGTTATATTCTAGCAATGGAGCAATTACTAGGGATAATAAACTGAGTGAATGTGTTTATGCTCAGGAATTTAATAACACTCTTGTCTTTACATTATCAGAGACTCATGTATTACTGCTCGTGTCCTGGGTCTGGACAGGATTCCTAATGATTTATTTAAAGCCAACACGGAAGTGTGGGGTAGGTATATAAATTTTCTGTTGAATGCTATATTGTCGGGTTTTGCAATTCCACCTTTGTGGAAGTTTGCCGAGATCCTACTCATCTACAAGAAAGGGGATCAGGCAAGCCCGGCGAACTATCGTACCATCAGTTTGATGGATTAATTGCGAAAAATGTCAGCAAACAAGTACTGTTTCACTTGCAGACTGGATTGATGAGGAAGGTATTCTATCTGACTTCCAGGCGGGCTTTCACACAAGTATCAGTACCCTGGGTCAAGCACTTAGGTTTCTGTGTCTATATTGGCACAAGGTGTTACTCCATGGGGGAAAGCTGTATGTCGTTTTTGTAGATCTGCATACAGCATTCAACCTTGTTCCCCGGGCAAGTATGTGGAGAGTACTGGAAAACCTGGGTATTGCCCCCTCCCTATTGAACATTTTAGTGAGAAACCACGTGGGAAATAAGGCTCAAGTTCGATGGGGCACAGATGAACAGCTCACTGATCAATTTAGGGTGGTTCAAGCAGTCAAACAGGGCTGTGTTTTAGCCCCTACTCTTTTTTCTTTGTGTATTAATGAGGTGATTGACCACTTTAGAAAGGAGGGGTGTGATGCACCAAGTCTCGGGGGAAGGAGTGTTCCAGCACTCCTTTTCGCCGATGAAACCTTATTAATTTCTAAGACACTGCAAGGCCTACAACTGCTCTTGAACCATTTCTCTCTATTCTGTGCTGAGAGGGGCTTTGAGCTAAATGGTACCAAAAACCAAATACATGTTTTTCTCTAGGGCTAGACATTTTCGTTTTACTAGACATATCTTGGTGGAAAACATTCCGATCGATTGTGTGTACTCCTTCGATTATTTAGGCTTTCGTTTACCATCTAACCTGAGTTGGAACCCACAGATTGAAAAGACCCAATCAATGCTTACCCAACAGTCTGTTAATCTGGTGAAGATTCACTGCAGAACTTCTACCAGGCAAGTGGCTCCTGTCTTGGAGATTTACATTGGTAAAGTTATTTGGTCTGTATTGTATGGTGCTGAAGCATGGAGCTCATCAAAATATAATAGCCTTGATATGGCTGAGCATAAATTTATGAGGTCTATCCTCTCACTTCCAATGAGTATGCCTCTTGTCCCCCTCTATCTAGATCTTGCCCAGAGGAAGATATTGCACAAAATGGAATGCCGAATCTTATTGTTTTGGTATTGTTTATTAAACTCAGCCGATCTTGAACCCTGTCATGAAGGTGTCAGAGATTTGTTGACCCATCTGGGTGTAGTCAAAATCCCCTGGATTCATGCTATCAAATCTCTCTTACAGAGGTTGAGTCTACGTTATTATTGGCTTTTCCTGGAGCAATTGTGCTAATTATCTAGAGAAAAGATTAAAAATCTGCATTTGAAAGCAGCAGCTATGAACATGGTGACTAATTGCACAGGTAGTCTCACTTTATCCTTTATTGATTTTAAACCATTGATGAGTTTTGAGATATCAATCAATGAAATCGAACCCTCTTTTGCACACAAACTATATCTGCAGTTTAAATATTGTATCTTTCCAGTCAAATCTTTTATTTTTAACTGGTGCCCAGGGAACGAGAGTGGTGATGACCAATGTCCGGCATGTGAGGGGGGAGCAGAAACATTGGAACACTTATTGTTCTTTTGTCCCCAGTACAGTAGGTTGCGAGCAAAGTGGATTGTTCCACTTTGTAAGAATCTTGGTACTAGGAAACATCAGGTAGCTTTTAGCATTTCAACTACCAGTACAGCTAGGCCCCATGTCTTCGGGTGGCCAAATTTCTTATGTCAACCTGGATAAGGCGCTCTAAGTGCCTATTAGATGTGTAAGTCACCTCTCGAGCAGCTATATCTGAGATTAATACAGTGGAATGTTTTGTACACACATTGTTTTATCTTGTTTTAATAACTTTATCCATTTTATGATAACAGCTCAACTGTCCTTTTTTATCTATTTAGTACTCTGTAAACTGTGTCTATTTTCTACTTTGTTGATCTGTTTGATCGAAATAAAGTATTTTGACTGACTGACTCCCAAAAATGGACAGTGCGGCCAACCTCCCTCTTGAATTTGCCTCCAGGCTCTGAGGAATGGGGTCCCCGGGGCTAAAATCAGCCTGGGGAAGGGGCTGCATGTACATACATATATAATATATAATGTACAAAACAAATTGAAAAGATTACACAACAAACCATTATGTAATGCAAACATTAATAAATAGATGCAACTTTAATGCAAAGAAAGAAATGATTACAAATCAAATTTCAATGTAATAAACCATTATGACTATATTAAAAAAAAAGAAAAAAGATTGAATACAAATAAAAAAAATAGCTAATTATTGAAAAAAACTAACTTAACTATGTGGTTCAGCAAATATTAAACAACATATTTAAAAAATAACAATAAAGAATTAAATTCATTTAAACTTAAATATAAAACATTCAATATTAGAATTATACATAACATTTGTAAAAATTATATGACAATTAAAAATATTGGCAAATATACCTTCCCACCTTTCTTCCTTAAAAATCCAACAACCCATATAAAATATAGAATCAATAGGACAGAATCATAAAAAAGCATGAAACTGAGTGGTATATGAAAACACTAACACATAATAAATGTATTGAATATAAATAAAAATAAATTGTAGCAAGCAAATAATGCATATAAATAAGTTTGCTAACCATTTAACAACTAAGGGCCTGATTCAGATCTCATAAGGAAGGCCTCCAAACGGGATTTGTAAAGAGCAAATCCAATTCGGAGCCTATCTTTCCGTCCGAATCGTCCGCTTTTCGGAATGACCAAGTACGATGCGAGTATCCCGTACGCGCCGTGCGAATCGTTTACGAACCCGAACCTGTCTGTCCGACATGTTCGTAGCCGAATCGTGCCAAGCAATTGAGCTGAATTCCGACCGAGCGAGTACGATGCACGATTCAGACAGCCGCTTCGCCTCGGTCTCAGCGAGATGAAACGGCTGTCAGAATCGTACTTCGGGGAGCCATAGCAGGCCCCCCTTCACCCGGGACCCTCCAAATCTGTCACGGGGATGTGCCCATGGGTCCCCCCAATCCAGGCATGCACAGTGTGGCGGGCACCCCACAGGGTGTACGCTTTTCCCCACCCACCCCTTTTTGCTATGGGAGCCTGTGTACGCGTCTGTACACAGGTTCCCATAGAGTTCAATGGGAGTCCGGCCGAACCGAGTCCGTAACCATGCGGTTGCATCGTACTCGCTCAGTTGGACTCGCACAGCACGTCTCGCTTGGAAAGCCCTCCAGGCCCGAGTCGTACGGAGGGCTTTCCTAGCGAGATCGAAATCAGGCCCTTAGTATATTCAAATTAAAAATATTGCAAATAAAATTATTCAAATTAAAAAATCAAAATGTAAAAATAAATAAATAAATTGTACTCGCTTACAAAACCCAAAACACCACAAAAATAATCAAAATATTACTAAAAAATCATAGGAATCACACATGAATTAAAAAGTAAAATAAATAAATATACCAGTTGTATGAACACCTAATTTATAATGCATTCAAATAATGTAATCCATTTAATAAAATAATGAAAACATTTATAAAGTTAATACTTTTATCAGCCAATTAAATTATATATAACAAATACATAATGTGTAAACAATTTTAAAACATCTTAAAAAACACTATCCACCCTAAAATAAACTCATCTAAAATAAGTATAAAAAACTAACATTAAAATAATAATGTATAACACAGAAAGTAATAAAACATGACAAAATGTAATGATAAACCAATAAAATATATAACCATATTAAATAAAACAACTTAAAACACTATAAAAAAATATTCTAACCTGCAATATTCTGCCCTATGATATTCTTCACATCACAATACGTTTGGTATTATATTTTCCTTCCAGTGACATTTTTACAACAATATTAAAGTTTGTGCACCAAAGTGTATTCCCATGTGTGGATGCCATTACAAAATATAATGCAAAGATTACGAACCATTCCGAGTCTCACATGAATGGAGTGCCCAAGGGCTGTTTCCTTGCTCTTTATGACTCATGTACTATATACAAATATTTTGCAACTTTTTAAGTGTTTGCACAGCAAAAACTGGGTCTGACTACTGAGGACAGGCACTAGCCATTTGTAAAGTGGAATCTGTCAATATTTGACAGCTTACACAGTCATTGTACATACTTCGCACATTTGGAGGAGCAGAAGTTGGTCCTAGTATAGACCTCTGAATTCTCACCTTGATGTCAAAGCCACGTGTCAGTTTTTGTGGTACTGTCTCCCCTGTCCCCTAGATAGCATTGGTAGTGCTGTCACATTCCAAACATCGGTGTGGAGTGCAGGCATCTACCCCAACATTCACTAAACTTCACATTGAAGTAAAAGGCAAATTGTTCCCTGTTAATATTAATGTGGTGGGCAGTTCCTACCTCATTTTCAACAATCCCTTGTGCTGTGAGGGATGTGAGGATCTCTAATAGCGCACAAAGGATGAGGCTGATTGCAGTTCAATGCACGCACTGCAGTGCAACCGGACTCTTTGTGCATCACAACACAAATCTTTGCCTGCCTGAACTTAAAATAATTTTATCATGAAGTGTAGACTTCCCTGCTAGAAAAGATATAGAGTAAGGGGTATGCATATATATATGATCACTCAACTAAGGAGCTATGCAATTTTCACCTTTTCTATGAGCTCTGTTTATGTGTTTATTGATTAATTTATTTTGCAGGTGACAGTGGAAATCTACAGGTAATTAAAATAGGTAAACTTTTTCATAACTGTCAAGCTGAAGGAGAAGAACAGGTGAAAGAGGAGAGACACATGTGACCAGATGGACTACCTTTTTACACTATAAAATTAGAAAGATCTGGATGACATGGTAAATACCCGGTTATGAGTCAAAAAGCTTAATTAATGAATAGAATAAATAACAGTGCAGTGAGGATTTAGGAATGAAAGTCGTACAGTTAAACCTTCCATTCATGAGTGGGAGATTCTGACATTTTAAGAGAGCATGGGATAAACAAAAGAAAAGGAGCTCATGTATAGTGACGCTCTAGTTATGGTTACATTGATCTCTCCATAGGAAACTAGTTTTTTTCATCTTTAGTAAAACTGATGCCTTTTGAAGACACTGTGAAAAACGACCCAAAGGTTGAACTCTAACTCATCAACCTGTTTTTTTTTAGAGATTCGTGAAGCTCTTTTGTGGGAGACATATTGAAAGAGTCCCAGTGCATTCTGACAGGAAAAATGCTGTTGCCGGGGTACAAAAAAAATCGGAACGATTTTCACCAAACGTGAATGACGTTTGATGGAATGTAGCAACTCATAGCATTATTTTAATTAAAATCTGTCTACTAGGTTTTGTAAAAAGTAAAAAAAGAAGAGCAAAATATTGAAAAGTGATTTATATTTTGAACAGGTAGAAAATTGTTTTGGGACTCATGATTACTGTTGAGCAAAATTAGAATTTTTCAGAAATGAAGTTGGTTGGTAAAATACTTTAATTGCATTGTCTATTCCATTTTCATATGTATTTTTTTGCTGAAATGATGTTAGTTTTGCTTTAAGAAACAAAACTTTGAATGATGTAAGGGGTACTTTTTAACTGTAGGGGAGTATAAAGGTTCTCAGAGGGCAAAAGACATCCTTTCAAAGAAAGAACTAGAGTGTTTTAAGGTTATGACTTTAAAATGAAATAAGGATTTTGAAAAGAAATTGTGATTTTCAAAAATCAGATATTTAGTGATAAAAACAAAGTCATGAAGAGAATAAAAATTTGGTATAAGGCCATAGACTTGGGCCTTTCGGGCACTCTGCACTGTCTGTAGATAAAGGCACTGTCGGCCCCTGAAAGTTGTGTGTGGTGAGTTGTGTTGCAGTAAATAGTGGACTTTGTCCATGGCCTAAAGTAACAGATAGTGTTTTGTGTCTACTTTAAGCACTTACTCTCATTCATGATTAAAGCTTTAGTCCAAGCCCATGATGCTCTGGGTCCATGGCACTTGGAGATACCTATTGGGATACTAAAAACTGAAACAACATTTAATAAATTATGTTGAAATGACAATTGCATGCACACACAGGTAAAATAAAGTGGATGGAAAGAGTCTGCGGGCAATAAGAGAAATGAAAGGACCTATGAAAATTGTACATATAGGCAATGTTTATTTGAAATGAAGTGGATGAACAAATATAGAATACAAGCAAAATTGGAACTTGAAAACCTAAGCATTAGAGCGAGCTAAAACACAGTAAACAAATGGCAATGCAGGCTGCTGTCAGTGCTGTGTTTGTGGTTGGGAAACTCTTACAAGACTGGAATATACAATTCTTACAAGTAAATGTTGTGAAAGAAGAAAAGGCAAAGCAACACTTAAAGAATATGAAGGTATAATAACAATGATCAGACATAATCCTGGAAACTTATATGTAGATCACATATAGACATCTTGTACGAGTAGCTTTGTTACTGTTATTTTCTGTTTCTTCTTAGATTCTGAGAAAATAAGTACAATAGCATACAATTCAAAAAACAAAGCTTCCTCAATGTGTTCCTTTAACACATTTCGAGAACTACATTAGTGAATAATTGATTGAGGTTTGTGACTTCTCTACCAATAACACTTTAGTTTAATAGAGACTGATCGACTTATTTCAATGGAAAGCAAATATTATATATTTCTCATAATCACGGTATTCAAGAAATGCACTTCCGTTCTTGAATGTTATCCAAAAACATGAGATGAGAGAATGTATATAAAAACTGATGACAGAGTCTAATTTGTCTGCAACTGCAGAAAGCATCAGTCCAATTTGTAGCCTCTATATTACACAAAACATTTAGACAATGTAAACTGATAAGGAGTAGTATGCACTCACTGCTGTCAAAGTTACAAAAGAATAACTATAGCACCAGTGAAGCATTTAGAACAAGTGCTACTCTCGTTTCCTAATTCATGAGTAACATTTATTCCAGAAATGTTGTGGAATTATTAGGTCAAATGTTTCTAGACAGTAAACATGCCCAGTGCTACTGGCCACTAAGCATGTGACAAATGGCTGATGTAACATTGCACCCTTTTTTAACCCAAGAAAAGGTTCATTCATGCATAAACTAATTTGACTGAACACCATGATATTTTCCTTATAATTCCATAAGCTAAAAATAACTAATTGCAAACCTCTCCAATGAAGCAATAAAAAGACACAAATGAGATGCTTATGCTGCCCCTTATCATACTGAAGTAAAAATTGGCCCTTTGTCTTGTCGATTAATTTACATATTTTTTTACAAATTGCAATGCAGAACCACATCATGCATATGAGCAACATTTTCTTCCTTCCAATGACATGAGGAAAATGTGTGCAGAAAAAGGTGCATAATGGGGAAACATTAGTGGCATTGGCCCCCCTAAATCCGGACCATGTTATTGCCCATCTGGTCGTAAACTTGAAATGGCTGGCAACTGTGATTGGGATAACAGACATAGGGGCAGATTTTCAAAGAAATCATGCAACGCAGCACAGCAGCCATAAATGCTGTGCTGCATTGTGTGACAGGGAGGGAGCGGGAGAGTGCCACTTCTACAGAGATTTGGCTCTCTCCTCCCCGAACCCTAGCGCCAGTGCTGATTTCAGATGTCGTGCGCCAGCTGCGTGCTTGTGTCTAGCATAGGCTTTGTACAGGAAGGGTACCTGTCCTGTACAAAATACTATGCCTAGACAAGTTCAAACACTGTTCCCACTTTGTATGTGCAGCATAGTGCAGCATGCATGCAAAGTAGGAAAAGAAAGGAGAAATGAAAACATTTCTCCTCTTAATACCTCCTTTCAGATGGAGTTAACTTTTGGCACTAAACCCTGTCTACAATTGTTTTTAGATAGGGTTTTGCATCAAAAGGCACAGGTGGTAGCAAGGAACGCCCATGTACCACCCATGTAACACCCCCTTTGGCGCTAAGTAACACAAGGGTACTTTCCAACACAAAACAAGTTTTGTGCTGGAAAGCAAATTGGTAAAAAAACATTTTGTGCTGGTTAGTGTCACTTTTGTGACGATAACCCAGCACAAAATGTTTGAAAATTTGCCCCATAGTTCGTAACTCTGGACCCACTATCTCCCATCTCCAATTTAGGGGTCAATTACGATGTCATTCGGAAAGGCTCCGAACGGCATTCGATTAGTTCGAATCCGATTCGGAAGCCTTGTTTCCGACCGACTCTGTAACAATTCCAAATGACCAATTATGATGTTCGGAAACCGTTCTGACTGTCCGATTCAGCTCCGTATGGCATTCGGAGTAAACAAGTCGTTCAGAGCCGACTCGTACAGGTCTACGGACCGTGTTTATGACCAAGCAATAAGGATAAGGTATAACACAATGGGGTAACCCAGTATCCCTCAGAGCCTGGGTGAGTATATAGCAAGATACAATGGCTCTGTCGATTCACACAGCCTTTCTGAATCAGTTGTTACGACACAGATTGGCTGCCGGAATCTGACTTTGGGGGCCTGTACCAGGCCTCTGAATTGGGCCCGTGGGGTACCCAAGGGTCCCCCTTTCTAATCATGCACAGTGTGGCAGGCACCTTGGAGGGATTTTCCCCAACCACCCCTTTTTTCAATAGGAGCCTGTGTATTCGGTCGGATGACAAGCTCCCATTGAAGTAAATGGGAGTCCGACCCTTGGTGTTGGGAACCATCGTAATCGTTCGGACGGACTCCCAGAATCCGATTCGGTTAGAAACCATTCCAAAACCCATTCGGTCGAAAGGGTTTCCGAACGACATCGCAATCGACCCCTAAGAGTCAACTCGGAATAGGGGCCTTAAGGTTCAATTTACACTAGACTTCTGATGCTAAACGAACCTATGTGATCTCTAGACACCCCACCCTTCATTAATCAACCATAGAAATAGATTTTAAATAAGCGTTGGCCAGCTTTCCTGGCACTGGAGGCAGGATAATCAGTAGAACACCTTCATTTAAGATTAAAGAGCAAATTAAATTGAACAGCTAGTGCATTTTAATATTGCTTTGTGTTTTTGTGGCCTTTAAGTTAACTAGCCTTGACAAGTATTTTCTCACCTGCTGAATGTGTGTAGATGTGAACTAAACCTCTAGGTATTCCATTTTAGCGACTTTGTATGGATATTGTAATGGCTATGGAATGAGTGATAGCATCTGAATTTCTTCCTGGTTCATTATATAACCAAATACTTTTCCAAATATTTCTGCTATTGACTAGATATTTGGGAGAGCTAAATTAGAATGAAGTGTAGTGATTAGAACATATTTGGCATTATCTATGACCTTGATGATGACTGATGATAGCCTAACCAGTTTGATTAATTGGGAATTTGTCAACTGATGTAAGAATGACGCCGTACAGAATGCAGAGAGCACGGGGGAATGGGGGCACCCTTGTAGCGTGCTACAACTGATGTTGACTGGTCAAATGTTCAGATATTACCTCATTAATAGATATCCTAGCCTGGGGATTTCTGTATGTGTTTATAATCATAGCAATAAAGGGAGTTGGGAGCTAATATTTATTGAGTACAGCACATAGAAAAGGCCACTCAACACAGTAAAAGGCCTTTTCTGCATCTAGGGCTATACGGATGAAAGATTGATTGTAGACCTTGCCCAAATCAATTAGTGCAACTGTGGTATTGCTGTGTCCTTTGTTTTCTCTGCCAGGGAAGAAGCCATGTTGCCATGATCAGACATAGATACGAGTTAGTAGTTTATAGCCTATACATTGTAGTAAAATGAAACAATAAGAGTTGAGTAATATTGAGGCTTTGTCCTTTTTCAGTAAAACTACTATATAAACCAAATTCCACAATGAAGTTGTTGAGGCACCTTCATATATTGAATCAGTCAGTTGAAGAAGGAAGGTGAATACTTCATGAGTAAGAATTTCGTATAAATTGCTTTGTAGGGAGATTGGCTTGTCTGCCTCACCAATCTGAGCTTTTTTAATCACTTCTAAAAGTCCTGCTAATGTGATAGGGGCTTTTAATAGCTCCTTGAGAAATAGAGCGATAAGGCAGGGGTGTTATGGTGAGATAATTCTAAATTTGCTTTGATTGTATTGTGTTATCTGTCTGAGAGCTGTAGTGGTTTTGATAACATGAACATAAGACATTCAGAATATTGACTGTAGTCAAACACAACTATAGTCAAGACCCTGTACTTCCCTTATAGACTGAGGGGTGACCTGTTTACTTGCTTTGATAGCTAGAAAGGCCTCTGCTTTGTTGCCAACTTCAATCCTATACAAATAATTAGCTCTAATTTACTGGCTGGATCTCCCAATGTAAAAATACTTTTTCTGAGATCTAATATGTACAAGTTCAGCCCAGGTTTGGGTATATGTTGGGTGTTGTTACCTTATCTGATGTGTATGCTGATTTCCATGTACCCCAGTTTGTATCTCAGAGCATCTACTAATGTGCTGTGGGTTCTGTGTTCTCTGGAAACATACTGCATTGTGAAACCATACATGACTTCCTTCATGGTGTCCCAAATGATAGCATCAGGAATGAACTGGGCACTTTCAGCAAACATCTTCCTTTTATGTGTAAGGAAAGGTCACTTTTGTGCATGTTCTCCCCCCAATTTGTGACTGATGCTGCTGGTGTATGGATTTGTTGAATACTGGGCACTGCTGTTTAGTGCCCAGTGTATATGCTCTGACCCCTAAAATCATGGAGAATTGGCTAATCCCTGAATGGCATATTTAACTTACCTACACGTCCCTAGTAAATGGTACTCTGTGTACCCAGGGCCTGTAACTTAAATGTTACTAGTGGACTGCAGCACTTTTTTGCCCTCACTAAAATAACAATTGAAAACATAACTCTAGGCCTACAGCATCTGCCAAGCTGTGCAGTTTTAAAACTGCAAATTCAACCTGGAAAAATAAACAGATTGTTAGACTTAAACCTTCCTTTTTATTACCTATTGTTAGAAATGGGGGTCTCTAGTTGGCAATGGTTTGCACCTTTGTCTAAATAGGGACCCTTCCTTCTAGTCAGGATAAGGGGGATATACTACTGAAATAACCCCTGCCCTTCCCCTTGGTAGCTTGGCACGAGCAGCCAGGTTTATCTCAGAGGCAGTGTGTAAAGCATTTGCACATAACCAACAGTAATACAGTGAAAACACTACAAAAGGACACCACACCAGTTTTAGAAATATAGCCAATATTTTATCTGTGCAAACAAGACCAAAACGATAAAAGACCAACATACAGTAATCAAAAATATGCACTTTTCAATAATAACTTAAAAATGCAGTTCCTTGAAGCCGGTTGCTCCGTCCGGGGCTACTGCGGTGCTGAAAACAACAGAATCCAACAGCTCCAGCCGACCGCATTGGTGCTGACCAGCGTTATTGTCAGCAGACGCGTAAATAGTACCTTTGGTTCCAGCAAACCGTGTCAGTGCGGGCCAGTGGTGACATCCGTTATGTTACGATGTGAAACGTAGCGGTTCGGCGTGCGGTGCCCTCAAGTCGCAGTGCAGGCAACAGCTCGGTGATGGTCATCCAGCGGCGTCAGTGAGACCGAAGCTGCAGTGCAGAGTGAGGTGCTCGTGGCAGTGCTGACAGGTCACAGTGCAAGCAACAGTGCCGGTTGTTGGGAGCTGGTGTTGGTAGGGCCCGACTGTGGCGTGGGACACGGCGGTGCGTCGTGTGACTTACGAGTGGTGCCTCCAAACCATGGTGCGGTCATGGGTGTCGAGGTCAACGGGCAGCGTTGTCATCGGTGAGACCAGGGTGGCGGAGTGAAGCAAGACGGTGTGGAGTGCAGTGCCCACAGGTCAATGTGCAAGCAACAGCTCGGTGGCAGCAGCGGTCGTCGTTCTCGGTGATACAAGGGTGGCGGTGCAAAGAGCGGCTGTGACCTCTGCGGTGCCTTCAGGACACAGACCCACAGCGGTGTCGGTAACGGTATCGGCTGCTTTCCCCCTATGTGGTACTGAAAACCACGGTTCCAGAGGTGGTACCCAGAGGCAAGTGATGTCTTTGCTGTCCCTGAGACTTTGTGAACAGGAGGCAAGCTCTATTCCAAGCCCTTTGAGATACTCAGCGACAAGTGAAGAAAGTTCAGTCCAGTTCTCTCACTGCTCAAGGCAGAAGCAGCAACTGCAGGCCAACCCAGCAAAGCAACAACACAGCAAAGGGGGAATACTCCTTCTGGCAGTTCTTCCAGCTCTTCTTCTGAGCAGGTTCCTTGATCCAAGCGAGTTCTAAAGTTCTGGGGTCTGGGCCCTAATATTTATACTGCATTTCTCTATGTTCTCCTGGGCAGAGAGTATCTGCACTCAGTCCATACTGGTTTGGTCCTCTCTAGCCCAGCTTTCCGGCAGGAGGTGGAGACAGCATTGTCCAAGGCAGACCAGGCCCATTCAGGTGCAAGGAAATCTCCTCCCACTACTATTCAGCCCAGCCCTGACTCATCCAGGAAAGGCAGGACACACCTCAACCCCTTAGTGGCTGTCTGAAGAGAATGCACATTCCCAGACCTTGTCACTCCAAAGCCAGACAGTCAATCCAAAACCCAGAAGAGGCACACAGGATGGCTAAGCAAGAAAATACCTACTTTCTAAAAGTGGTATTTTCAAACACAGAACATAAAAATCATCTTTACTAAAAGATACATTTCTACATTCTGAGTTCAGGCATACTAAACTCCATTTCTCTATCTTGTCCCAATGGGAAGATATACTCGTAAAATGTTACAGAGTATTCCCCATTCTTTCCTATAGAACAGATTGCCTTTCAATAGTGAAAAACGAAAAATACTGTATTACACTATCAGTACATGTCACACACACCAGTACACGTCCTACCATTCAAATACACTGCACCCTGCTCATAGCGGTACCTTGGGCCTACCTTAAGGGTGACTCACAAGTAATAAAAGGGAAGATTAGGGCTTGACAAGTGGGTGCACTTGCCAAGTCGACATGGCAGTAAACACTACGCGCAGACACTGCAGTGGCAGGTCTGAGATACCTTACAGGGCTACTAATGTGTGCCCCACAATCAGTGATGCAGGCCCACCAGTAGCATTTGATTTACAATAGGAGCACTTGCACTTTAACACTGAACAGCAGTGAGAAAGTGTGCAGAGACACTAAACCCACAAAAACAGAGTCAAAACCATGAGGTCAGAAAGCAAAAGACAGGGGAAGCACGCCAAAAGATGCTCAATCTAACACCTATGATTTACCCCTAAGGTGGGCCCTAAATCCTCATGGGGCTTGGTGCATGGTATTTAAAACGTAAGACATGACTGCTCAAGTTTTTAATGTCCTGGCAGTGAAAAATCTCCAAGTCATTTTTCCCTGTGGCAAAGCTGCCTCTCTCATAAAAAGCACTGGGCTACATTATAACACCTTATAATGCATACATTTAATTTGGGAATAGCTTGAACAGGGGTTCAAGGACTCAAATTATTAGGAATTTAAAATCAAACCTGATGGTTTTTGGATTTCAACATTTATATTTTGAAAATGCCACTTTTAGAAAGTTGTCATTTTCGTACCTAAAGCCTTAGTAAGCCTGTCAGAGGTAATCCCCAACTGTTGGGAGGTTTGAACTGCTCCCAAAAAAGGGAAAAAAGGGCCTTGGCTGGGAGGAGGTGTGGTTTCCTCCAGGCAGGATGGCCTGGTTAATGTGCCCACGAACTGCACAAGCTTCAAAGGGACATCTCGGGTCACACGAAGATGTAACTCACACCTAGGCCTGACCCTACAATTGCCCAAGTAGATAGAGTGGCATCAAACCCAATGGGGGGAAATCAGTCCCTGAACTGGATCTGCCAGAGGAGTTCCTCATTTCCCTAGACACACCTCAGTGGTGTGCCCAGAGCTCTTACCAGGGGAAGAAAAACTCTGCCATTTTGGATTTTGGCAGAGCAGGGCACCGTGGGATAGGTTAGGGCCAAACTCCCAGGAAGTGATGTCAAATTGGGTAGGTGTAGGAGAGTAGGATCTGCTTCACATGGGTACCCCCACTTTTTGCTGATGCTTCACTGTTTTTCGACATTAGTCTGGCTGGGGCCCTGCTAATCAGAACCCCAGCCTAGCTGCTTCCTCTCTAAAATGGTTTCCATGTGCCTTAGGCACATCACTGATTGGAATCTGGAGTGCCCTTATAAGTCCCTAGTATATGGTATACTATGTACCAAGGGCATAGGTACCTCAGAGGCCTGCCAGGGGCTGCAGCGTGTATTATGCCACCCCTGGAAGGCCATCCAAACTGACACCACAGGTCTGCTACTGCAGCCTGGGTAAGGTGGTGCATGCACCCCTTACTGTGATATAGGTTACCTATATCACTAAATACATACACACATATAAACCTATAAGTCACTCCTAAGGCAGGCCTTATCAATCCTAAAGGCAGAGTGCATGGTTCCTATGTGAGAGGGTGCCCCTGCATGAGCAGGGCCCCTCTGCAGCATTCGGAGACCCTTCTCTGATGCTGTTTGTAGTGCAGCCTGACCATATACTCTTAAGCGCATTATAACCTCGCGTTAAATGCTAACTTTGGAATGGCTGCACCTAAACATGTCGTGTTTGGTGTCAAACATCTTGGAATACTACCCCCCGCCAATTCTGGCGGCGGGGGTAGCATTCCACCCTTCTAGAGGGAAAGACATGTTAACTCTGGCTAGCCCGGTAACTTCTTTCCAAAGCCCTGGCATCACAAAATGGATGCTGCTGCCACAGACACGAGTCTGGCCTCCTGCTGCTGGACGAAACTCCGGCAGGGGAGGCCTGGACAACAGGTTTCCTGTCCCAGGGAGGTGTGACCACCTCCCCAGACAGGATAATGTGTATTGGGGCTGGGCGGGAGCACTTTCGGGTGCTTTGAAGTCCTGCACTGGGGGCACACTGGGTGTCCCTGTGCATACCCCAGTTCAAACCGGATCAGGGGCTTGCAGCCCCTGCTTTGGCGCGAACTGGACAAAGGGAAAGGGGTGTAGCCACCGCTCTGCCCTGACCCACCCATAGGTGGGGCCACAGAGTAGTCCAACCCCTAAACTTAGTATAAGTATAGGAACCCAGTCCTTAGGACTTTAGATTATCCCTGGATGAAACTCTGAAACAGAATCCTGGACCTTCGACGCTCTACTCACGATTAGAGGACAGAAGAATCTCCCTTGGGGTCAAGGAGTGACTCCCCTGCTTGGCAGGCACCAAAGAAGCATCTGTCCGGTTTGCATTTCTGAAGCTCCCGTCGGACGCCGAAGTCATCGCATCACCAGAGGTGGATTCTCAGACTTCCCCAAGGCTACCCTGAGTCCCCAGCAAAGCTGAGGCCCGTAGCTACCGTGGGTGACTTGAGACCGTGACCCCTGGACACCGAGCACATTTGCAAGTGCATCCTCTTCTGAGTCTTCCACGAAGTCGTGCTTTGGGCTCCGAGTAGCCCTAGCCTCCAGCACCAACTGCACCGAAGATCACTGGCCTCCACTCCACGAGTGTCCTGTGAGCCAGATCCACGTGCGACGTCTCGAGGCTCCTTCGCGGTCGCTAGCCCGTTGGCTAGTAGCCCTTAACGAAGGCCAATCTTTTCTTACTTGGCATCCTGGTTGCTCCAGGCCTGCCCTCACTTACCCTCGCTGGGTGAGTTCCCCAGACCTTGCTGGTCTGCACCATCGACGATCTTCCTCTGCATTGAGACTTGCCGTTGCCAAGGCTTGTTGGGTCCAATCCGGTCGCCGACACCTCAGCACTCGACAGACATCGTGTACCAGCCCGAATCCTGCTCCTGGTTGCCGACAACGCCTCCTGGACCTCGTGGCTGAAGAGTCAAGACGACCATCAACGCACCTGAAGCACTCGACATCGGTGGGCATCTGTCCATCGCCTTCCTGGTCACTGGCTAGTGACCCAGACTCTGTCCCCTCTGCTTTCAGGTTCTTCAGATCTCCGATCCACTCTTGGATCCACCCGGACACTTTCCACTTGGTCGCCAGCAGCACTTTGCAGCAGATCGCCATTCAAATCGACGACGAAACCCGACCCCGAAAGACACCTATGCACCCGGCTTCCCTGGGTGAGGTAACACGAGTACTCCGGTGCTCCCGTGGGTAGAGACTCTTCAAAGTACTAGATCTCAAAGGGTTTGCTCCAAGTCCTCCTTTAAGTGTCCCTTTTCTTTAATTTCCCGATCACGACTTTCTCCATAGAAGTCAACGGCGTATCGCGGTTGTGTATTTACACTGCACGCGTCCCCCGTGGGTCCCCTGTGTCACTACCTTGGGTGGTTCCTTGTGGTCCAAGCACTTCTAGAGGCTCTAGGCCTAGTGTCTAGTTCAGTCGTGGTTCTTATACCACTTTATTGGTATATGGTTTGGTACGCCCCTAGGGCCCAAACGTGTATTTGTGCTATTACTGTGTTTAAATAACTTCTAACTTATGTACTTCGAACTCTAGCCTCATAAAGAGACTAGAGGGGTGTGTTTAGCAATAAATACATATATTTTGAATATATACCTGGTGTGGTGCTCTTTCATTTGATCACTCAAGAGATTATAGACTGGTAAAACAAGCTGCTTTACATTCCTTCAAGACTTAGCCTGAAGGCTGCTCTCCATAGCTACCACTAGGATAGCTTTCAATAAGGTTGTCTTTAACCTATCTCCAATAAGGGGTTGTTTGGACTGGTGCAAGGTGCCCACTATAATTAGTGGACAGCATATACCAGGCCAACTTCTCACATTGGTGTGCAGCGTGTGGGATTCCAGCTTGCTATTGTTTTACCAGATAATCTCAATTGAATTGATCAACTGAAAACCACTAAAGGTACCTAAGGTACATATAATTTAAGCTTAGAATACAGTAAGTTCTACTGAACTTAGAGTTGTGTGTTAAGGGATATCACAACCCTTTCTACAACTCAAGAGAGTTTAGTAGGCCACACTAGAGTAGGTAGTGCATACACCACACCACACTAGTAATGTCTTTAAGGGTAGGATCTAAAGAATCCTTGCAGGAAGCCACTGAGCTTCCACCCTCCAAGTATGATACACTCCCATTCTTGGAATTGAGAGCTTTATGCAACTTGAGAAAAATAAGGACAGGTCAAAGTCCCACCACCCAACACCTTAAAGAGTTGTTGGTGGCTTATGACCTTAGTAACCCCTTGGGGACTGAAGGGGTAGGAGCTGAGGGTGGGGCAGATGATGAGGTTGGGAATGGGGGTACCAGTACCCCCAGCCCCCCCTCTGAAACTGGCCAGGAGGGTGACAATGACCCTGACCTGGATAACCCAATCCCTCCTGAGGAAGATGAAGAGGATAATCAGGATGATGCCCTCTTTGTCCCCCAGGAAGGATTAAGAGTGTGCCCAGGAAGTCTAGATCTCCTTCTCAGGAGTCTAACCACTCTGGCACCTCAATAGGGAGCTCTGTCTCATCTCATAGGAGGGAATCCTCTCATGAGAGGAGAACAAGGCTGATTCAATATGAGGAAGCTCAGCTTGAACTCAGAAGGAAGCAAGTAGCC
Source organism: Calotriton arnoldi (assembly GCA_963921515.1). Lineage (NCBI taxonomy): Eukaryota > Metazoa > Chordata > Amphibia > Caudata > Salamandridae > Calotriton > Calotriton arnoldi. The sequence goes on along the minus strand of CAWUFW010005383.1, from coordinate 1,282,448 downwards.
TTAGACAGGGAGTCCCTAGATCTCTTTAGAGAGAAAAGAAAGTTGGGACTAGAGTCCCATGGTGGCAGCCATGTCCCTAGAGATAGGGAAAGGTCCTATGACCATAGGAACCTGAGCAAGATTGTCCCTCCCTATCAGAATGGGGATGACATCCACAAGTGGATAACTGCTCTAGAGAGGGCCTGTAAAGTACAGAAGGTCCCTCAGGAGCAGTGGGCAGCAATCTTGTGGCTCTCCTTTGCAGACAAAGGTAGAGATAAGCTCCTCACTGTTAGAGAGGAGGATGCTGATAATTACAAGGTCTTGAAGAGTGCTCTTATTGATGGGTTTGGCCTAACCACTGAACAGTACAGGTTGAAGTTCAGAGATACCCAAAAGCACAGACTCAAGACTGGGTAGACTATGTGGATTGTTCTGCCAAGGCTCTGGAAGGCTGGTTGATGGGCAGTAAGGTGTGTGACTTCTCAGGATTGTACAATCTGATAATGAGGGAGCAGATTCTTAATAACTGTCAAAATCAGCTGTTGCATCAATACCTGGTAGACTCTGATCTGACCTCTCCCCAAGAATTGGGAAAGAAGGCAGACAAATGGGTCAGAACCAGGGTGAAGCAGAAGGTACAGAACCAAGGTGGGGAAACCAAGAAGCAAGATGCTAAGAACTCTGAAAAGGGTGGGGAGAAGGGTAAAGATCAAAAGTCTTCATCAGGCCCCCAAAAATCTTCTTCAGGTGGGGATTCACAGTCTACCAAAGGGAAAGGCCAAAGAAAACCATGGTGCAAGATCTGTAAGCAAAAGACCCACTGGACCAGTGATTGCACCAAGTCCAAAGACTCAAGTCCAGCACCCACCAATGCCCCTAAGGCACCTGTTCCCCCTAGTACAGTTGGTGGGAGTGCTCCAGCCAAGGGTTTAGTAGGGTTCACCCTGGGTACTGAGTTGGGCTCTGACCTAGTCAGAGAACTGACTCAGGCTGTGTTAGTCTGTGATGGAGGCATGGATGTGACCTCCTCTGTGAGTCCCAGTAATCTGGGCAAGTACAGACAACAGCCTTTAATCAATGGACGTGAGGCTTTGGCATTTAGGGACACAGGGGCAAGTGTCACAATGGTGACACAAGACCTTGTGAATCCTGGGCAAGTTATACTTGGTGAGATGTACCAAGTGACCAATGCTAGCAATGTCAGAACAGACCATACTCTGGCAGTTGTTAACTTCTCCTGGGGAGGGGTAACTGGCCTTAAGAAGGTTGTGGTGAGTGCAAACCTACCAGTCGAATGCTTGCTTGGCAATGACTTAGAGACTTCTGCTTGGGCAGAAGTGGAGCTCAGGACCCATGCAGAAATGCTGGGGATCCCTGCAGATGTGTTTGCTGTGACCAGGTCACAAGCCAAAATGTCTAGCACTGAACAGGCCTTGGATTCTGGAAGAATGGACCAAGTGCCTTCCAAGAGGAGGAGTAGTAGGGTTAAGGCAGTGCCTTCCCCTTGGCTCAGGAGGAAGATCAGTCCCTTGAGGGGATGATCTCAGTCCTGAAGAAGGAACTGTCCCAGAGGAACTTGAACCTGACCAGGTTGAGTTCTTGGGGACAGGGGGACCTTCTAGGGCAGATCTGAGCCAGGAGCAGCAGAGCTGCCCCTCCCTTGAACCCCTCAGACAGCAAGCTGCTGCTGAGGCTGCTGGGAAAGCTAGTGGTCCCCATACAGTGTATTGGGATGATGGACTCCTGTACTCAGAGAGTAGAGACCCCAAGCCTGGTGCTACCAGGAGGTTGGTTATACCTCTGAAGTTCAGGGGCTTCCTATTGACCCTAGCCCATGATATTCCCTTGGCAGGTCACCTGGGCCAGAACAAGACTTGGGACAGAATTGTCCCTCACTTTCACTGGCCCCACATGTCTGAAGACAGCAAGGAGTTTTGTCGCTCCTGTGTAACCTGCCAGGCCAGTGGCAAGGCAGGTGGCACTACAAAGGCCCCCTGATACCACTACCTGTGGTGGGGGTGCCCTTTGAAAGGGTAGGGATTGACATTGTTGGTCCCATGGATCCCCAAACAGCATCTGGGCACAGGTTTATCCTGGTGGTAGTGGATCATGCCTCCAGGTACCCAGAAGCTATTCCCCTCAGGACCACTACAGCACCTGTGGTGGCAAGGGCCCTCCTGGGAATTTTCTCAAGAGTGGGCTTTCCTAAGGAGGTAGTATCAGACAGGGGTGCTAGCTTCATGTCTGGGTACTTAAAAGCAATGTGGAAGGAGTGTGGAGTGACTTATAAGTTCACCACACCCTATCACCCACAATGCAATGGTTTAGTTGAGAGATTCAACAAAACCTTGAAGGGCATGATTAAAGGGCTCCCAGAAAAGCTTAGGCGAAGATGGGACATACTCTTGCCCTGCCTTTTATTTGCATATAGGGAGGTGCCTCAGAAGGGGTTGGTTACAGCCCTTTTGAACTTCTGTTTGGCCACCCTGTGAGGGGTCCACTGTGCTTGGTGAAGGAAGGATGGGAGTTACCTCTCAAGCCCCCAAAGCAAGATATAGTGGACTATGTACTTGGTCTCCGCTCCCGGATGGCTGAGTATATGAAAAGGCAACCAAAAACCTTGAGGCTAGCCAGGAACTTCAAAAGGCCTGGCATGACCAAAGGCTGTTCTGACTGTTTACCAGCCAGGACAGAAGGTGTGGGTGTTGGAGCCAGTAGCCCCAGCAGCTCTCCAAGACAAATGGAGTGGACCCCACACTATTGTTGAGCAGAAGGGTGAGATTACCTACTTAGTAGACCTAGGAACACCCATGAGTCCCCACAGGTTTCTCCATGTCAACAGGTTAAAACCCTATGTGGACAGGGCAGACATGGGCTTGCTCATGGCTACTGATGAAGGGCAGGAGGAAGAGAGTGACCCACTCCCTGACCTGCTCTCACAGAACCCTGACGATGGGTCAGTAGATGGTGTAGCCTTGGCAGGCAGCCTCACTACCCAGCAACAAACTGATTGTAGACAGGTTCTCAATCAGTTTAGACATATGTTTTCACTGACACCCAGTCAGACCACCTGGTGCACTCATGAAGTGGACACTGGGGACAGTCTGCCTATTAAAAATAAGATTTATAGGCAACCTGACCATGTCAGGGACTGTATCAGGACTGAAGTCCAGAAAATGTTGGAATTGGGAGTTATTGAACCTTCAGATAGCCCTTGGGCTAGTCCAGTGGTCCTTGTGCCAAAACCTCACACCAGTGGTGGAAAAAGAGAGATGAGGTTTTGTGTGGACTACAGGGGTCTCAATGCAGTCACTAGGACTGATGCCCATCCAATACCAAGGGCAGATGAGCTCATAGATACTTTGGCCTCAGCCAAATATCTCAGCACATTTGACTTGACAGCTGGCTACTGGCAGATCAGACTAGCTGATACTGCAAAGCCCAAAACAGCATTCTCAACCCCTAGTGGGCATTATCAATTTGTGGTGATGCCCTTTGGTCTGAAGAATGCACCTGCCACTTTCCAGAGGTTGGTGAATACAGTTCTCACAGGACTGGAAGCCTATAGTGCAGCATATCTAGATGATATTGCTGTCTTTAATTCCACCTGGGAGGATCACCTGGTCCACCTCAGGAATGTTTTACAGGCCCTGCAAAAGGCAGGCCTGACTATCAAGGCCACTAAGTGCCAGATAGGGCAGAGTCAGGTTGTGTACCTGGGCCACCTTGTGGGTGGAGGCCAGGTTCAACCTTTGCAGAGCAAGATCCAGACTATCATGGACTGGACTGCTCCCACTACCCAGACTCAGGTGAGAGCCTTCTTAGGCCTGACTGGGTACTATAGGAGATTTGTCAAGGGGTATGGATCAATAGTGACACCCCTGAATGACTTAACTTCCAAGAAAATGCCCAAAAAGGTTCAGTGGACAGTTAGCTGTCAAAAGGCATTTGATGACCTGAAGCAGGCCATGTGCACTGCTCCCATTCTACAGAGTCCTGATTACTCAAAGAAGTTCATTGTTCAAACTGATGCATCTGAATTGGGGGTAGGGGCTGTACTGTCACAATTGAATGAAGAAGGTCAGGATCAGCCAGTAGCTTTCATTAGCAGAAGGCTGACCCCTAGAGAGAAACGTTGGTCAGCCATAGAGAGGAGGCCTTTGCTGTGGTCTGGGCTCTGAAGAAGTTGAGGCCATACTTGTTTGGTACACACTTCCTGGTTCAGACAGACCATAAGCCCCTCTTATGGCTAAAACAAATGAAGGGTGAAAACCCCAAACTGCTTAGGTGGTCCATTTCCCTACAGGGGATGGACTTTACAGTGGAACATAGACCTGGGAGTAACCATGCCAATGCAGATGGACTCTCTAGGTACTTCCACTTAGAACATGAAGACTTAACTGGGCAAGGTTAGTTTAATGTCCCTACGTTTGGGGGGGTTGTGTAGGAGAGTAGGATCTGCTTCACATGGGTACCCCCACTTTTTGCTGATGCTTCACTGTTTTTCGACATTAGTCTGGCTGGGGCCCTGCTAATCAGAACCCCAGCCTAGCTGCTTCCTCTCTAAAATGGTTTCCATGTGCCTTAGACACATCACTGATTGGAATCTGGAGTGCCCTTATAAGTCCCTAGTATATGGTATACTATGTACCAAGGGCATAGGTACCTCAGAGGCCTGCCAGGGGCTGCAGCATGTATTATGGCACCCCTGGAAGGCCATCCAAACTGACACCACAGGTCTGCTACTGCAGCCTGGGTAAGGTGGTGCATGCACTCCTTACTGTGATATAGGTTACCTATATCACTAAATACATACACACATATAAACCTATAAGTCACTCCTAAGGCAGGCCTTATCAATCCTGAAGGCAGAGTGCATGGTTCCTATGTGAGAGGGTGCCCCTGCATGAGCAGGGCCCCTCTGCAGCATTCGGAGACCCTTCTCTGATGCTGTTTGTAGTGCAGCCTGACCATATACTCTTAAGCGCATTATAACCTCGCGTTAAATGCTAACTTTGGAATGGCTGCACCTAAACATGTCGTGTTTGGTGTCAAACATCTTGGAATACTACCCCCCGCCAATTCTGGCGGCGGGGGTAGCATTCCACCCTTCTAGAGGGAAAGACATGTTAACTCTGGCTAGCCCGGTAACTTCTTTCCAAAGCCCTGGCATCACAAAATGGATGCTGCTGCCACAGACACGAGTCTGGCCTCCTGCTGCTGGACGAAACTCCGGCAGGGGAGGCCTGGACAATAGGTTTCCTGTCCCAGGAAGGTGTGACCACCTCCCCAGACAGGATAATGTGTATTGGGGCTGGGCGGGAGCACTTTCGGGTGCTTTGAAGTCCTGCACTGGGGGCACACTGGGTGTCCCTGTGCATACCCCAGTTCAAACCGGATCAGGGGCTTGCAGCCCCTGCTTTGGCATGAACTGGACAAAGGGAAAGGGGTGTAGCCACCCCTCTGCCCTGACCCACCCATAGGTGGGGCCACAGAGTAGTCCAACCCCTAAACTTAGTATAAGTATAGGAACCCAGTCCTTAGGACTTTAGATTATCCCTGGACGAAACTCTGAAACAGAATCCTGGACCTTCGACGCTCTACTCACGATTAGAGGACAGAAGAATCTCCCTTGGGGTCAAGGAGTGACTCCCCTGCTTGGCAGGCACCAAAGAAGCATCTGTCCGGTTCGCATTTCTGAAGCTCCCGTCGGACGCCGAAGTCATCGCATCACCAGAGGTGGATTCTCAGACTTCCCCGAGGCTACCCTGAGTCCCCAGCAAAGCTGAGGCCCGTAGCTATCGTGGGTGACTTGAGACCGTGACCCCTGGACACCGAGCACATTTGCAAGTGCATCCTCTTCTGGGTCTCCCACGAAGTCGTGCTTTGGGCTCCGAGTAGCCCTAGCCTCCAGCACCAACTGCACCGAAGATCACTAGCCTCCACTCCACGAGTGTCCTGTGAGCCAGATCCACGTGCAACGTCTCGAGGCTCCTTCGCGGTCGCTAGCCCGTTGGCTAGTAGCCCTTAACGAAGGCCAATCTTTTTCTTACTTAGCATCCTGGTTGCTCCAGGCCTGCCCTCACTTACCGTCGCTGGGTGAGTTCCCCAGACCCTGCTGGTCTGCACCATCGACGATCTTCCTCTGCATCAAGACTTGCCGTTGCCAAAGCTTGTTGGGTCCAATCCGGTCGTCGACACCTCAGCACTCGACAGACATCGTGTACCAGCCCGAATCCTGCTTCTGGTTGCCGACAACGCCTCCTGGACCTCGTGGCTGAAGAGTCAAGATGACCATCAACGCACCTGAAGCACTCGACATCGGTGGGCATCTGTCCATCGCCTTCCTGGTCACTGGCTAGTGACCCAGACTCTGTCCCCTCTGCTTTCAGGTTCTTCAGATCTCCGATCCACTCTTGGATCCACCCGGACACTTTCCACTTGGTCGCCAGCAGCACTTTGCAGCAGATCGCCATTCAAATCGACGACGAAACCCGACCCCGAAAGACACCTATGCACCCGGCTTCCCTGGGTGAGGTAACACGAGTACTCCGGTGCTCCCGTGGGTAGAGACTCTTCAAAGTACTAGATCTCAAAGGGTTTGCTCCAAGTCCTCCTTTAAGTGTCCCTTTTCTTTAATTTCCCGATCACGACTTTCTCCATAGAAGTCAACGGTGTATCGCGGTTGTGTATTTACACTGCACGCGTCCCCCGTGGGTCCCCTGTGTCACTACCTTGGGTGGTTCCTTGTGGTCCAAGCACTTCTAGAGGCTCTAGGCCTAGTGTCTAGTTCAGTCGTGGTTCTTATACCACTTTATTGGTATATGGTTTGGTACGCCCCTAGGGCCCAAACGTGTATTTGTGCTATTACTGTGTTTAAATAACTTCTAACTTATGTACTTCGAACTCTAGCCTCATAAAGAGACTAGAGGGGTGTGTTTAGCAATAAATACATATATTTTGAATATATACCTGGTGTGGTGCTCTTTCATTTGATCACTCAAGAGATTATAGACTGGTAAAACAAGCTGCTTTACATTCCTTCAAGACTTAGCCTGAAGGCTGCTCTCCATAGCTGATTAACACACGAAGCCTCTCCTAATTGTTGACCTAATTGCTATTGTGTCTTCTATATGAGTGTAGACATCTCACAAAGGTAAAGACTGGTCTCACACACCACCTGGTGTCATGCTTCATCATTGACCAGTCCTCGCCCTCTAAAAACTTGGTTTGATAGAGGGCGGGCATACACCTGAAGACAGGGATGCACTTCTAAGACTAAGTGGGGGCCCTTAACAAAAAAGTGAAATTTAAAAAGCCATTACGAATGTCAAACCTCTTTTTAATGTGACTGACATCTGTATGGTATTAAAAGAAATGACCGGTGTATCGGGGATATTATAGTCCCCCCACCGTATCCCTACTGGTCAACATGTTTCTGCCTAATGGCCCAACCGGGTCCGCGGCATTCATCAGGACCTATCATACATCAACGGGCTCCTACCTTACCATTCAATATTGGTGAGGTGTCCACTAAATGGGGTGATCAAGATCACGCACCACAGTATCGCGGCTAAAATGTTCCAGCCTAAGTAAAATAAGAAAACAATAAACATTCAAAAGAAAAGCAACATAATCACACATTTTAGAAATAGAACAGATCAACTTCGGTAAAGAAAAGGGTTTTCAAAACCTTACGAAACTAGAGCGAAAGGCACTAGAAAAGTTGAAGAATAACAGTACACTTACCATCAAACCGGCTGATAAAGGCGGCGCAATTGTACTGATGGATAAAACTATGTACAAGGACGAGTGTAACCGTTTACTTTCAGATGGCACCAGCTATGAGATTCATATAGAAGATCCCACGCCACGGTTTAGAAGGAAAATCCAGACTATGGTAGATGAGGCCTTGAGCCAGGATTGGATTACGAAACAGGAAGCTGATTTCCTTATCTGTGAGAATCCTAAAACACCAAGGTTCTACATCTTACCCAAAATCCACAAAGGAAGACTACCACCCCCAGGAAGGCCAATAGTCTCTGGTATTGGTTCCATTTTGGAGCCCCTTTCGCAATTTTGCGATTGGTTCTTGAAACCTCTAGTACAGAAATCACCATCTTATCTCAGAGACACAAAAGATGTACTATGTCTGTTGCGTGATCTACAAATTAATACAACAGAGGATATTCTTATCACCATGGACATAGAAGCTTTATACACAAGTATTCCTCAGAGGCGCACACTGGCAGTAGTGGAAGAAATCCTGTTGAATCATGAGTGGAATTTCCTTACTCCCCGCCATTTCGTTATGGAATGTGCTGAAATTGCTCTTACAGAGAACTATTTCGAATTTGAGGACACCATCTATCATCAAGTTACTAGAACATCAATGGGCAGTACATTTGCCCCCAGTTTAGCATGCCTTTACGTCCATCAGTTCGAAGAGAATTACATCTTTAATACAGATAACCCTTTCACTCAACATATTAAAACGTGGAAACGCTACATTGACGACATTTTCGTCGTGTGGCAGGGTAACGAAGACACAGCTAACAGCTTTATAGACTGGGTGAACACGAAAGACCATCATCTCAGGTTTACTCATTCGATCAGCAGGACAAATGTTGTCTTTCTCGATCTAGACATCAGCTTAACAGAAGAAGGCATCAGTACAAAAGTGCATAAAAAACCTACAGATAAGAACAGTCTTCTATTATATGAGAGTTACCATCCCAAAGCACTAAGGGATAATCTACCAGTAGGTCAATTCCTGCGAGTACGCAGGAACTGTTCAGAAACAGAAAATTTCATGACTCAGGCGGATGAACTTGAAAGAAACTTCTTGAATGACACTATCCCAAGAAAATGATTAAAAAGGCCAGAAAAAGAGCTAGGAATCATAATCGGGAGGTCCTCCTAGAAGATACAAATAAAGAAAAAACAGATCGCCTTGTATGTATCACCACTTATACACCTGTGTCTAACACAGTACAGAAGATAATTTAAAAAAACTGACATATCTTGAATAGTGCCAATTACCACTGGGAGTCTCCTTTGTTTGCCTTCAAAGAAGTAAAAATCTCCGGGATACATTAGTACATGCCAAAGATCCCCCGAGAACAGAAGAGAATCAGATTACCCTGTGGAACACCCAAAGACCAACAGGTCATTATGCATGTGGAGGCTGTGTTGCATGTCCCTTGACTATAACCACCAAAGAAGTTGATATAGGAACTGGGAATGCATGGAAACTGAACAGTTTTAGTAACTGTAATACAGAAAACGTGGTCTATCTCCTTATATGCCCCTGCAATCTTATGTATGTGGGCATGACAACCAGAAAGATTAAAATCCGAATTAATGAACACCGTAGCACAATAAGGTGCAAGAAAAGCAACACCAAACTTACAAGGCATTTCCTAGAATTAAACCATAAGGAGAATGATCTCAAGTGGGTGGTTCTAGAGGTTATGAAAAAATATAGATTGGACCTTACTAGACCACTCCACATCAGAGAGCAACGATGGGTGTACAGATTAAAGTCTTGGGATAAGGGACTGAACGATGAAATTCCTTGGTTGCAAATGGTGCTATAAATCATTCTCATTATAATCCCTTTGTTGCCAGTAGGTATCAAACAAGACACGCATATTTTGCACTCAAGCCGACCGTTTATATCATGTTGTAGTAATGCAAGGCGTGACTTAGATTCTACTTGTCATTTTGGCATATATATTATGGGCCATGTGACCTATACTGATAAAAACTCTTATGTCTAGAATCACCATTTGCGTATGCGCGCTCCGTGTACATTGCGCGATTTTAATAAGGCTGCCTAGACTCACAACGTCACCCCCCGCCTATTAATTATAGACCCATGAGACCGGTATCATTAGAGTATTTGGACTCTGGATTTACCCAGAAGTACGCGCACTATGTAATGATCGACAGCCTTGATCTCTAGTAGATGTAGAGTTTAATTACATGTACATACGTCAGTAGGTCGCAATTTCGTGGGTCGGCGCCACAAACATTAAGACAAAGTTGGGCGCCGCTATCCTTGATTATTTGGGAACATAGTACCTCTATCTGCGCATGCGCACATTGAATACACTTCCACACGGGGTCGTACGGCGTCATCTAACATTGACGAATACGGCTGCTTTCTTGTACAGACTTTCCCCCGGTTGGCTGCCAGGCAGGTCAGGCAGCTATCTCTATGGCATCTCGGAGACACCGGATATCAGCCAGTGGTCAGGCAGAACTAACTACTGTTTGGCCGAGACATGGTCAGTCAGTTCATTTAACCCTAATTACCTTTCAATTAGTATAGCCACGCCCTCGCGCCATCACTATATAAAGGGCTCGCTGACTCCTCCTCATTTACCAGCGAGGAGGTGAGGCATGCAGTCATAGGTTCAGCAGCGGGAGACCCTTCCATAACAGTAAGAGTATGAACGGCTTGTGTGGGTTTATGCATGTATGTTCTGTTGCTAGGCACATTGTGCGTTTTCTTCCATTTTTAACAACTATGGATCACTGTGTCCGAGCTCGCTCTAAAGCGGGGTTCCTTCCATTTTAACAACCATGGATCACTGTGCCCGAGCTCGCTCTCAAAGCGGGTTACTTATTCATCTATTCTGATCATTATGGATGTTCTTTTTCTCTGTTTTCTCCTCATTTTTAGGGCGCTTGACCTAATGGGTCTTTTTCACTCACTCTACCTATGGGGCAAGTAGGTCCCAGGGAATAGAGTAAGCGTTGGGGATTAAGTATCCCTTATTATTCGTTAGTGCACAGATGACTGACACAGTTTGTTGCACTTATAGCCACTCACTCATTTTGCATGTGTACGTGGCGTTTTTGAATGACCCTCACAAAAAATGTGTGATTATGTTGCTTTTCTTTTGAATGTTTATTGTTTTCTTATTTTACTTAGGCTGGAACATTTTAGCAGCGATACTGTGGTGCGTGATCTTGATCACCCCATTTAGTGGACACCTCACCAATATTGAATGGTAAGGTAGGAGCCCGTTGATGTATGATAGGTCCTGATGAATGCCGCGGACCCGGTTGGGCCATTAGGCAGAAACATGTTGACCAGTAGGGATACGGTGGGGGGACTATAATATCCCAGATACACCGGTCATTTCTTTTAATACCATACAGATGTCAGTCACATTAAAAGAGGTTTGACATTCGTAATGGCTTTTTAAATTTCACTTTTTTGTTAACGGCCCCCACTTAGTCTTAGAAGTGCATCCCTGTCTTCAGGTGTATGCCCGCCCTCTATCAAACCAAGTTTTTAGAGGGTGAGGACTGGTCAATGATGAAGCATGACACCAGGTGGTGTGTGAGACCAGTCTTTTACCTTTTGTGAGATGTCTACACTCATATAGAAGACACAATAGCAATTAGGTCAACAATTAGGAGAGGCTTCGTGTGTTAATCAGTTTGATGTGGAGGCTGCCTACTCCTAATACCCCGTGCCTCTAGTTCCCTACCCTGGATCGCTTCCAGGTTGTTGTGGTTGAATGCTCTCCATAGCTACCACTAGGATAGCTTTCAATAAGGTTGTCTTTAACCTATCTCCAATAAGGGGTTGTTTGGACTGGTGCAAGGTGCCCACTATAATTAGTGGACAGCATATACCAGACCAACTTCTCACAGTAGGGTTGCCCTTGGGAACTTTTTTCCTATTGGTTAGGGAGTCACCCCAACCCAGAAGCTTGTACCAGGCATAACAGTGGTACCCATCTGTATCTTCTACAGAATACTTCTGTTCCTATGGAAGACAAAAGAAGGACTGTACATGAGCCCTTTGGACTTCATAAAAGGCAGTGCAGCTTCTGTAACTTGTAGAGAAAACTCCCAAGGGCTGGACTTGTACCTCGAACAGAAGAGTGGACTCCAAGGGCTAGTTGTTTAGCCTCATGCTAAACTACAAAAACACAAAAGTTGCAAGAAGCTTGAAACTTCAAGAGCCCAACATACTAATTCTAACTGGATTTGCCCTGAACCCTGCTAGTGGCTATGGTGAGATTGAATCCTAACCTCCAAGTGGAACCCAAAGGGTCCTGAGCCCCTGGCTGGTGTAAAAATGTACTCTTCTCTCCACAGCAATTGTGAGACTGGACACTTACAAACATTTTCCCAACTAATTCCTAAAAAGAACCAGAGGCTACCACCAGAATGTCGCCAATTCATGGCCACTGACACTGCTTTGCCGGTCAGATTCAACTTTCTGTGTTTTATATAGCCCAAACTTGACCCGAAGGTATCGGGTATCAGAGCACTTTACATGAGCACCAGTTACTTTACACAAGGACACATTCATTTTTGTTAGGCACAGGGAGATTAAATGATTTGCCCAGAATCACAGGATGTTGAGCGTCATTGCCGAGACTCAAACCTGATCCCCCAGATCTGTGATCGACCGCACTAGCCCGTTCTGCTACATCCTCTCCACAGAGGATGTTTATTCTGCCGAAAGAAGTTTTAATTTCCAGAAAAGTTTCAAAGCCTGAACGTAGAGGATTTCACCAGGACCAATGCTGAGCAGCACCCAGCCATTGTCAATTCCTTCCTATCTTGATCTTCAGACTTCACCACTCGGAGGTTTTACTGCCATTGAAGTCTACAGCCTCGAACGTCCTGCCAGTACTGAGGCTCCCACAGAGGCCCTGCACTTCGGATGGCCAATAAAGACGAGCCGTGGTTTGTATACAGCTGGCACCCAGACCCACCGACAGCCTAGTTGACAAAGATTTTCTCCAAGAAAAAAATGAATTCAGATTGGATTGTAAACTTTCCCTCCAGCCGAACATAATCTCTGTATCTGATCCGTGCTCCATTGTCATTGACCTTAACTTTTGTCTATGGCCTGGTTTTGTGTGACCAGATGCCTGCAGTAGGTTCTTTGCACTTCTTGGCGCTAGACACATCTAAACTTTGAAAAATCACATTGTTGATTTCCTACAACTGATTTTTTCTCATTTAGTGTCTATGTGCTCATTAACAATTTCTCTATTTTTATAAATTGAAGTGGGATTATTATTGTTTAATGTTTTTGACTCTTTAGCTTTTTTGGCACTGATACATGCTTTATAAATAGGCTGTCCTGTTTTAGGTTTAAACCTATAATAACTGATAAAACCCCACCAAAAGGGAAATAGCCCTCACCAGTGTAAACATATAAACACTGAAAAAACACCTGCACAACCACAAATGAAATGTCATTCAAAGAAGGAAAATGAGAGTGAAAGAGTAATTCTTTTTCTTCCTGAAGGGGCCAATTCAATGTAACTTTGTTATACAAGCTAGCAGCAAGAAAGACTGGGATAACAATATTCTGCTTGAGTTTTGTTGTTTAGGGATGTCACTAAAATATTGTTTCTTCTTTCTTTTGCTTTTTTCAGTTTTGTGGTCTCTGGTCTAAAGATGCAGGGTTTAGAAGCATATTTTATAAACTGTATAGAATCAGGAAATATCAAAATCTTATTTGATATTTTGGCTGCATTTGATTCTTTTACTGATAGGTAAAATGGCTGGTTTCATAAGAATCGTTCCAAATATTTGCCATCACCTTTACCCACAGAGAATGGGTAAAAACCTTTGATACATCAGCCCCCAGTTTCCAGTGAGTTAGTATTGATAGTAGGTGAATTGCCAACACCTCCGGCTTTAAACATTCAATGCAAGGTATAGTGACAAGTATATGTAAAAGGAGTCATATCACCAAGCATCTGGGATAGTGGTGAAAACATGACACCAGACTTTTGGAACACATGGAACGCAGTGTCACTTGGAATGCTGCTGCAAAAAGATTCTTTCCAAGCTCAACAAAGATTGGAGTGATATTGTTTGTATTTGCAGTGATTCAGCCACAAATATGAAATAAGTTGTGTGATGACCTGTCAAAATTGATACCTGAGCTGAAGTGCTTCCCTGTAAGAGATCCTTGCCACTTGTTAGATGGTATGCTGAAAGCATCTTTACAATCTTCAAAGTTAATGAAGAATGCTGTTGACTTTTTAGTTCATTGTGGTGCACTGTTTTGTTATGCGTGGGAACTAAAATGCAAGTATTTCTCATTTTGTGCTTTGTGTGGCATCAAAGAAATAGTCATCCGAACTGTGTCACTTAGCTGATGGTTCTCAGTCCAAGGGCCTGTGAATACTATATTATCCATGTGGCAACCGTTTACAGACTTTTTGCTGAGTGAGGCAAGAAATGTGAAGATCTTTGGTTGCATATTGATAGTGATGAGAAAAAAAAGCACACTCTACTGCATTCTTAGATTTTTACAGGAAAACATGACTTCTGTAGTGGACATATTAAAAAAACTAGAATCTGAAAACACCCTTATCTGCCAAGTGTTCGCATAATTAGTGTAGATGTGAAACATCTCCTTGAGAGTAGGCTGGGTGACACCTTTAGTGAATTTGGCACTGCAACATGTTCCATGTTAGAGTGCTTGCCACTTGGTAAGCAAAGCAATGTTGAAGAGCAACTCAGGAACTATTATTTTACAATGTATGAGAAATGTCTGGCATTGATGCATAGAAATATCCCTTCATCAACCATGGCATTTGAAGTCAATGAAATCTCACTGTGGTACTCTGTACAAGTTCTAGATCTCTTCCATAAAGGGAATCTTCTCCGTAGTTTCAAAAGTGCTGCTTCATTTTTGACTGCTTCAATAACTCTGAGGGCACAAGCGCCCAATTCAATGCAAATGTTGGAGAACCTGCCCAGAGAATCACAATCTTCAAGTGCACCAGTAGTGGCATGGAAAGCTAGGTCAGTGGCCAGAGTTAGCAAATTGTGTACTGGCTGTTTTGGCGTTGCCCGTCTCAAGTGCCAATGTTGAGAGGGCATTTTCACATAAAAACCTTTCATGGGAAGGAAAGAGCGAGCACACATGACCAAAGACTCACTGAAGAAGTATTGTATGGTGTACTACAATAAGTTTGATTTGCAAAAATTTATTTGGACCTTGTATACACTGTACGTACTCTGTCTATATACCATGCACTATCAGTGCAGAAAGCAAGCAATAATAAAAGCCAAAATGTTCCATAAACACCAGAAAAACACTGTTTCTATTGTTTTTAATGGCTTGAGAATGTATAACCACTGATAACCACTGTTTTTTAAGGTATTGAAATCACTTGAAAACACTGAAAAAACCCCACCAGAATTTACAAAAAATAGAAACTGAAAACAGGAAAGCCTATTTATACATTTCTCCTAAGTTATGCCTGTCTGCTTTGTGCTACAGCTACCAATGGTTGAGCTCATGTTTATTTAATAAAACCGAACTGGATGTAGTAAGGAATTATGCCATTATTATATGAAGAGAGCTATGATACACTTCAACCAATAATTCACTTTCTCGCAATATGCATCCATAGTTGTTGTCTGTGTGCCTCATCTTTTAAATTTGTTAGAATTTAGAATGTTCATTCTGGTATATGTATTCTATCTGTCCTAATTAAGGTGATGTCTAATGCAAAATGAGCATAACCCAATTTCCAAATAGACTGGTATTGTATCTGAGAAACTTCTAATACAGCTTGGCTTATTTAATAATAGTCTATTCTAGAATTCTGTTGATGTAGTATAGAATTGAAGGAATATGCTCTTGCCTGGGGGTATCTCCATCTCCAGGCTTCAACGACATCTAGTGTCAGACATAAAGCTGAAATGGTACTTCATACTCATGACATAAAGAGATGTGACATGGTATTTGTAGTGTTGAAGTGATGGAAGCTGATGCAGTTATAATCACCTGGAATAACATAACGGCCATGTGTAGTGAGTAATTTGTTCTGTATTTGTTTGAATGATGTAGGTATGTAATTGTTAGGGCCTTATATGGAACAAATGTGCAAATATTGGTTACCCATCCTGATTGTTACTATAACTCAACTGCCAGTGGTATCTGACACTGTTTGGATAGCCCTCAGGGAGGTGTAAAAATATGAATATTGTAGCAACTTAACCGAGGCATTATTTCTGGTGGTACAGTATGATTTTTTACAGCGTTCACAATATTTTTAATGATCTAGATATGATAAACTGGTTTACTGCAGCAAGCTATCTGTGGGTGTTAGTGTTCTCATCATTAATTTATACTTCTTAGCACATGCATTGTGATCTTTGACATTTAACGTGAGAATTCCAAGAGAGTTGGCCATTCATCTAAGTATTTCTTTGTACATAAGCTACAGGTGATGTGGATTAGAATCCATTGCTTGCCTTTTTTTAAATCTGTTTGTATCCTCTAGCCCTCTTCTCCCACCCTTCTATCCCCTCCCTTACAATGTCCCACCACAATCAGAAAGGTGCCAAGTCCAAAACTGGTCCTCTTTTGTCATTAGTAGGAATGCAAATCCACATTCCTTGAAATTGTGGGGCTGCTACTGGCCTTCATCTAGAAGAAAAGAGTTGAGAAGAATTTAAAAAAGCAGAAAGGAACATATCTTAAGCTGACAAGCTGTTGGATCTAGTTGTCTCTTGAAAGCAACTTGATAAACATTTGGGCCCTCATTAATGAAAAGTGACGCATCGCTGCGAGAAAACAGCGTTGCGTCACTTTTCATTGCGTCCTCCTTGCGACACCAATGCTGCATCATATTTACAGTATGACACATCATGTCGCAAGGAGTTACAGATACGTCAGTATTTCTGACGTATCTGTAGGTGCAAAAATGACGCATTGCTGGAGTGTGTCACAAAAGTGACGCAACTCCAGCAATGGGTCATTACACATGGGCAAGTCCCATGTTAAATGTGCCTGTGTCAGTCTTACGCCTGCCATGAGGCAGGCGTAAGATATTGACACATTTGCGTCCTAGAAGTGGCGCAGTGAAATCTTATAGATTTCACTGCATCACTTCTACGACCCTTTCTTGCGTTGGAATGCCCCCCTGCATACATTACACCTGGCGCAGGTATAATGTGGCGCAGAGGTTTGCAAAGTGACGCATCTACATAGATGCGTCACTTTGTAAATATGGCGCAACATGGTGCATTTTTTACGCCACTGGTGCGTCACAAAAAGTGACCCACTGGCAGCGCAAAAGTGACGCAAGGGCCCATAAATAAACCCCTTGGGCTTTTTCCAGCACATTGAACATTTTGAAGTCTCCTTGCCAAGCTATTTTCTGGCTTGTGAGGGCCACCACAGTGGAAGTGATTCCCCATCTGTTAAATTCGGTTTGATGCCTTCTCATTTCCATTAGTCTCAAGGTTGTGTTGAAAGAATTGTCAGAATAAATAGAAAATGTGTCTTCTGCTGGTATCAACATTTTTGTCATGATTCCATCTTTGCTCAATATTCTATCTTTGAGTAGGAAATCGTGAAAAATTATGACAATTGTACTTGGTGGAACACTTTGCTTTGGAATCACATAGTGGATCCTGTGTGCTCTAGGAATGGTTAACATTTCTCGATAGGTTTCTTTATCATCTTCTAGGACCTCTTCCCTTAAGAGATTGCGATCCAAGTGATGAAAGCCAGATTTTCAGATGACAGCTCTAGTCATCCATGGATACGAGCTATCCGAATATCATCACACCTAGGTCGATTGTCCATCTCTTTGTATATGTGTTTTAGATTACAGAGGTAGGTGTTTTGTCAGGTGTTCACATCTAGAAGTGTTGCCTCATCACTAACTTTTGTGTCTATCTCAGTGGTGAGATTACTAATAGCACCATTTATTTTTTGCTAGAGTATCCACTTTCTCATTCAGTTGGTCGGGGCTCTCAATGTGGGCCCTCTGAGTTGTTTTTATGTGAGTCACCTCTTTCAAGGTAAGCTTAAGCATACATTTTGCAGCAGTTGTTTCAGATTCTTTTTCATTATCTTTGGTGCCAGGAGATGTAAAAGGTTTTCTGGCTTGACTTCCTTGTTTGCCAGGCCTAGATAGATTATGAAATTTGATAATTAATTTTAGAAACCAATTCTTTATCCAAGTCGCTCGTACAGTTGCTTGATAAAGTGGTTGGTATTTTGAGCCCCTCTGGAGCACATAGGTTGTGTAGTCAGGAGGTTGCCGCTGAGCTTTCATATGGGTCTGTAAAGTAAGTTCAGTGAGTATGCTGTAGATCTGTGAGTTTATCCGTCTGATCTAGTTAGGGCTTTGTAGCTGTTCATTTTATGGGTAGACAAATCACCTGTAATTTGGATTTATTCAATTTGGAAAAATTACAAAAACATTATGTAAAATTAAGTGTACTTACATGAAATGCATCTCCAATGCCTCATGTTAAATAGTTTTGTTATTTAATTGGCCGCTCCTTTGCAGCAAAGAAACAAAATCACTTCCATATACAGCAACTTCAACCCTCAACCAGACCCTGTCACCGTTGCAACCTCAACATCCCATCATGGCTGAAGAAGGAATCCTGACCTTGTTACCACAGTTAAATTCACTGCTACCATGAAGTCTATGCTCTTGGAAGCCCCATCTGATGCTTGCCCCACCACACCTTCATCAAAGGACTCCTACCGATCAGCCAAGCACTAACACCCATCTTCAATGCTTCCATCGACTCAGCCACATTCCGGGATATCTGGAAAAAATGGCACTGTCGTGTCCGTGCTCAAGAAACCATCCGCTGACCTAGTCACTCTTTCGAATTACAGACCCATCTCTCTCCTATCATACCCAACAAAGGTCTTAGAGAAACTAATCAACCAACACCTCACCGCCCACCTTAGCAACCACCAGCTCCTCAATGCCACACAGTCCTAATGTAGGTCCAACCACAGTACAGAAACAGCATTCATCGCTGCCACAGTCAACATCCACATGATCCTTGACAGTGAAGACATGACAGCAGTCATTCTCTTGCACCTCTCAGCATTTTTTGACAATTTCCCACCCTATTCTCATCAGGCACCTGCACAAGTTGGAATCCAAGGACTGTCTCTCTGCTGGATCTTCTCCTTCTTAACAAATAGAACACAATCTGTCAGTCTGGCACCTTACTGCTCGGCAGCCCACAAAGTCATCCGTGGAGTACTTTAAGATTTATTGCTCAGCCCCACCGTCGTCAATCACATACATGATCCTGCTGGCCAACTTCTTCCACATACACAACATCAACATCTTGTCCTACGACAATGACACACAACTCATTATCTCCCTCTTGGACAACACTCCCAACACAAGAAACAAGTTCACCACCTGCATGGCCGAAGTTGCTAACTGGATGAAAGCCAACTGTCTCAAGCTCAACACGTACAAGACAGAAGTAGTGATCTTTGGCACGAACACCTCACCATGGAACTCCAACTGGTGGCTGATCCAACTTGGACCCACACTCAGCATCTATGCCAGGTACCTCAGAATAATCACCAACAGCAAACTGGACATGACCTTACAAGTCATTGCCATCACTGCATCCTGCTTCCACAACCTGAAAATGCTGAGGAAGATGCTCAAATGGCTCCCAAGCAACACGAGAAAAACAGTCACTCATGCACTAGTCACCAGCTAATTGGACTACGGAAACACTCTCTGCACCTGGGTCACCAAGCAACTCACTGCAAGACTACATACCACCTGGAATTTGGGGGAAAGACTCATCCAAAAACCTCCACACAGAATTCACATCCTTCCATACCTTAGGGAGTTCCACTGACTCCAGATAAACAAACATGTCCATTTATAACTCCTAACATACACATTCAAGGCACTACAAAACTTGGGCCCTACCTACCTATCTGACCAGTTGCATTTTCTTCCACCAATGACCCAGACACCTCTGCTCTGCAGGAATCCTACTCACACACAGCCCACGTATACACAAAACCAGGTCAGGAGGAAGGTAATTCTCTTACATCGCTCCTAAAGAGTGGAACAGCCTCCCACACACATCAGAACCTCCTCCTCTTTTCTTGAGTTCCACTGAGGACCTGACTTTCCTATTAGCCATGCAAAAAGAACAACTGATGGACAGAATGCTGATCAATGTCAAACATTCACCCCCAGTACAAGGATCTGGGCCTAAATCCATAATTTCTACCAACTTTACCATTCCAGTTTAAACCCAGAAACAAGCATTCTTGACCAGTTTCAGAGTATCACCCCTCAGCCGGACTAGCTTGAATTCAGTGGCATTTTTGAGCATGGGACCCACGTCTGGGCATACTCGTCCCACTCGGGGTGACAAATGCCAAAAGAGCAATTGATGGATGGAATGCTGATCAATGTAAAAGATTCATCCCCAGTACAGAGATCTGGGCCTAAATCCAACATTTTTGCCCACCATGCAAATCCTGTTTAAACCCAGCCATATGCAAATCAGTCTTGACCCTGCTCCCCATGGGAACAGTCCGTCCAGGGTGTGCCAAAATGTGGGACCCTTGCTCACTTTGCAAATGGAATCAAGCTAGCCTGGCTGATGAGGGGTGATACGCTGAAACCGGTCCCAGGATGATTGTTTCCGGTCCAGGGAAAACCTGGTCTAGCCATTCAGGCAGGACTATTCCCATGAGGAGCAGGGTCAAGATTAATTTGCATACAACTGGGTCCAAACTGGGTGGCTTAGTGAGCAGAAGAACAATGACGGATTCAACCAGATCTGTGACTGGGGTTGAGTGTCTGAAAAGTTTCTCTGTCCATCATTTTATTGTGTTTCCAATTAACCAACCTTCCATATGTAGGGATAGGCACACACACCTTCCCAGTGCCAGGATACCCTCACAGGTGAATGCATGTTTTACAAATACACGTAACAAAATCAAACATGGACACAGATCCTAAGCTTCAAAAAGTACATTTATTTATGGAAGTGGCACCATGTTCACTGTGAAGAAAGCTTATTTCAGAGCTGTAACGCATTGGTGCAATTATCATAAATAAATATATATAAGAGGCCATCAAGCTCGGTAGGTTATAGGTAGGTCAATGCTTCCATAGAAAGATTGTTATTTGGTTGCTAACAACCTTGGCACAGTATCATGTATACTTCACAGACCTTTCAAAAAAAAAGTTAATCCACCTCAGCTTTACCTTCCTGAAACATTTCTGGGTTATCTCTCAAGCAGAGGCCAAGAAAAAGGAGGGGGTCCCAAAAACCATATTTCCTAAGCAACTACACACAGAAATTTCAATAAGCACTTTTCAGAAAAAACAGAATTACACTAACTTTGGCAGAAAGATAGATCTTTGCTCAAAAGGCTGTTTTTGCGATTTGGTATAAATGTTTTCAGCAGCCTTTGAGAAATTAAGGTTCAAAGGTCAGTTGGTGCCACAGGAGGACGGTAGCTTTAAGAAATAGAGCTATCTGATGAAGCAGTCTAATAAGCATAGAGGGCTTTTTCCCTGTTAGACTCTGATTGGCTGGCCACAACAGAAATGTTGTGGCTGCCATTACAGGACATGGGAACTCGGTTCCCCTGTCCTAAAGTAAAACAAAAATGAAGCTATAATGGGTAGGTGGCAGCGTAGTGATACCCTTACCCCCTGGGCCTTATAGGAGGGTTCCAGGGCCCATGGCCCAACTAAAAAAAAAAATTGTGTTGTATGCTCCTGTGAGGTGCAACAGGTCTCTCACATGACCCAGTGCAGCCCTCCCAGATCTGAGGGACTATAGTGGTACCACAGAAAAAGATATACAAAAAATACAAATGAGGGGTAGGTGGGGGTGCAGAAACCCGAGGGAGTTCGCCAGCAGTGGGGTGCTAGCAATCCATGTGGGTAGGCCAAAGTGCCTGGCAACAGGCCGGGCCCTGGTGGCAGTTGGCTGCTCGCACGGTTGGGTGCAGGGCATGGATACTGGCCCTGCGGCCAGTCTCACACTGCACGCGGCATGGAATTGACAGGTTATGGTTTACTGAGATGACTATAACTTGTGTGCGCACAATACACTGCTTATTCTCTTACATATTACATCACCCATGACATGTTAAATGCACCATTGCTTACATCACTGATGAAATCAATGATGACATCCTTCAAGCAACTGCGCAAACCCCCCTGGTGTGGCCAACCCAATCCATGCACGGCCTTCAGCTATTCTTGGCAGAGGGTTGGGTACATCCTGCGGCCATCCCCTGTACCCAACCCCCTGTGGACAAAGACCCCGTAGTGCACAGCCTTTGGCTGTGTGCAGTGGGGTGTTAGATGCAGACCCTGGCCTGTGTTCAGACTCTCTACCTAACCCTCTGCAAGTGCCCAAATCTCTTTGAGTGGCCAACCCTCACCGCACATAGATACAGGGGATCGTCTCTGGCTGTGCACAGCAGGGTTTGGCCACATGGTCTGGGTGTATACTCAACCTCCTGTGCCCCACCCCCTGCAGGGGCCAACCCATCACAGGAAGCCACCCACTGCACACCACCATACCACATTTTCTGATTTTTGTTTTTCACAGTACTATCTTAAACCCTACATACAGTGACCACATGTCACCTCCATTGTATTGCGGGACCCTGTATGCTTCACCTAATGATCAGGTCACACATTTTGTTTAAATTTACGGTAGTGCAGGAGTCCTGTGGGAATCCCACAGAAACATCTGTACAGACATACCTATTTATTTAACCCTTTCAAGCCTGCCTTGAGCACCTCTTTAAATGTAAATTTCTCAAAAACTGTTGAATGGATTGATACCAAATCACAAAAAACGCGCTTTAAAGTTCAAACTGTCTGCAAAATGTGGTGTAATTTCTTCAGCCAAGTTTTCTGTATCATCTCCCAAAATTTCAATTTGGAAGTAGCTCCTCAATTTTCTTGCCCTCCCCCACTTAATGGATCACCTCAAAACTTTCCAGTAAGGAGCTGATGTGCATATTTTTATTTTAAATGTTTCATGAAAATTCATCAAATGGTGCCAAAGTTGTTAGCAAAAAAAAAACAGTCTTCTGATCGAAACTTTGAGCTAGCTATAACTGCACTGAACCGCTCTTGAACACTAAAAAAAGGAAACATTCCCTCAAACTCATTTCCTCATCATTTTAATAAATCATTCTGACTTACAGACTGAAACGTGTACTGTCAACACCACCAGCAGCCTGTCAATTAACTCCCTAGTGATCAACTGCAGCTTTACAACACACTTCCAATGAGTAACTAGAGCACTAACGTTTTGCATTAAAGATAAAAGTGAGATACTTTTCAACGCCATATTGCTGGAATAGGAGATGTTAAACTTAAATCCTTTCCTGAAGAGCAGGTTGAAGTAAATGAGCATTAAGGTGTTAATGCAGGCATGAAATCAGAGGGTTAAAAATGTATGGGGAGGGGAGGGGCATGGCTATGAGCATCAAGATGACGGTTGCACTCTGCGAGTGCTCCAGGACGCCCGTCATCCGCTCGAATCCCTGCTGTTCTCAAGACAACTAGAAACGATTGATCGTTCCCGTGTCTGATAATGACTAGCCGGCGGTAATCCTGGAATTGGAATCTAGCGCTAAGGGG
Source organism: Calotriton arnoldi (assembly GCA_963921515.1). Classification (NCBI taxonomy): domain Eukaryota; kingdom Metazoa; phylum Chordata; class Amphibia; order Caudata; family Salamandridae; genus Calotriton; species Calotriton arnoldi. Next base: position 1,259,025 of record CAWUFW010005383.1, on the reverse strand, counting down.
ATCGTCCTGGACCTGAGCCACGGGGCCATCCCCACGCAAAATGGCGGCCCCCTGGGAAGACAGTGAATGGAGCCTGCGGCACTGGCCATCTGGGACTCTCCCGGGGGAACAGTGGACCGCCTAAACCTGAAGCTGAGGAGAGTGTCTGGACGTCCCCGTAACTGAGACTAGAACGAGAGGGACTGGTGCCTGTCTGCCTCCCAAGAGAGAGGCCTTCTGAGGTCTGCGACACCGCCGTTTACAGTGTGGCTTTGACCCCGAGGGCTCGCGCAGTGATCGGTCTGCCGGCAAGACTCACCGGACTACCCGATAACCCTTTGACTATGGAGGAGCTGGGTGAGCTGATCTGCTGCCTGTTTGCTCCCTGAGTGGAAGAACCTCCAGGGCATACGAGTTCTCCACAGGCACTGTGATAACGGTCCAAGTGTTGCCCTCGGCCACAAATCCGGAGGGCCGACAATGAGAGGGTCGTGGCCTGGGGAATGGACTGAGCATTGCCAGGCCGAGGTGCGGCACACATCCAGAGGGGTAGAGCGGAGGTAGGGGTGGGAAGTACCGCCCCCCTCCCCCGCTTTACCCCTTCTTCCAAGGAGCACACCGGATAGCAGAGCCTGGGCCCCCCTCAAGACCTGGAGTTGAACCAGCCTATTGGGGAAGGGCCTAACGGAAGAACAGTGGTATCCCGGTCCTATCTGGCCTTGTGCTGGGCCCGCTGGTGGAGGCACCGAGAGGCAGTCGACCACACATCATCTGCCCAGGTGAGGAAATGGTGGGAGAGGCCAGGCGGCAGCGAGGGACTCCAGGGAACTGAAATCGGCCCCCTTCAGGAGTCTGTTGGCCTGTTCAGGGGAGCACCTGCCGGGCGCGCCTGGGCATCAACACCAGCAGCGGAGTACCCGATTGGGGATATCCCTGGCCTTTCATGCCTGCAACGAGGGAACCGCCACCCAATCTCATCCTGTGGACCTTGGAATGATGGAGGGTCCCCCTCACCCGGTGACCCTTCCAAAGTCAAGTCACCGCCTTGTGGCCACCCCGTAGGACAACCAGAGAGGGAACACCCCCTGATGAAAGTTGGGTCCCATGGGACATGAGAGGCTGTGCCGGCCTGCCTGGTTCACACCCTGGGAATACAATAGAGGAGTGAGGAGCCCTGAAGAGAAAGAGACTGAACCTGGTCCCTAGGTGCCCTTTGTTTCATGGCTGGGGGCCCACCATAGAAGAAGGAGAGGGAAAGATTCTAAAACACCACCAGACCCTGAAGTAAAGAAGAGGGACTCGACATCGATGGCGGAGCAGGTCAGAGATCCCGGACTGCGTGACACAGCACCAATTTGTTGGGGACGGTGGGGTAGAACCAAGGTATTTCAGCTCGTGGAGAGACCCAGAGGCCCGAGCCTGGCCCCTATCCACAGGAGGGGACCCCCAAATGACCAGATGCAAAAGGGAAAAATCGGTTGGCATGCCTGCAGGTGAGAGGACTAGAGTGGGTGAGAGTCCTGACATTCCTGAAACCTGGGTGTTTGCTGACCCTGAGGGAGCCCCCCCCACCGCTGAAGACAGGTGAGGTGATTCGGTGCAAAACCATGGGTAAAGACAAAGCGATGAAGTCACCTCCCTCCCAAACCCGCATGGAGCAATACACCACCGGTAATGCAGGAATCAGTGGTCCAGTCCAGATCAATGCACCTCTGCCAGATGGAGATCTCACCACCATCCTTCAGGCAATATGCACCTCACAGGACTCAGTTGAGAATAAGATTGGTGAGGTGCACGTGGACGTGGCACTCATCCGACAGGACCTCTGTAATGCCACGGCCAGGATCTCCAAGGCTGAGTCCTGATCATCCACCGTCGAAGATGAAATGGTAACAGTGAAAGACCAAGTATCGCAGTTGTTATCCCACACAGCTGAACTCCATAGAAGAGTGGAAGATGCTGAAAATTGTTCCCGCTTTGTGGGCATTCCAGCAGGGACAGAACCCATCCAGGCTGCTTCCTTCATAGAGAACTGGATCAAAACATGGTTGCCGCCGGGGCGGCTCTCAACATGGTTCATGGTGGAGCGGGCGCACCATGCCCTGGCGCCCAAGTCACCGCCTGGTGCCCCGCATAGACCGCTTATAGAGCACGTCCTCAATTTTAAGGATAGAGAGGCCATATTGCAAGAGTAGTGTTCTCATCCCCACCTCTCCTGCCAAGGGAATAAAGTGATGATATACCTGGACTATACAAAAGAAGTGCAAGCGCAGAGGCGATCCTTTACAAGTGCAAGCGCAGAGGCGATCCTTTACTGCTGTCAAGCAGAAACTACAGGGGCTTAACTTATCCTACTGGCTTCTGTTCCCTGCCCTGTTCCCTGCCCGTCTCAGGGTAATTTTCAACAACAAAAGCCACTTTTTCGACACCCCAGAGACGGCATGGACGTGGGCCACAGAGGAACAACCCCTGGCCCTTCATAACATGATTTCTGTGTCCCCGATGAGAGACAATACCAGCAACACACGGGGTATGGCACCAAAACCACAGCAGCGGTGCACCTGGTATCAGAGGGGGCGGCACACAACAAAACCCATCAGTATCACTGGGACTGAGGAGCACATCTGCATCTCCCGCGGAAAGGAGACAGCTCGGACTGTCGCAGGAGCTCGAACCGGGAGGGGAGACATCTCAGAGTGGTTCCTTGACCCCACTGTTGAACGAATCTGGAGACACAGATCTCTCTCGCAGTCTAACAACATAAGGCGAGGCTCCCAGATACAGGATCAAGGCCCTATGACAGCCTCAAGGCACATGAATATCCTAAACTCCTGAGACTCCTTAAATCCTGCAACATAGAGGGGCCCTTCACTTCATCCTCCAACCTTAATGGTTACACCTTGTTGGACTTGGCCCTTTTTGGCTAAAGTTCCCTAAACTTTTTGCTTTCCCCCTAGACCTTTTTTCTGACATGGTGTGGCCAACTTAGATGCTTTGGACACTTTGCCACTGCTAAACAGTGTCAAAGTGCAAGTGCTCCCTGTCTAAAGTGTAATAGTAATTGGTTGTCCATGATTGGTATGTTTGCCTTACTATTAAAGTCCCTAGTGAAGTGCACTATGTGTGCCAGGGCTAGTAATGCAAATGCTACTAGTGGGCCTTCAGCACTAATTGTGCCACCCACACAAGTAGCCTTAAAGAGGGAACTCAGGCCTGCCACTGCAGTGCCTGCGCGCAGTTTGTTAAACTGCCATGTTGTTCTGACAAGTACACCCACTTGCCAGACCTTACCCTTCCCTTTCTATGCACATCAGACACCCCTATGGTAGGTCCAAGGTACCCCCTGGGCAGGGTGCAGTGCATGTGAAAGGTAGGACATGTACTAAGGTGTGTACCATGTCCTGACAGTGAAATAATCTCCATTTCATTTTTCACTGTGGAAAGGCCATCTTGCCCATAGGATAAAATGGGGAGGCTGTGTAATATGTTTTCCAGCCTATCTTCCCAAAGGCTTAAGATGGAGAGGTGAAGTTTAGGGTGCCTGAACTCACAATGTAATAACACATCTTTTTATGAAGGTGGTTTTTGCAGTGTGTGTTTAGAAGCCACTCTTTTAAAAGTGGCTGGGTTTTTGTGCTCTAACATTTCTGCGTGTCTCTGCCAGGTTGTGGATTGACTGTCTGGATTTGAAAGTGATAGGATCTGGGGAATGTCTTGACCCAGGGGAGGAGGTGAAACAGCAACAGGCTGACCTGCATCTGCAGTGTCGGGGGGAGGAGTAGCCCCTAGAGGTGAAGAGGCCTGGGCGACAGCCATAAACCAATGGCTCCGTCCCCTGCTGAGTGATTGAGGATCCAGACCCCCACTATCAAAGGAATAAGGTGTCACTGGCAGGGAGGCACCCAGAACTGGTTTGAACAGGGGTCAGTGCCCCCCTGAGCACAAAGACTTCAAAGACATTTAGGGGTATAACTATGAGAGCTGAAGCCCCTGAACTTTGGAGAAATGGATTGATCAAGATTGAACAAGACTGAAGCTACTTCGTGGTCAAGAGGAACCTTTGCCAAGGAAGAAACAGCTGAAGAGCCTGAAGGAAAGGACTGACCCTTGCTGTGTGTTCTGGGGCTGGCCTGCAGTTTGCTGCTTTAACCAAGGAGAGGCTAAAGGGACTTTGCTGTGTGCTGTGTCCCCCTGCTTGAAAGGACTTTGCTAGTACCTTGTGCACCGGGTGATCGGGGGAGATAGCCTACAATCCCCAGCACTCTTCGCGGCAGGAGGGCCGCCAACGCTTTACATTCGCGCCAGGAGGCGCACAAAGGCTGCTGTACTCCGCAGCGCGGGCGCTAGTACCTTGTGCACCGGGTGATCGGGGGAGATAGCCTACAATCCCCAGCACTCTTCGCGGCAGGAGGGCCGCCAACGCTTCACATTCGCGCCAGGGGGCGCACAAAGGGCTGCTGTACTCCCGCAGCGCGGGACGCGCGCGGGCGAAGCCCGGGCCAAGGGCGGGCCCGTCTGCGCCCGTCAGCGGCAGGCAGAGGCGGGGCGGGGCCAGGTCTCTCGGTCCGTGGTCTTTGGTTACTTACCTGATCATTTTTCCGGTCTCCTCCTATACTAGTAAGCACGTTTTTTTCTATTTTATTTCTGCATAGAATTAATTAAACTGTCATGTCGGCAAATTTGAGAGTCAGAGGAGGGAAGTTGGTCACGCCAAAATCCATGCCAAACTCCACACTTGACTGCTTTTACTGCGAGCAGCTAAGGCCATTGATGAGGAGATTGAGGTTGCTGAACGGCGGCTTTCAGTGGGAGGAGGTCCGGTTGGCCCAGCCACTGACCCAGATATGATGGATGATCAAATAAATTCCGCACCTACAATTAGTCTTGTGGCTCCATCTCCTGCAAAGCAGCCCTGCACAACATCTCTAACTCTACCAGTACGAGAGATGGCTGGTAAAAGGAAGAAAAAAGTTAAACATATGGAGCCCATAAGATGTATACGGACAAGGTCCAAGAGACAGTCCAAGGATACATGCCCAGAAGCCCCGAGCTCGTTCCCACAAGGACTAGTCACCTCGAATGGATCTGATGTGTATTACCAACTCAGCCAGTAGCTATTTCTCAGCAAATGACTATGGCACTAATATCCTTGATTGAAGAGACGATCTCTAGAAATTTTCTACCAATCTTAGCCAGACTGGATAAATTGGAGTCTACTGTGGCCCTTATGCATACTATGATTATGGATTTAACTACAGGGGTAGGGGTAAAATTGAATCCTTTGGTTGGGGGCACTATTCAAAAGGGGACTTTAAATCAATTTGAAGGGCCATCTGTTATTTGTAATACTGAATTACCATGCCCTGTGAATAATGTTGTCCCCGAAATCCAGGCACGCGCAGTCGTACAGAAGCACCAAGGGTCTGTTAGTACTAGTCAAGGGGTAAATTTATGCACGTCTCCAAGTAAAAATAAGCCTGGTTTACCATCTGTAGTTAATATTGGGAATGATGTACGCACTAACTGTACACTTCAGCTAATGCCTTCATTATCGTCTCATAAGAATGGCCCAACTACTCGAGATGATAAAGTAATCTTACATCTTCCACCAATGTGCTGTCCTTATGTAGCTATTCTTAATAATGTTCCCACCCTGCAGGAAAACCAGACTGAATCGCAGTCCCAACTAAAAAACAAAACTTGCTACTGGCTTCAACAGAACACAAACTTTTCTAATTCAGATTATCATGATATTTTACTTGTGAGACGGGTCAGCTGGATTGGCCCGTTACGCAAGTCAACTTGCGGAGATTGCATTGTTATCAACTGTAGATCCCCAATTATTGCTAGTCGGCTGTTGGGAGGGGGGTCTTACATAAATAATCAGATGCTGAGCAAAGCGATCGCAATCTTACCACTTGGGTTTTTTTACAGGCACCTAGAAATTAATGAGAGGAACGCATTAGCCAGTGAAATGGTCAGTGCAAGGATTCCTATACATCAGGAGGCTCCGCCACTGGAAACTAGAAACAGGTACCATCTCCTGAGTTCTCTGGATTCTCAGGATTGACTATCGAGAGCTTCTTCATCCTTTGCAGAAGATAAGTCTGCTATGCAGTCTGATGCAATCCCCATCCCATGTACCAGTAGTGATTCTGTCTCAAATAATTTTGTAATAAATGGTACTCATCTTTACTCCCAACTAATGCCTGGGGGGGTCACCAACACTATAGGGCTTAAGCAGGAATCCTTAGCCGACCCCCTTGACTTGAAAATGTTATCCTGGAATATAGCCGGTATAAAGCCTAAATTAACTGATCCTGATTGCTGTGAGTTATTGGATGGTTTCCACTTCTGCCTTTTGCAGGAAACCTGGGCAGTAGGACGTATTCACAGAGTAGGTTTTACCACTTATAGTATTGAAGCCAAACAGCCGGCAGCCGGACGTCCAGTAGGTGGCCTTTTAATCTGGGTCAAAAACTCGCTAGAGTGTAAAATCAAGGTTTTAGATCTTAACTCCGATGAAATACTTGGGTTAGAACTCTCACTGGGTAAGGATAATGTGAAAGTAAGACTTTTTAATATCTATAATCGGTTTAATAGCCCCCACAGACCATCGGAGACAGTAACTACTCTGACTAATTATCTTGAGTCAGCCCCGGAAGTCACCGACTGATAATTGCCGGAGACTTTAATACAACTTTTGAACCGGTTGATTATATCCAGGATCTTATTTCAGGCGAAGACATGGCCAGGGGGATTGCTAAACTTCATATACCACCTATCAAGAAATGCACTAGAGTGGGACAACAAGTTTTGTCGCTCACTATTGCATTTGGGGTTAGAGCCTGTAATGGTCGGACATACTCTGATAAAGATGCGTGTCATACTTTTAAAAGGGGGCCTCAAAGTCTCGGATCGACTATATTCTTGTCGATCTTGATCTTTGGTCTAGTGTTAAAGATATGGCTATTTTAACCCGGGATGACAGTGATCACAATGCCCTGTCTCTTACGTTGACCGGTTTAGCCCCACTGTATTGTCACTCCAGGGTAGAAAGTGCTGCGGTCATTACTACAAATAACAACAGAAGAGTTAAGTGGCCCTATATTTTAGCTGATCCAATTGTACTTCCTAAAATTTACTTAGAGGTGGAGCAGACTTTAATAGTCTTGAGTGCCTCCACCACAGGGCCAGAAGTTGTTATGACCACTTTCTTCAAGCTGATCTCAAATATAAGACCTTTCTTTTTTAAACAATGTTTTAGATCAAAGCGGAACACAGCGCCTTGGTATAATGAAGCTTGCAAAAAAGCCAGAGATGACTTATTTGATGCAGTGAAATGTAAGCCCCCCGCAGTTGTTAAAAGCTGTAGAAAGTCCTACAAATTGGCACAAAACAAGGCTAAAAGGGAATGGGAGTCTGAAAAGTGGAGCATGCTTTTAGATGCTGCGAAAAATAAGAATAGTCAACTTTTTTGGCACCTTTTGTCAAAGGGGTCACCAAATTTAGAAATGGAAACAGACTTCCACATCCAGCCCCATGTGTGGGAGGAATATTTTGGGGTTTTATTTGCAGGCCAGGGGCCACTATACGATTCAGGCACATACATGATTCCGTGCGGTTTTGATACATCAGAGGGAGATCTTATAACTGTAGATGAAACTATTTTGGCCATAAATTCGTTGCAGAGTGGGAAGGCCCCGGGCCTAGATAAGCTTCCTGGCGATCTGTTCAAAGCTGAACCTATTATATGGGGCACTTTGCTCCAAAAGTCTTTAACGCCATCTTGCTTGGGGGGCCTATTCCGGAAACCTGGCGGGGTGCCGAAATTATCCCCATCCACAAGAAGGGTGACAAAGGGTTGCCTGCTAATTATAGGCCTATTAGCTTAATAGATGTCTCCCAAAAATATTTTCTAAAATCATTCTGACTAGAATTCATAATTGGATTGAGGAAATAATGTTCTGTCTGACCTACAGGCAGGATTTAGGGCTTCCACAAGCACCACTGACCAAGTCTTTAGATTCCTCCTATTAATATGGAAGGAAATTACCATCAGAGGAGGTCATCTATACGTAGTGTTTGTGGACCTAAAGACTGCCTTTGATTCTATCGATAGGTCCCAACTATGGCGCGCACTTAGCGTACTAGGAATTCCGTCCTACATACTTAGAATTTTGATCCGGCTACATTACGACACCTATGCCAAGGTTAGGTGGAATTCCGAAGGAAGCTTGACCAATAACATACTGGTCCGAAAAGGTGTGCGCCAGGGCTGCGTTCTTGCGCCTACATTATTTACCCTTTATATTAATGGTCTAATTGGTGAACTCTATAATTGTGGTGGAGACCCTCCGAAACTGGCAGGCAGTGCAGTGCCTTGCTTGTTGTTTGCGGACGACACACTGCTTATTGCTAGAACACCCGAGGAATCCAAAACCTTTTAAATAAATTTGCTAAGGTATGCAAAGAAAAGGGCCTAGAAATAAATTGCTCCAAAACTAAATACATGTCTTTTAATCCCTACAAATCCAGCAAGGCTAAACTTGTGCTGGGCATGCAAGTATTGGAGCAAGTTAAGTCCTTTGATTACTTGGGAGTTCGTATTAGCGATAGGTTGGCTTGGAATCTGCAGTTGGAAAAGAGTACTTTGACCCTCCAGCACGTAGACTGTGCCCTAGTACGCAAGATTAGGGCCTCCCCCTACCGGCCCATTTCTCCCATCCTAGAATTGCACAGGGCAAAAGCATTAGGAGCCGCCCTATATGGGGCCGAGTTATGGGGGTTGGAAAATCTGACGGACCTAACCCTTGCTGAAAATAAATTTATTAGAGCCATTATGAATCTGCCAGTGAACACACCACTACTGCCGTTAAGGCTAGATCTTGGCTTAAAATCTATTGAACATTTTGCTATTCTTAGGGCACTCTTGTTTTGGATAAGGGTCTGGACAAGCAATACTCAGGTACCGCTGAAGGAAGCTTTGGTTGAGCTGATTGCCCTGCACAAGCAAACAGGCCGAATTAAGTGGTTTAAAAAGATCAAGGCTTGGTTCTCAAAAATAGGGTTGGGGCAGCTCTGGGAGGAACCTGGGACCATTATTAAATCTATGGTCCCTCTTGTTAAAAAGGTTTTGGGGGTTGATGGTTTCGGAAAACATTGAACGTATTGCACATGGCACTTTAACAACAAGGTTTTTAAATGTTAAAGACAGTTTTGGTTTCGAAACTTTTTTGGATGATATCGAACCCCCACAGGCAAGAGCACTGTATACCCAACTTAGATATGGAACTATTCCCTTAAATGCTAGGAGAAGTTCCTGGGGAAATATGTCGGTCGATCCATTGTGTCCTTCTTGCCACATTGCCCCGAGACACTTGAGCATTTTTCTTTTTCTGTCCCTCCTATGCTGATTTTAGAAGAACATGGATAGTTCCTGTTTGCCGTATGCTTTCCATTAGGTGTTCTTCAGATGCCATACGCATTTTTAAATTTGATACCACAAGATGGTTAGTGTTCGCTATTTCGAGATTCTTGCTATTTGCCTGGTGGAGGAGGACAAAATGTGTAAACTGGTCTCTGAACATTGTTGTGCCTATTTAGTCCTACTTGGTTTTTGTTTGATCGTGCTTACTATGTTTTTATGGGACCCATAATTTTGTATTTTATTAGATTTTAATGAATTTATATTCTTTTTAATGTAATATCTATTGGTTTTATTCTGATGTACTGTTTTATGATGTGAATGATCATATTTTTGATCGAATAAAAAAAGAAGACTTTGCTGTGTGCTGTGTCCGGAAGTAACTTATCCCCAAGGGCCTGAGGTGAGCTGGCTCCCTGTTGCGGAAACTCAGGAACACAAAAGTTTCCAGGAGAGTCTCAGCGACGCTGTGTGCGTGTGCTTATTGCAGCCTGAGACCCTCGTAAGAATTGCCCTGTGATTGTGGGCATCTGGAGTCCAAGCGAGTCTCAGCGACGCTGTGTGCATGTGCTTTTTGCAGCCTGAGCCCTTCGTGAGGATTGTCCTGTGATCGTGTGCACCGGAGTCCAAGTGAGTCTCAGCGACACTGTGTGCGTGTGCTTTGTGCAGCCTGAGACCTTCGTGAGTATTGCCCTGTTATTGTGCACACCCGGAGTCCAAGTGAGTCTCAGCGACGCTGTGTGTGTGTGCTTTGTGCAGCCTGAGACCTTCGTGAGGATTGCCTTGTTATTGTGCACCCGGAGTTCAAGTGAGTCTCAGCGACGCTGTGTGCGTGTGCTTCATGCAGCCTGAGACCTTCGTGAGGAGTGCCCTGTGATCGTGCACCCGAAGCTCAAGTGAGTCCCATAGACGCTGTGTGCATGTGCCCGGTTGCAGCCTGAGATCTTCGTAGCATCAGCGGCCCGGACCGGCAGCCCCGGAGGAGCCGAGCCGCCGGCCCGAGCCCGCCGTTGCCAGAGCGGGACCTCGAACCAACCTCGTCGAGGGAAGGCCCGAGTCCCACTGCCCGGAATTCTCAAAGATTGCATCGGAGGTCCAAGTCGCGGGAAGAGGGGAGCGAGGTCGCACCCCCCAGGTAACGTGTGTCGACGCATGGGGCGGGGTGCGGGCTCGGAGGGAGACGCTCTCAGCCTCTCCCATTCCTGCAGTGCGAGCCTCTGCTTCAGCTTGTATCGCGGCCCGTACTTGCCAATGGAGTGGCAGTACCGGGGCTGTAGTGCGGAGCTGCACTTTTTGTTTACACCATACCCGTGTGGGGGCAACTGTTGACAGAGGCTGACTGCGAGTCAGTACGAGTGGCGGAGAGACCGCCTGAGGCACCGTGATCGGTGCTGGAGTGTATTAAGCATTGTTTCTGCATAACGAACTACCTGATTGTCGTATTACGGATTGCATTATTTATGCATAACGAACTACCTGATTGTCGTATTACGCATTGCATTGTTTCTGCATAACGAACTACCTGATTAGTGTATTACGCATTGCATTATTTCTGCATAACGAAATACCTGATTGTTGCGTTACGCATTGCATTATTTTTACCTTGCAAAGGGCCTGATGCTAGCATTACGAACTGCATTATTTCTACATTGCAAAGAGCCTGATTCTAGCATTACAAACTGCTTAGCATTACATTAGGACTGCATTGGAACGTTTAGAAGTGCTCATTAATATCGCCAGAACTTACAAGGGCTGGCTGGCCTAACAACTGGCCAGGAAGAATATTACAAACACGCATATGTTGGATTTATATCGTGTGGTCTTATCGTATATCTTTTTATATAAATTTATACTAGTTTTTATGAAACTCGTGTGGAGTCCATTTGTGGTGTCATCCTTGGGTTGCTGTGAGCGTGGTTGCAAATACTTTACACATTTGCCTTGAAGATAAGCCTGGCTGCTCGTGCCAAGCTACCAAGGGGGTGAGCGGGGGCTATCTGAGAAGGGGTCCTTCATTTCCCTGACGTGCGAGCGAGGGTCCCTATTTGGCCTAAGGTACCTACCTCAGCCAACCAGGGATCCCGGGTCTAACACACCTGTTCAAACTGTTATTGTTAGGGCAACAGATGCTTCAGGGAAAGAATTATGTGGGAGGGTGGTTGGGGCATTGTTCAGGGAACTGTCTTCATGTTTCTGTTTGTTGTTCAGTTCGTTATTATACCAGACACGCATTTTTCATATTCCTCATTCATTGACCACACAGCAATGAGGAGTCAATACTCTCCACCTACAGTCCTAATGCACACAGACCCACGGGCACCCAGAGCCAACAGCCACTGCCCTTCTATCAGTAACACCAATGACATCATCTTGCACTGACCTGGAGTCCTTGTGAGTCCTCTCCTGGAACGTCAATGGGCTATTGGACAGGGTGAAACGCACTGCGATGCTGAAGTTTGCTCAACGCTCCGCCCCCGGGACCCTCATTTTGCAGGAAACCCACCTGCTGGGCAATCACTGCTCGTTCCTAGCCTGGCAAGGATATGACAGGTTCTACCATGCGGGGTTCACCCAAGACTCCAGGGGGTAGCCATTCTTCATTGCCGCTCCCTTCCTTTCACGGTCACCCGGGATATCCTAGATCCCCAGGGATGCTTCTTAGCTCTCACAGGGAGGATGGGAGGACACACCCTTAATCTGCTTATGGTCTATATGCCTCCAGCATTCCTAGAGGCATCACTCCGGGACCTTACAGCCCTGCTGTTGTCTCTTCCGAAGGGTCTGACAGTGATCGGGGGAGACTTTAACGCAGTCATGGACCCTATCAGCGATGCTACCAGTGTCCCCTCCCATAGTCGGCGCTCAGGTGACTGGCGGCTCTCATATTGGGACTCCCAGCTTGGGCTCGGTGATGTCTGGAGAACATGGAATCCCCGGTTCCACCAATACACCCACACATCATCCACGTCACACCACACGCACTCACGTATTGACCTGGTGTTTATGCCCGCCCCTGACTGTCGCCTGGTGACAAACATCCAAACACTTGTCTGGGGAGTTTCTGGTCATTCGTTCCTACTCCTTTGCCTGGGGGGTCCCAGTGGCGCACTCCACCCTATCTGGTTCCTCCAACACAAGGATTGTAAAAAGGCCCAGAGAGAGGAACTTGGGCAATACATCTAACATAACTTGGGTACAGTTCGGTCACCCGGTATGCTATGGGTGGCTGGTAAGGCTACCATTAGAGGCCACGCCAAGGGATATATCAAAGCAATGCACCAATCCTGGGAGGAACACCTCTCCCACCTGGAGGCCCGTGCGCTCCAACTGGAGTGCACAATCGGCCTATCAGATGGAGACACTGAGTCCCACCAACTCAAGCTCATATGTGAAGAAATTTCCATTTCTCCCTCAAATCGGCCAAGCAAAAGTTGAGATCTTCCAGGGCCCGTGTCTACGGGTGGCAGGTTAAAAATGTTAATCTCCTATATTGGCTAGCATCTCACCCCTTAGATAATCGGATATACTCAGTGGCAATCAGAGGCAATAGCCTAGACATTTGCGGCATATCACAAGCGCCTCTATTCCACGGCCCTTGCCCCAGACGCAGGAGGTGTCTCTGACTTCCTACAAGATGCTCTGCTCCTGTGGCTGTCAGAGACTAATGCCCAGGTGCTGGATCAGCCCATCTCGCGGGAGGAAATAGATCAAGCTATATTGGCGAGTGCTCCTGGCAAAACCCCGGGACCAGATGGTTATCCAGCAGAGTACTACTCGCCATTTAGGGAGATCCTGGCACCACAAATGCAGCCCCTATACGGGGAGGTGGTGGAACGAGGAGGTTTTTCACGAGACATTGATGTAGCCACGATTGTGGTCATACCCAAAGCAAACCCACCGTCCACTTCCTGTTCGGACTACCGTCCGATCTCACTTATTAACACAGAAGTCAAAATCTATGCCACGATCCTCGCCGCCCATCTCAAACACGTACTCGCCACCTCAATACATCCCGATCAATGCAGATTCATGCCCCGTTGCAGTATGAGGCACTGCCTAAGATGCCTACTTATGACACTGGCACATCAACATCTGCTGCCATATCTTGCTCTGCTCTTGATAGACTTTGAGAAGGCTTTTGATATGGTGGATTGGCGCTACATGGAGGGGTGCTGCTTTGGGCAGGTTTAGCCCATACTCCTGGGGGCTGGTGCGAGTACTGTACTCTAACCCATCGGACCAAAATTTGATCAACGGGGTTGTCTCACAAGACTTCCCAATTCGTTGGGGGGCGAGACAGGGCTGCCCCCTGTCTCCCCTGCTTTTCGCTCTGGCGATAGAGCCTCTATCGCGACTTATTTGATGCGATGCCCAGATCCAAGGATGGCATTGGAGCACCTCTCATGAAGAGCGTATTGCCCTATATGTGGATGATGTTCTCTTATTTATGGCGGACCCTGCTCATACAGGCCCCCGTTGTCTTTGGATCCTGGAACTCTTTGGGGAGGCATTGAGTCTGAGGCTCAATCCTGCCAAATTGGTCCTGGTTCCCCTCCACACCTCAAGGGAATGTATAGAACGGCAGTCAAACATTCCCATTAGGCGCCTCAGTTTCTGGTACCTGGAGATCTGGGTAGCAAATCACCCAGAACTGACCTGGTCCCTTAAACCTGACCCCATTAATAAAGAAGTCCAAAGATGATCTGCGGAAGTGGCAGACCCTTCCACTGAACCTGATGGGGAAAATGGCCTTGTAGAAAATGATGATACTCCCGTGCTTCCTCTAAGTGCTATAGAATCACCCGCTCCATCTCCCATGTCAATGGTTTCGCTCCCTAAACAAATTAACAACATCGTTCCTCTAGGGAAACTCTAGACCGAGGGTGGCACTGACCCACTGTCAGAAAGCTACGTATGACGGTGGAATGGGAATGACCAACCTCTTCCTTTACTACATCGCAATGCGGCTCCTGGTAATTAATGTCTGGTTCTCTGGGAGAGGGTTAGACCCGGCCTACCAACTGGAACTGGAAAGCCTGGGATTCTCAAGGATTCAAGCGATGCTTTACGGGTCACCACTCCCTCATAGTATCCTGACAGTGATTAGAACGGTCCTCCTAGCCTGCCGATCAGCACTGCGCTACACTCGATGGGACACCAAACTCACGCTCCAAACACCATTGTTGCGGGGTACATGGCTGGGAGACATGTGGGTTCTAGAAGGATTCCAGAAATGGGACCTTATTGGCATTTCCCAGATAGGAGATGTGTGGGCGGGAGGGCATATCTATACCTTTCAAGACCTGCAGGATCTATATTCCCTCAATGCCACTCAGTTCTATAAATACCTACTGCTCCGACATGCTCATCCCCACTGGTACCACACTCCCAGAATTCAGCCCCTTAGAAGCCAAACATCTCATGGGAGCCCTGGGGAGGAGGGGGGTCCCATATTTACCGGTCCCTGGTTACTAATTCACCCACCACAGTAGATCAGTTACGGACCAGATGGGAAGGATAGTTGGGTCCCCTGGAGGACGAGGATTCGCAGGACGCCCTTATTGCCCCCGAGTGCTTACTATCTCAGCAAGCCTAAGGTTGATCCAGCTCTATTATCTTCACTGTGCATATCTCACTCCTGCTAGACTTTACCGGGCAGGGTACCTGCAGAATCCAAGATGTCCACAATGGACAGGTACACCCGCAGACTTTTATCACATGACATGGTCCTGCGAGGTCATAGTGAGATACTGGACAAAGGTGGCTGAGAAGCTGATGGAGGCCCTGGACTGGGAGGTCCCGCTTATGTCCCGAACCTTGCTCTTGGGGGAATGGAGGGCATAGGAGGTAATGGAGTGGACAAGGCCTTCTTGGGCACGGCCACCATGGTGACCAAGAGAGACATTGCGACTAAGTGGAAAAACCCCATCCCATCCACAATTTCCCAGTGGCGCAAAGGAATGGACTGCTGTGCTGCACCAGAACAACCGGTGTATGAAGCTCCGGGAGTCCAACTAAACACAGAAGCGTATGGGGCAAATGGCTTGGCCTGCTAGGTTAATACGCAAAAGAGATGTATATCGGTCTAATTCCTAATTTGGGATCTTTGATGTATGGACACTTTAAAAGGCTGGGGAAGTGGGTCACTCCGAGTACCTAAACTGTATATGCCAAGCTGTATGGGAAGTGATGTCATAATGCATCGTGTCTGATGGTTTTTCACCTTGTTAAAACCCATAAAATTGAGTATCAAATAAAAATTGTGAGGGGGGGTGTGGGTTATTGAAAGCATAATCTATTTTTAAAGGGGCTAGAAATAGTTAAAGAGAGATCCATTTGCATAAGAACAACATGTCCTTTCCAAATCTGATTACTCAGCCTACCCATCTTCTCTGTCTCTTAACAGCTCCAAAATGTTAAAATAGTAACATTTTGATCGACATATGTCATGAGTGACGTAATATGTGAAGTCATACACAGCGCATGATGGTCTTGCAAGTTGTAATTAGTTCACTAAACTATAACTGGAGTATGCCAGTGTTTTTTGGGTTTTGCTTGTGGTGGTCCACTCTAGAGTAGTGGGGCATGTCAGCTTGACAGGGAAGGTGTAAGACTGAAGGACTGGAAGGGGAGTTCAGTGGATATCAGTTAAAAAAAAAATACTGTTGAGATTCTGTCTCTTGATTAGCCGGGTAAGATGATGGCAGGAGTCAGGACTAGGAGGGGTATCTCTTAATAGAAAGGGTGTTGGCGTGGCTTCATGATTCTTCTATTGCTGGTAGAGTCTCCATCTCTGTGAGGTGTAATGCACAAAGAAAGACTGCCTTTGTCCATAGCTTTCCAAGTGACAAAATAGCAAACATGTATGAAGCTTTTGTGAAGGCCCTTATTTATCTTACACCCATGTGACTCTAATGCCTACTGTGATTTTGCATTTCCTGTATAAATGGTTGTAAATCGATTCTGTGCTTATCAGCTAATTGCAAGGAAAAGCCAATTTATAAAAGTGTGGAATCGAATAAAAACGGATAATGTCAAGCAAATGTCAAATTGGCTGTGGCAGGAAATACAAACAAATCGGAAATCTCAATTTTGGAAATATTTACAAGCTGCCTTGGATGGATATTCAGTTCATGAGATTTGGGATATGCCTATAACCTCAGAATCATTTTAAAAAGTATTAATAAAATAACAAATCAGCTATTGTTGTATAAAGACAAAGACATCTTTGCAAAAAGATCTCATGGATGGTCACTAATGAAGGGGTATACTTTACTGAAGGTTCAGTCATCTTTAGAAACCCCTTGGTCTTTAAAGCTAAAAAACACTTTTTTAAAAGCATGTTTGGCCTATTTCCAGGATCAAGTCATGTAATGCCATGGCTTCGATCAATAGAACTGATGCCTTGTCGTTTATGTAAATTGGGAGAAAAGAATATTGTCCATTTGCTTTGCATATGCTCAAATCTGAAGGAAGAAAGAAAAACTGTGCTTAAGTGGCATTTTAACATCTGCGGAATACAGACTTGTAGACAAGCACTTATAAGTTGTTTACAACCAAATTACTTAGTTTTGAATTTGGCTTTTGCAAAGTTTATATTAATGATAAGAAAGAAATTAGATCCTTCAGACTGGTCAGAAAAGATAACATAAGTTATTAATGTATGATTTGTCGGTATTACGAAGTATGTATTATTAATTGATGTTTTTATAATATGGATGATTTTGATTAACCCAATAGTGTGTATTTTTTTATCCTAAAGTTATATTTTTATATTACTGGATGTATTGCTATATTATGAATTCTTGTTGTTTTAAAATATTGTAATATTTTAAATAATCAAACAATAAATACTTTACCAACTTACATCGATTCTGTGCTATTCAGTGTAACTCTATAAGCAGTGCCATATATATTATATGTATCAATTTGTTCTTTATTTACTTACTATCCATGGGATGTTTACTCTTACTGTGACTGTGTATTTAATAGTTATACATTTTCTCTACTTGCTTCGCTAACATATCCAGTTTATGGTTAGATACTAACTTTCATAGGGGTTTCTGACATTGTAACCTATGGTGGTGGCACTTCTAAAACTAATTCCACTTTATGGATCAACATTATAGCCATTATTGCTTAGTTTTCGGTGATGCACTATCATATCACTCAAACATGGCTTGTTTATGAGCTTTATCAGGGGGTATTTCTATGCAATTCAGGGGCATATTCACAAGGAGCTATTGCCGAATTAACGGCACATTATCGCAGCCAAACTCGTGATAAATTTAGCTCCACATTCACAAGCCGGTGTTAACAGCCCACAGCACCAGTTTACCCGCGATAGCAGCCGCAAAAAACATCGCCACAGAGGACCCCCGCAATTATCGCTAATGAGATGCAGAGTAGGCGTTCCCGTGCCAAAAGTCGAGACAACATCACACCTCAACATTCACAACGACCAGCCACATCAGTGATAAGAACACAAAACAGGCGATAAGGCGCGTTAGCACCAGGAAATTTACACCTGCTCTGACCTGGTGTAAAGTCGGATGGCAGCCAGCACCACAAAAGGGAGCACAGCCCAGGGCCAAATCCGAAGGGCAACAGATGTCATGGAGCTACTCATCATGCGGCCCGGACACCCAAGAGGGCCACAACACCCACTGCCACCACCCCAGGACCCCAACCCACACCCAGAACACCCCCCCGGACCACCACAGACGCAGTGCAGACAAAGACAGCGGACCCCCAGGAAGCGTACCAGCCGCACAGACCCAACATCTGACAATGTCACTGTCCACTACAGGCTGAAAGTGGCAAACATCCTACGCATCCTGACCATCATCGCCTAACAGGCCTATGGCACCAACACAGTGGACAACCAACATCCCACCTGACACAAAGCTGCTGGCTTGGCTGCACCTGTTGGCCCCTGGTACCCCCAACCAACACCCGCCAGAGTCGGAGGAGACTCACAGCCAGCCACATCCAAGTCCCCACACCTGTCCTGGACATCACCATCACCCTGGTACCCCAGTCCCCATACGTACAACACAATGTGCAGGATCCGCTGGAGACCAAGCAAGGACCATACGCCCAAGCAGGATGCACGCACGTGTTGGGCGCAATACACAGCACACATGTACTACCTGTGCCCCCTGGTGACACAGCACACAATCACCGCAACAGGAAGCACACGTCTCACATCAATGTGCAGGCAACAACAGAACACCGTGGAACCCCCAACAATGTTGTCTTCAAATACACAGCCTGTGTGCATGATACCTTCATCCTCCGACAGTCCATCATCAACCAGCGTTCCCAGGATGGCAACAAGGGAAATGCACAGCCCCTTGGCAATATCTAAAAGAACACCCCACACACCTCAACTCCACAACCATGCAACTCACAACTCTGGCAATGCACACGTCACAAAATCACATACAACAGGCACAACAACATGCCCACCCACCAGACACCAGAGAACAACTTACAATGTTCACATGGGCAAGCCCTGAACATGAGCCAGCAACGGCATGGCACCTCAGCCACATAATAGCCGAATGTGGGGAGAGGTGGTAACCAGGCATGTGTGAAGGATGCAGTAGAACCATGATTGGGAAAGTACACAATGCCAAGAGTGGCTGAGATGTGCTGGACACACCGAAGTATGCAGAACACACCCATATCCATGGCGACATACACCGCTGGTGTATGGAGTGTAGTGAACAGTGGACGCCACCATGTCACCCCAGCCAGTGGGGGACCTCGCGGAAATGTTGCCTGTTACGCCCCCCCCTAAGCGTCACTGGAGTGGGATGGCCCGGCGTACGCCACGCCAGCGTAGGGGTGTGAATAAAAAGCACGTAGGCCTGGGCGTGGTCCTCTTCCGGAAAGACCCACGTCTCTGCCAGGGCAGCGCCTCCCACCCCGCCACGAGGCCGACGCCGTCCTCGTGAGCGGAGTTGCCTGCGATGCTGTGCCCCTGCCGGACCCCGGCACGCTGGACCACGAACCCGTCAGGCCCGCCCCTGCGCAGCCAGGCCACACTGATCACCTGCCGACACCGGTGTGTGTCAAGGAGGGCCCAACACGTGCCGGCGCAAGCTCCAAGCCCGAGGCCTGCGACCTTGGCAGCCTCCTCAGACCATCACGGCCTCCACGACACAGGCCCGCCTTACTCCTTTCTCGTTGACGCACTCTACTGCCGCCTTCGGCCCACTCATCGGACCAGTAGGTCCCATGTGTGAAACTGTGTCCTGAGTCATGAATGGCAGTGACCCCAAAACCGGGCCAGCGGCCACAGCACCACACCCCCCCGAACTGTGAGGCATAGTTCCATATGGGCATCTTGCGACATGTGGTGCCACTAACCCTGTTTAAGGCCAGCCGGCGACACTTGGTGCCACTAACCCTGTTCAAGGCCAGCCGGCGACACGTGGTGCCACTAACCCTGTTCAACGCCAGCCGGCGACACGTGGATGAGGGACCAGGACTACCCTGCAGACCAGTAGGTCACACATCCAGCACCTAGTCGCAAAGCACGAATGGCAGAGTCCACACCAGTGGTCGCACGGAGAGGTGTAAGAGGAAGATGCGGCTCAGTCCAGACGAATGCCTGGTCACATACACAGAGGTGACCGAACACGTGGTGCCACTGAACCTGAACTACGCAGGCCGGTGGGGCCATCCAACCTATGCCGGCGACACTCGGTGAATGGGCCGTGCTGACCGCTGCCTCAGGCCTACACCACGGTCAGGTAGGTCACACATTTGGAACTGAGTCTTGATTACACCATGGCAGTGAACATTATTTAAGGCAGAGAACAATTCACTATACACCTTTCGATGTGGTGGCAACAAGTCTGTGCATGGCATCACAACCACACGTGTCTGTGGGCCTACGTGGACTACTGCCCTCGGCCTACGCTGCGCACGAGTGGGATCACAGATTTGGAACTGAACATCAGTAATTCAAAAGGCAGAATACATTTCATTGCGCGCACGGAGAGGCGTAAGAGGATGACGCGTTGCAGTCCGGAGGGAATAGGATCATCGTTACGGAGGTTATTGAACACTACCGACAACTGCCACTGTGTCACTATCTCTGTGCCTCGCGAGCCAATGACACGTGGCTGTGGGCCACTACTGACCGCTGCCTCCGGCCTATACTGTGGTCCAGTAGGTCACAGAGTCTTGATTTGGCAATGTTGGAGCTCACATCTGTGTATCGGCATCATCGCAGACTGCATCCCCTCTCAGCACCTGTGCCACTAAGTGTGTTCCCCGACATTCATGGACACTCACTGGTCGTACATTGGTGGCGTTTGAGTCTATGGAATAGGGGCTAGTTTTCATCCTCATGTAGCTGATACCGAATTGTTGGTGAAAACGAGGGTTGCGCTTTCCACTCCTCCATTTGCTGCTTCCAGATAACATCAGACCTTCCGCATCATGCCCTGGAGGACACCTTTCACTGTCCCCCGCAACCCTCCGCAACATACACCTCGGATATTGATGGGGACCCGCTCAGGTCCCATGGCCCATCTGACTGCACCGCAAGTCACCGTCCCGTGGCTGGGTGCCTGTGCCGGCCGCAGTGCATCCGGGGCCACTAACTCTGTGCTGCTCAGGCCTGGGACCCCTTCTTCTGAGGCATTGCATGGCCTCTGTAGCGATGGTCTTGGGGTCATCAACGCCATGTGTCTGTGGCCCTGCGCTGTCCGCATCCTCCGGCCTCAACTGCGGGCCACCAGGGCCCACACATAGCATCGAGTCTTGACCGGCCCGGACATCGCATCACCGCAGGAGGCACACGCCACCACCGCAAGGACCACCTCCAACCGCCATCTGCCAGAGTCGAAACGGTGGTCCTGACAGACCTACGGAGTTGCTCAGACCTGTCGTGGATGCCATCATCGGCCTGATACCCTGCTCAGCACTCCAGGTGCCAGTGACTCCGTGCACCGCAAGCCATTGTCCGCTACTGATTGAGTTTTGTGCTGTTGTGAGGTTGCGCAGCAATGTCACCTCATGCAGTGGGGAGGACCTGGGACTATGATGAGGAAGATGTGTCAAGTGTGTGGACGGGAGAAGGCACAGACAATGGGAGGGCAGGAGGCAACAGCCCCAAGGCAGGAATGCAGATGGGTGGTGGTAGTCAAGCTACACACCCGGATCTATTACTGGGTATTGCGCTGTGGACTGCGGACGCAACTGTCACCTCAGGCAGTGTGGGAGACCTGGGACGTTGATGAGGAAGTTGATGCAGGTGTACCACACCCCACTGCATCTGCATCAGGACTATCCTGAAGGGACACAATGCTAGCAATTTCTTCACATGAGCGCACTCTTCTCTGGTGCCCCTACCTCAGTGCACTTCAACTCACGGAACCACCTGACTGAATATTGGGTGACCTCTGTCCTTACTCCGGATCCCTCCATGTTGCTCTGCAGTTGACTCTGTTATGCTGGTGTTTTCTGTTTCCATTACACTGGTGTCCACTGTTCAGGTTGTTGCCAGCACCAAGCACTCCATGCGGGCTGGCTTATACTCACCCCACACACATCCAGCACAGGCGTCACTGTACATGTGGCCCTGCCAATAAAGGGGCTGGGCGCACGTGCCCGTAGCCAGTTCAACATGATATGTGCATGTGTCCCTGTGGTCTTGTTGTATACATGGGGGCCCTGGGCCCTACGACATTACATTGTGCTGTGTACAGCAGACGCAGACATGTCACCGCAGGCAGCGGGCTAGAACCTGGACATGTAGCTTTGTCGTCACCCACTCAATTCGTAAGGGGAGTGGACTGTGCCGTCGTACGCAGAGCCAACGTGGGTGTGTGACTGATATGTGCGTGCCCCTGGGCGTGGTTCTGTACTGGGTATGTGCATCTGCATGTGTCTCTATGGCAGAGGGGGGTGTAGGTGGTCCCTGAAGGGTATTGGACACCCACGTATGTGTTCTAGTTCGCATTCCATGGGTTCGGCAACACCCGCACCTGTTGGGCCACCTCCTTTTGGCGTTCTGACACCTGTCATTGGGGTGCCATGTGTGGGTCGGTGAAGTGTTGTGAGCCAGCCGTGATTGCGGGTGCTTCATGCTGTGTGGTCTGTTGCAGGGGCTGGGTTCTCCTCTGAGGAGCTTGTCTGCCCTGGTCCTGGTGGTGGGTTGTGTGGGATGTCCATGGGCTGTTGTAGGGCGTTGGTGTCGAAGGTGTGGTGTTCGTCTCCGGCATCACTGATGGGTTGCCTGTTCTGACCTGCTGGATGTGTTGTTTGTCCCTCTGCATTGTGAAGGGGAGGTGCATGTGGGCATTGTGTTGGTGCCTTGTTCTTGTCGACATGCAGACTGTGTGACAATGTACATTGTGACTGTTTGGGCGGTGGTGGCTATTTGCGTTGGGACAGTGGACATTTGGCCTACATGGCTGATGTGGGGTTGTAGCCGTAGATATGCATCTCGCAGTTCCCTGCTCTGTCCAATGTGATTGTTCTGTTTCTGCGCCTGGGCGGACCCAGTTGTGTCCCCTGTTCTGCAGTGTGGGTGTTGCACTTTGTGCCACATTGTCATGGTATGTGCTGTGATTGCTATGTGTGTGTGCTGCAGTGTGCCACGGGGATGGGGGACATGTCCCTGGGTAGTTGTGGGTGTGCAGTGTGCTACACCTCGTTGTGCATGTGTGCCATTGTGCCCATCACCCCCCGTACCCCAGTCCCTGTTGGATCCTCACCCTGTTGTTGTTGTGTCGGGTACTGTCGAGCTGTGTCCGTACCCCCACCTCCTTGCACCGTCTCCACACTGATGACTGTGGCCTGGGTTTCCTCCAGCTCCTCCTTTGGCGCTGGACTGCCACCTCCTGTCGCCGTTGCTGCCTTCCTGTTGGCAGCGGGTTTGTGCCTGGTTTAGGTTGTCATGTCCTGGTGGCGCCTCTTGGCCTCCTGGATTGGCCTCCTCGGCACTCCGACTGCATTCCAGGTGGTCTGCTTGTGGGTCAGTTGCTGGTAGTGTTCTGTGACTCCGTGGCACTGGTCTTGTTTTCCTGTGGTCTGCACCCCGTCTTCCTCTCCCTTTTCTCCTTGTCCTTCCCCGACCCCGTTGTTCCTTGCTGGTGGTCTGTGGGGGTTGTGGGGTTCGCGTTGACCTCTGCGCTGGGTCAGGGTGCATCCATGATGCTACGTGCTTTGGCTTGTTTCTGGTGTGTTGTTTCTGTGGTTTTTATGGTGCAATTTCCCGCCAGACGCGTGGGATTTGCAGGCCTGTGGCTGCTTTTCGCTACTTTTTGTACCGCGATTGGCCTCATCGCATGATATCTCGCGTTCGCGTTTCGCATTTTTTCGGCGTGGCGTTGATAATCACGCTGACATTTAACGCGTTATCTGGTGACTATCGCATGCCACTGCCTTGTTGTGAATTCCACGTTGACACAGGGTTATTTTCCCGCGATAGGCTGCGATATTGAAAGTTGCGTTACGCTACTCTTGCGGTAGTTATTGCACGTTCTTGTGAATATACACCTCAGTTTATTGAGGGCCTTTAACCCAAGTACACATATGTTTACACTCCGTTACAAAATGCAGTGGTATATCCAATGTACCTGTTACCTTTTTCCCCTCGTCCGTTTTTACTACATTTTCAAGTGCAGTAGGATTTTTTGACTTTTTATATTTAATTGTAAATGGCACCTTTGCTGTTTATTTTGCATCTCTGTCAACCCTGCCTAGTTTTTGTGCACCAGTATGTCTGGTTACCTACCATGGTCGGTCATCTACTAGTGTCTTTGTTTAATCTTTTTTACATACAAACATGGCGTCTGGGTATTGAATAGACCTGTAATTAGGCATCCTTTTTCTATTTTCCAACAACACTCCTCATTGCTTCAGTATACTAAGTTGGATCGCGCACACATTGTCGTGTGTCACTTCAACAGGGCAGTTTATCCTTTGGTGGTTTTTTGCTTTCTGAGTAATTTACCTAAATGCCACAAACATTTAATTGATACATATATTGGTTTACATTTCAGTTGGAGGCTGAGCATGGCTAACTAACGATTTATTATACCACTACAATTGAAGGGTGATTTTACTACTTGGGTGTTCACCTTTACCCATACTCCCTGCTCATATTATCTACTAGTGAGTGTATTCAAGCATATCTTTCCATCTTTTGGTGAATATTTAATTGATGTAACACCTCACCCATTAGTATTACCTTATTTTAGGTCGTATTCATTTTGGTCGCATTATTTGATAATGGATTTCAGATTGATATTCAAGTATTATGATACAGTCAAATGTACCTTATCTTTAATTATGGGCATGTTTGCTTTCTACACACATCTTCTCCCTCCGGCACATGTCACACATTAGAATAGTTAAAGCACAGGCTGAGGACATCGATGGTGATATTTCATGCATGCTGAGACTTTGCTTGTTTGGCTATTTTTCATTATTGATCTCCACGGCGCAATATAGGCTTTAAAGGAATGAGACTGTTTATCACATTTGCCATCTCTAAACAGACTTGGGTTTTTATTCGACACACAATGGCGTTTTTGGGTTCTCTATTTTGCTTGATCATTTACACAACTTCCTGCACTTGTCCCATCTTCATCATACAGATAACTTGGTTTGTAACATTGCTTTTAAATATTGTTTGCAGCCTAGAAAAAGTAATTGTCTGACGAAACACGTATTGGCAGCCTATGATTTGTAAACAATTCTCAATCAGATTTTATGGAAATTGGTGAACGCAATGAAGGAATAAAATACACCTTGAGCGTTTAGGCACTCTACAATCAATTGCACTTGTTATACCTTTGATTACAAGTGGGTGTGTGCTTCTGTATTTTTATTGAATGTATGAAGCTAGTAAAGGGCACTATCACTTGTAGGAAACAATGTGTAGGGCAGGGAACTATTTTTAGGGTGCGGTTTGAAGGGAAAAATAGCATTGGTTAATCATGCAATCGATTTTTTTTGCCTGTAAACATTCCTTTTGTAGACAGTACTACTAACCAGTGTACTCAACATCTTTCCTCACTTCAGCACAACTAAACAGAGCCAAAAACGCTAAGACTACAACCAAGGCCCATGGTGATGCTACAGGCTTCATACCAACCATTCCTGCTGTTGCTGGGAAGTCATGTTTATATTTCTTAATTTTAAAATTCTCACCTAGTATGCATTATGACCTTCTGTATTTTCCACTTCTCCCAACTTCCCCTTATCTAGCCTTATGTTTTCTTTTATGTTCTCTTTGATTCTGCAGCTGACGTTCTCCTGTCTAAAGCTTTCTTTCCTCCATTTTTTTGTTACTGTTGCAGTAACCTTTCCCTCACACCTCTTTTACATATCTAATGGCAAAGGAAGATTGCTGGTAAAGTGAACAGGAATGCAGGCTCACAACATGTATTTTGACAAAGGTTGTATTGAGCAGTCAACAGTACGGGAACATAGATGGACCCCAACAGGAGAAGATGTTAAACTTAGCTCATCATAGGTCTAGAACTCACATTGCTGATTCTGTGGACTCCCCATCATTCAAGGTTCCATGATACCATGAAAGAGCAGCATGGCAAAACAACATACCACCACAAATCTCCTTTCCTGTCCCCTCCTTTAATCATTGTATTGCTTTTCTATCCGTTTTCTAGCCATTTTCCTCGATTATTGGAATTCGATTTAGAATGCTGAATTGTTGACTGCTTGATTTTTAAAATGTCAAGTAAACCTTTTAAAGTGATACTTTGGATAGCTATAGTTCCACGTTCCTTAGGTATTGTTTGTTTAGCTTCTGCAAGTACTTTGGTTGGTACTGATATTCTAAATATGTGCATTATTTTTTGTCTAGACCCAAGTAGTTCATGCTGAAGACGAGGGCATCGACCATAATCATGTTGAGGTAAAAGAAGCAGCTGCTGGGATGAGTGATAAGCCACACTCTTTTCTCAATGGCAACTGTTTCATTTGTTACTCCATTCCATCCTTGCTTCTAAGCCCAATACCAATTGTTTTATAAATTCTCATGTGTCCTTTTTTGTCTCAGCCTCCATGTGATTGGTAGAATAACAGGTGTTTTGTGCAGTGCCCTCTCACACCCACCACTTCTCTCATTCAGTCCCAGCCAGCCCACAATCCCATTTGTGCACATGCCACATTTCTCCCACAGTGTCTGCCTAAGTATCAACTTCTCATGGCTTCCATTACACTATTCTGTCTTCTACCTTCCATAAACCATGCATCTAAGCCTGCTATGTATGGTATGACCCAATCTGTCCATAGCCAAAGCTAAACCTAGCCCAAGGCCTGAGGGTGGTAGAGGGTGCAGTGTAAGACTCAGTCTCGACACAGGGTGGAACCCAAAAAGGTGTAGGGTATGAGCAGTGCCAGTGGAATTTGTATGACATGTTATTAGTTGACCTCAAAAACATGCTGCCCCACCAGTTTGGCTCCATTAATTCTTCATGATATATATATAGATATGCATATGCATATACACACACATCTAAATATATAAATATATATATATATTACCTACTGGCGGTCACCAATAGGTAGTTATAGTTAGGACCACGTTTCCATAGGAAAAGCATTTTTTGATGTGCTTATAACTTTGGCGTCGTTTGACGAATCTTTACGAAATTTTCCAAAAAGTTCCTCTTTTCAGGTCAGCTACTATCCTAAAAGTTTGGGGGGGATTCGTCAAGGGGGGGCTAAGAAAAAAGGCGGGTCCCAAAACGTGTTTTCTCCATGCAATTTCCATAGGAAACTTTAGACAAGGCTACAGGTCAAACTGCTGAATGGAATTACGCCAAATTTGGCACAGAGAAAGGTCTTGGTCCAGAAAGCGCGCTTTTGTTTAAATCGGGTAAATCCGTTCAGTAGTTTTAGAGAAATATCAAATTTTCCAGATATCGATATTTAAGAATTCTGACATCTGATTGGCTGAAGCGTTACGAGCACGAGCTTGTGGCTCATTTGCTGCGAACTGTTGAAACTAGGAAGTGTTGGCAGCCATTTTGTGATTAAGTCCGTCAGCTCACAACTCTCCCTCTGCAAGGCATCAGGTCCGTAGTTCTAACTCTGCGAGGCAACACTAAAAATATACCGCAGCTCTGTCTGTGCGAGATACCCCTTTCACGGACCCTCTCCCCAAATCACCAACTCGCGGCTATGCCTTTAGAAGCCAGTCCATCGGGCCCGCAGCTCTACCTCTGTGAGCCACCTTGTTAGCTCGTAGCTCTGTCTGTGCTAGGAGGCCCGTCGGCCCGTTATTCTCCCTCTGCGAGTTAGCCCGTCGGGTTGCAGCTCGAAGGGCTTGCAGCTGTATCTCTGTGAGCCAGCCCGTTAACTGATAGCTGTGTGTCTGCTAGCAGGCATGTTGGCCCGTTGGTCTCCCTCTGCGAGTCCAGCCACAGCTCTCCTTCTGTGAGCCAGTACGGTGCTGTGCTTTTGCGAGCCAACGGCTCGTAGGTCTCCCTCTGCGAGCTGAGCCCACGGGCCGCAGCTCTTCCTCTGCGAGCCTGCCCGACGGCCCACAGGTGACACTCTGCGAGCCGAAATTGGGAATATAAGGCGGCTGTAAAAAGAGCCCTTGTGTTTATTAGTTGGAGCTACATGTAAGTGCGAATGCACAGCTTCAAGTTAATCAGGAAAACTCGGTTTCCCTTATCTGTGAAGTGTACTCCATCACTTCTGTAGATATCAGCCATATCAAAACGTATGTTGTTGTTGTTGTAAATTGACCCCATTCTATGGTCTCTGAGGTATGCAGACACAGCTTTGTTGACATTCTTCCTAGATTTTTCAATCTTATGACAAAATTGGTTTGACCATTTCCACTTCTGTCTTTGGCATATATTGGAATATACAAAGACAGTTTGAGGCAAAAGTAACATCAATTGTCCAAAGGTGTCTTTCATAAGCATCTCCAAACCTACCCCAGTCAATGTGCCTAGGTCGTTACCACCACAGTGCACAATAATGAGATCAGGGTGTTGGAGATGCAAACAGGTTTTAACCAAAGGGAGCAATTGGTGCCACTTCAATCCTCTCTGTGCGCAAACCATTTAATGTGCACATTTTGTAAACCTAGGTCTAAGTCAATACGTCTCTGTTCTGCATACCTCTTGCACCAGAAAACATAGCTATGTCCTACAATCCACACTAGCATTTTGAAGGTATGGCTACAACATATGGATAAATGTCTATAGCTCATGCAGTCTGTTCCTAGAATAAGAGATATGTTTAAACATGGGGAACTACTTTTTTTTTACATACAAAACGTTAACCGATTGGGAGATGAAATGTATTGTGTCCTAAAAAGTAGGGTGTATATTAGTTTTGATGAAAAGCATCTTTGTGATTGGTTAATAAAAAAGCAGTTTATATGTGGAGTACATATTATAGGATGAAATTTGCTCAACTCAACCACACCTGCTAATTGTATTTGGAAGGTGCAGTTCAAACTTGAAAGAATGGTGAACTTTTGACCTCCACGTGCCGTTAAATGTTGAAAAAAATGTTGCAAAAAAAAATATCGGTAGGTTTAAAAAAATGATGACCTTTTAACCTGCACGTGTCGTAGAATGTTCTAGAAAGT
Source organism: Calotriton arnoldi (assembly GCA_963921515.1). NCBI lineage: Eukaryota > Metazoa > Chordata > Amphibia > Caudata > Salamandridae > Calotriton > Calotriton arnoldi. The sequence continues at coordinate 1,230,010 of CAWUFW010005383.1, read as the reverse complement.
GGTGATACAATACGTTGAACTTTTCACCTGTATGTGTCCTTAAAAAAACTGTTTATATGGAAAGTTCAAAAATAACCAATAAAGAGAGGTTTTGCAATCTAAAAAAAATAAGGCACTATTTTGATTTGTTCTTTATATGTATTTATGTGTGGAGCAACAGGGAAATTCTGCCATTACTGGTTCCATTCTTGATGAAAGCGGTGCATTAGATGTACTGTGTGACAAGAAAAGAATTGCATGCGTTTGTGACATTTGAAATCTGCATACCAACCACGAAGGTAAATTAGAAATTAAGAAGGTGTGTTATGTGTTTTGTAGTAGTAGTTAAGTATTTGAGACGATATTTTTAACTTTCAAAGTAAATGACAACAACAGATGCAATGGAGCCAACGATCATGCAGCTCGGACACCCAACTCTGCTCCGACACCCCCCGCCACCAGCCCCTTTTCCGCCATCCCCCCTCACCTCCCCCCCCACACAAACAAATGTGACAGCAACCTTAGGAAATCTGGAACATAACAAATTGGCTGATGTCGCACAATTATAGTAAAGAAGATGCATGTGAGGTTGGACAAATAAGAATCTCAGTCATCTATGGATTTACATATAAAACATTTTATTTAAACAAAACAACAAAATAAAAGTAGGTACAGGTATGGCGTGTCATCCCTTGACAATTTGTGAATCACAGCCTGCAAGACAAAAAGAAAGATAAGATTGTGCGTCATGCGCCCATGAAAGGAGAGCGAGAGAAAGAGTGAGAGAGAGGAAGAGACAGAGAAAGAAAGAGTGAGAGAGAGGAAGACAGAGAAAGAGAGAAAGAGTGAGAGAGAGAGGAAGAGAGAGAGAAAGAGAGAAAGAGTGAGATACAAGGAAGAGAGAAAGAGAGAAACAGTGTGAGAGAGAGGTAGAGAGAGAGAGAAAGAGTGAGACAGAGAGGAAGAGAGAGAGAAAGAATGAATGAGAGAGAGAGGAAAAGACATAGACAGAGAGAAAGAGTGTGAGAGAGAGAAAGGAAGAGATAGAGAGTGAGAGAGAGAGAAAGAGTGTGAGTGACAGAAAGGAAGAGATGGAGAGGGAGAGTGAGTGTTGACACTGTGGAGAAAATCCTCACAGCTCACCTTTCTGCCACCGGTGTGTCTCCAACCACGTGCCGGGACATAGTGCAGTCTTGAAGTTTAGTCATCTGAAACATAGTATAGAATCAGTAATGGCAGAGTACATACAACTGCACACGCCTAATTCTCTGTTTTGCCCCTGAGCACGCAGGCTGCTGCACCCCATCGACTCCCGCCGCCCAGAGGTGTCTGCCTGCCTCTGCGCACCCAGGCTGCTGTACCCCATCCACTCCCACTGCCCAGAGGTGTCTGCCCGCTGCTGTGCACCCAGGCTGGTGCACCCCATCCAGTCCCACTGCCCGGAGGTGACTGCCCATTCCTGCGCACCCAGACTGCTGCATCCCATCCACTCCCACTGCCTAGAGGTGTCTGCCCGCTCCTGTGCACCCAGGCTGCTGCACCCCATCCACTCCCACTGGTCGGAGGTGTCTGCCCGCTCTTGTGCATGCAGGGTGCTGCACACTATCCACTCCCAGAGGTGACTGCTCGCTGCTGCGGAAACAAGCCTCTCTGCTCACCTTCCGCCACCGGCATGTGTCTAAGAGGGTCCACCACGTGCCGAAGCAACCTCCTGAGGCGTTGCGTACACGCGGTCAAGCCGAGCTCACAATTCAAAGTGGGTTTTGATTGCAGGATGGCCACGCATCATCGCAGGCTGCACACGCGCTCAGCTCTGGTGGCACTAACTCAGTGGAACTGAAGTCATCGCCTCGAGGCGGGAGGTCCGTGTCGGGGGGGGGCCGTCAATATGTGAATCACAGCCTGCTAGACAAAAAGCAAGATAAAATTGTGTGTCATGCGTCCATCAAAGGAGAGAGAGAGAGAAAGAGTGACAGAGAGGAAGAGAGAGAAAAAGAAAGAAACAGTGAGAGGTAGACAGAGAGAAAGAGTGAGAGAGAGAGGAAGAGAGAGAGAGAAACAGTGAGAGAGAGGAAGAGAGAGAGAGAAAGAGAGAAACAGTGTGAGAAAGAGGAGAGAGGGAAGACAGAGAGAGAGAGAGAGAGAGAGAGAGAGAAAGAAAAAAACTGTGTGTGAGAGAGGAAGAGATAGAGTGAGAGAGAGAGAGGAAGAGAGAGAGAAAGAGTGTGAGGGAGAGAAAGGAAGAGATGGAGAGGGACAGTGAGTGCCCACACTGTAGACAAAACCCTCACAGCTCACCTTTCCGTCACCGGTGTGTCTCCAACCATGTGCCGGAACATAGTGAAGCCCTCAAGCTTACTCATCTGAAACGTAGGATGGAATCAGTAATGGCAGAGTACATACAACTGCACACGCCTAATTCTCTGTCCCGCCTTTGTGCATCCAGGCTGCTGCACCCCATCCACTTCTACTGCCCAGAGGTGTCTGCTCGCTGCTGCGCACCCAGGCTGCTTCACCCCATCTACTTCCACTGCCCAGAGGTGTCTGCCTGCTGCTGCGCACCCAGGCTGCTGCACCCCATCCACTCCCACTGCCCGGAGGTGACTATCCGCCGCTGCACCCCATCCACTCCCACTGCCCAGAGGTCACTGCCCGCTGCTGCGCTAACAAGGCTCTCTGCTCACCTTTCGCAACCTGCATGTAGAAAAGAGGGCCTACCACGTGCCGCTGCAAGCCCCAAGCCCGGGGCCCGCGGACACGGCACCCTGCATATCATGCAGCCCCGCTCTGCAGGCTACTAGGTCTCACATTTGGTGCTGGGTCTTGATTTCGCCATGGCAGAGGACATACCAGTGCACCGGGCTTTTCATCGCAGGCTGCACACCCGCTCAGCCCTTGTGGTGCCACTAACTCTGTGACCAGCGAGGCAACGCCACGTGCCGGTAGGCCTGCGCTGTCTGATGGCTCAGGCCTACACTGCGGTCCAGCAGGGCACACAAAACCTGAGCTGTCCAGACCGCCGGGATGGGCCATCACTGCAGGCTGTACCCCCGCTCAGCAGTTACGGTACCCGTACCTCAGTGGACCGAAAGTCACCGTCCCGTGCCGGTGTGCCTGTGCCGGCCGCAGTGCATCCGGTGCGAGCAACTCTGAAATGGCGTCGAGCACGTGCGCCCGGTCTTTTTATTGGCAGGGTCACGTGTCCTGTGATGCCTGTGCTGGATGGGTGTGGTGTGGGTGTATACTAGCCGTGAGGGAGTGGCTGTGGCGTACTGACAGCTAGGGTGTGACCAGCAGATCACTGCAATGAAAATCTGGGCCATGTAGCGTTGTTGTCCTTCCCTGTAAGCATAAGCGGAGTGGGCTGGCCTGGCGTATGCCAGTCCTGCGTGAGGCTGTGAAGATTGACTCCGGAGCTATGGGCGTGGCTCCGTCCTGGGCTGTATGAGGGATCAACTGATGCGGGTGTCCCTGTTGTAGTGCTGATGTCACCCGGGTCGCAAGCGCCAATGTGTCACTTTGTGAGCCAAGTCCCACAACATGGCCAACATGGAAGGTACGGGGAATCACTGACCCTACATTCATCCATAGTTCCACACATGAAAGATGGTGGACATGACACATCTGTGTGGATATGAATGTTTATTGCACATTCAGTGGAGTGTTGCAGCTGTAGCAATACAGGGCCATGCAAAGTTCAAGTTTCAGTTTTTGGCACATGGAGGGCAGCCAATTAGAGCCAAGCTTGTGTTCGGGGTTAGGCTGCGCCAACATATGTACTTATACAATTACTCCGCCAATCTCCAAGCACTTATAAATTCCCTATACACTCTCCTTGCAGTACTCTAATGATCCAGTCTCTACGTACGTACTTGTACAATGACCGAGAGAAAGTTACATAACCGAAGTTTTCCCCACTGCCAGAGGTAACATGGTTGCATACCCTGTCCACAGCACAATGTAATGTGGTAGGGCCCAGGGGCGGCATCTTGCATACATAATGAACACACGGACACAGATAGATAGTGGAACTGGGTACGGGCACGTGTGCTCGACTCATTTTTATTACCAGGGTCACATGTCCAGTGACGTCCGTGCTGGATGCGTGTGGGGTGAGTGTAAGCCAGCCGTCCGGGAATGGTTGGTGCTGGCAACAAGTACAACAGTAATCATTTGATCAGACACACAAATTCAATCATAAAGGGTCAATGATTTGTGCTGCACTAAGGTAGGGGCAACAGATGTGAAATAATACACACAAGATTGTATCGTAAAGGGTCCATGACTTGTAGTACACTGAGGTAGGGGCAGCAGATGTGAAATTATACACAAAACATTGTATCATAAAGGGTTCATGAGTTGTGCTGCACTGAGATAGGGGCATCAGAAGCATTCAGCGTGTGCGCAGCCAGCGATGATGCGTGGTGCAGGCGAGCCGTACTGGGAGCAATGTCTGTTGCCTACTGGACTGAGTCATCTGCAATCGCGACTCGATGTGAATTGTGAGCCCTGCTGACCACAGTGTAGGCCGGAGGCAGTGGTCAGGAAGAGCCCAGAGCCATGTGGCGTTGACTTGAGCTGCATACAGTTAGTGGTAGGTGTGGCGCTCAGCGTGTGCGCAGCCAGCGATCATGCAATGTCTGTTGCCTACTGGACTGCGTCATCTGCAATCGCGTCTCGATCTGAATTGTGAGCCCTGCGGACCACAGTGTAGGCCGGAGGCAGTGGTCAGGAAGAGTCCACAGCCACGTGGCGTTGACTTGAGCTGCATAGAGTTAGTGGTAGGTGTGGCGCTCAGCATGTGCGCAGTCAGCGATGATGCAATGTCTCTTGCCTACTGGATTGCGTCATCTGCAATCGCGACTCGATCTGAATTGTGAGCCCTGCTGACCGCAGTGTAGATCGAAGGCAGTAGTCAGCACACACATCAATGAATGCTTTTTGTCACTTCCTCTTAACAAAATTCGAGGACATAGAGTACAATTCTGTCTGCAATTAATAAATCAAGACTCAATTTGAATTGTGAGCTCTGCTGTCCGCAGTGTAGACTGCCATTCAGTGTTCCTTTGGACTTGCAAGATGAATTTGGTCATTGTACTAAAGCTATAACTGATATAAAACAAGTTCTTGAAGCAAGGATACTAAAAGGATATTATGTAGGTTTTAGGGACGTAATACTTAGTTGCCTACTGGACTCTGCAATTAATGAATCAAGAGTCAATTTTAAAAGTGAGCCCTGATGACCGCAGTGTAGGCCGGAGGCAGCGGTCAGCAAGGGCCCACAGCCACGTGGCGTTGAGTTGAGCTGTACAGTTAGTGTCACCTGAAGCAACCAGCGTGTGTGGAGCCTGCGATGATGCGTGGTCTGGGCGGGCCGCACTGGTAGCAATGTCTTTTGCCTAATGAATTCTGTCTTAATAAGTCCACGTGGCATTGACTTGTGGTGCACTGAGTTAGTGGCACCTGAAGCACTCAGTGTGTGTGCAGTCTGCGATGATGCGTGGTCCGGGTTGGCCGCACTGGGATCACTGTCTCTTCCCTACTGGAGTGCGTCATCTGCAATCGCGACTGGATCTGAATTGTGAGCCCTGCTGTCCGCAGTGTAGATCTAAGGCAGTAGTCTGTACAGACATACGTCTGTGGTGCTCTGCTGCTGGGTTCGCAGCGGACCTGTGTAGAGAAGGTCGGCGGTCATGGCAGAGGCCTCGTGGCAGGGTGAGGGCTGCCGCCCTGGCAGACGCTTTGGCCTTCCCACAAGTGAACCACGCCCACAGCCCCAGCCTATTTATTCATACTTCTACGCTGGAGTGGCGTACGTTGGACCAGCACACTCCGCCTCCGCTTCCAGGGGGGGACAACACAGCTACATGACCGAGATCTTCCCCACTGCCTGAGGTAACATGGTTGCGTCTATTGTCCACAACACTATAAGCACCAGCAGTATATGTCCACATGGAGAGGTTTGTGCTCTGCATAGTGAGGTCTGTTCACCACATCACCGCTACACTTGGTATTGTGTGCATTTTTATTGATGGGTGACTTGCGTCCTTCACACATACTTGGTTGCCACATCTCCCAAGATTCAGCTATTGTGTGACTGAGGGACCATGCCGTTTTTGGAAGGTCCGCTGTCCTGTTCTGCACTGCCTCGGTGGTAGTAGGGAGGGGGGTGGTCCGGGGGGGAGGTCCTGAGGGTGATGGCAGTGGGTGTTGTGGCCTTCTTGGGTGTCGGAGCTGCATGGTCAGTAGCTCTATGACATGTGTTGGTCTTCAGATGTGGTTCTGGGCTGGGCTCCCTTTCACACTGTAGGTAGTCGTCCTGCTTTACACCAGTAAAAGGCAGATGTTAAATTTCTACTGCTAACGCAGCTTATCGCCTGTTTTTGGATTGCACCCTAGATTTGGCTGCTCGTTCAAAATATTGGGAAGTGGTGTTTTCGTGTTATTTTTGCACTGGAACGCCTACTCTGCATATTATTAGCGTTAGTTGTCGCTCTCATTTGTGGCGAATTGTTTTGCGGAAGCTATTGTTGGAAAACTGGCGATATTGGCTGTTTTCACTAGGTTGAGAATGGAATGATAATTTAAAATCACTGAAAATACCATAGGTTTAATGAACATTATAATTAGAAATTATCATTTAAAAAACGTTTGAAATTCACTGAAAAAACCATAGGTTTCAGGCACGTTATCGTTAGAAATTAGCATTTAAAAAACCTTAGAAATTCACTGAAAAAACCATAGGTTTCAGGGACGTTATAGTTAGAAATTATCATTTAAAAAACCTTTGAAATTCACTGAAAAAACCATAGGTTTCAGGGACGTTATAGTTAGCTGGACATTTCACTCGTACAAAACCATAGAAATTCCACTGTTATAGTTAGTTCAGCTAACTATAACTCGTGCCCCGCAATGCACTGCTGATCACATCACATATTACATCATTCATGACATGGTCAGTGACATCACTGATGACATCACTGATGACATCTCAAATGACATCACTGATGACATCACTGATGACATCATCCATGTGACAATCTGATGCACCTTCTCACACCCTAATATAACCTTTGATACACCCACTCCAAAAAACAGAATACCATTTTTGAAACCATAGACACACCAATACTACTTACTACATATCTAATCACTGGTTCTTAGGTCTACACACTCATCCACTCATTCACCCATACAATCACTCATACATGCAGTCACTCATCAATACAACACTATCATATGCACTCATACACCTACACAGACACACACAGCAGCACTCATCCAGAGTTACTCACACACCTAGTCAGTCATGCAAATAATCAATCACACTTCCATTTACTGACCTATACAGTTATACATACAACACATCACTTATTCAAACAGAAAGAAACGCATAATTAGTCTCTTATACAATCACTGATACAAGTACACACTCATCCATACAACCACTCTCACAATCACTAACTCTCACGTATAGTCATTTATATACTCCAACTCTCACATACACTGTCTTTTACATATGTAGTTAGTTGGACATGTACCACTGAGACATCCATTCACTCACTAATACACCCATACACACACTCACCCACGCATACAGCTGTTTCCACATGCACTCTTGAACCCATACACCCAGTGAATCAACCACACAAACATGTATGCACAGAGTCACACACCTCCCACACACCCACACACACACTGAGGCACCCATACAAATACTCTAGCAACCAATTAATAACCCATATAGACACTCATGTAGCTACTGAGCAACCCATGGAGCAGCTTATACAACAGCAAACAGACTGATATAGACATTCACACAGTTTAGTCACTAACCCATGCAATCAGTAAGACACATGTAATAACTCAGTTAAACAGTCAGTCACACACCTACTAAATCCTCCATACAGACACTTATACACACACTCATTCTTCAATACACCTTGGTATATATATAATACATATTTAAACTTTAAAGAAAAACACATTCACTGGATGATGTCATCAGTGATGTCATCAGTGATGTCATTTGAGATGTGATCAGTGATGTCATCAGTGATGTCACTGACCATGTCATGAATGATGTAATATGTGATGTGATCAGCAGTGCATTGCGGGGCGCGAGTTATAGTTAGCTGAACTAACAATAACAGTGGAATTTCTATGGTTTTGTACGAGTGAAATGTCCAGCTAACTATAACGTCCCTGAAACCTATGGTTTTTTTTGTGAATTTCAAAGGTTTTTTAAATGATAATTTCTAACTATAACGTCCCTGAAACCTATGGTTTTTTCAGTGAATATATATATATATATATATAGCCAAATATATTGTGCAGCATAATTGTAATATATCATAGTTTTTGAATGGCAATGTGTATTTATTTTTTCCCTCTCAATCTATTTTTATTAACACTATAGGTGTATGGTGAAAGTCTCACCTCATAAATTAATTTTAACTTTTCATTCATTTTAGCAACAAAAAAAATCGATGTTTGATTATGGAGGTGGCTGTGGATTAACTCATACCACATACTTTATCATGTGAATTATGTGTGGGGAAAAAGGCCCCCATGAAAAAGAATCACAAAGAAAATTTGAGTGGCCATACAAGACCAGCAGTGTTACTGTCTGACTATTTAAACTCGTGTTTGTGGTGAGTACTATGGTTTGTGCTCTTTTCTGCTTTCCTTGTATTACCCAACCCCATCTGCTGGAGGCCATACCACGGAGTGCTGGTGGGAGACATCCACTCATCTCTTCCTCCAGAAGATAGAGGCTATTGCAGTGGAGTAATGCATGCTGGTGGTCCTGGAGGAAGAGGAAATCGTTGCTTCTACTATCGTGTCTTCCTCAGGTGACCAATCAGGGGCATCCCAAACACACCATCACTGCGAACATAAGCAGTCAATGTCTCTAGTAGCCACCTCGTACTCCCAATTACGGACGCCCTCCTGTAGCAAGTGCTGATAGGCTTGAAAGAAGTAAAGGATGGCCAACAGAGACTTAAAAACAACCAACAGGACATTTCAAGGAGGATGGAGTCTACTGAGGTCCAATTTCTTTAGGGAGAGTATGGGACTGTTGCAGAAGATGAGGGGAGGAAGAACAATTGGGTTTGGGGTAGATGTGTGTTTTTTTTATTGTTTGGGAAAGATGAGTGGGCCTGTTGTGGGAGGCAAGGGTGGGAAGAACAGTTGAGGATGGAGCAGATTATTTTTGTAGGATTTAGGGAGATGGGGGACAGTTGTATTAGGTGAGAGTGGTTATTTAGATTTTGTTTGTTAATAAATGAGTTTGTTTTTTCCTCAGTATGTGCCTTTTTATTTTACTATTAAACATTACTTGTTAGTGTAGCATCACTGTTAATTAAACAAGAAGCTCCACTAAAGTAATAACAGAGGTTGAGCCCCACAACTGGCCTATCATGAAAGCTATTGGCCAACTGAGTCCGTCACCATTGTCCTCTCTTTAGTATCTCTCTATCTGAGTCCTTTGTCAGGTTAGGTATGTTACTTCACCTTACCTGTTCCAGTCCAAATTCAGTAGTACAATCATGCGTAATGCCCTTGTCCTACACTCTACAACTGTTGGCCACTAATGGTATCTGCCAACACAAAGCCAAATTATCAATCGCTCCTTTCCATTCTTTGTACTTCTTTTCTTACCTAAGTAGAAAAAGGGATGCCTGATACCTCCCCAATCATCCTATACCTTAATGCAGGGCTTTTTCCAAAGGGCCTTCTTAATGTTGGTGGTGGGCCACCACTAACAGGGAAAACATCACAGGATAAATTGGGTTCTTTTTATTCTGAACGATGCTTGTAAACCAGTCTAAGTATTCTCATTCTGCATTACAGGTAATTAGAATGAGAGAAAATAGAGTGAGTGGAATATCCAAGGTAGAGATAATCATGATAAAACAACTATCAACATAGCGTACAGTTATTGACTAAAGTAAGCATAATGAAGCCTTCAAGTCCCAGGACTAAGGAAAAGGTTGCTTCAGTAGAATTCAAGGGGAATAAAATGTGGTAAAAAGTGTACTCTACCTATTCTTGCCCAACCACTGTTGTCATTTATTTTCTGCACTACCATGTACCTTTCTTGACTTGGTAAGAGGGATGGCATTGGGAAATTCCAAATGTTTAGTAACCTACTCCTGTAACAATTGGTGTAGCTTTTAACATGTCTGCTCCAACCAGTGTGAGTTCTATTGATTGTAGAAATTAACAGCACAACTGATCTCACAACTTGGGAGAGGGGTAGGAGGAATTAGGGAAAGGTGAGAGATAGACAACAGAAACATTCATCAAGTCCATCAGTCGAATCGAGGAACAATCAATATATGTAGAGGCACCTCTAAATATCAGACTACAAGAAGTGACATGGGCGCTGAAAGATAGTAAAGGAGGGAAAGCCCCGGGTCTGGACGGGGTTCCCGTAAATGTTTTTAAAAATTACCCCGAGTTATGGGCCCCAATTTTAACAAGGGTTTTCAATATGGCAGCTGAGACTAAGAGTCCACCGACATGGGGCATATCGACCATAGTCCCCATTTTTAAGAAGGGCAATAAATCGGACCCAAAAAATTATAGGCCCATATCACTCCTAGATTCATCACTGAAAGTGATGAGTAGAGTCTTGTTAAAAAGACTAGAGGAATGGGCACAGGACAACTCAATACTTTCACCTGCCCAGTTTGGCTTCAGGAAAGGCCTGGGGACCATTGAACAATGTGTGAACCTTGATCTACTCATAGGCAAGTACACTCGTGCTAAGGGTGGCAGACTTTACCTCTGCTTTGCAGACTTGAGCAGCGCCTTTGATCTAGTAGATCACGCTATTCTTTGGCGCACCTTGCTTGCTATGGGAGCACCCAGGCCTATTATTTATTTCCTGGCCAGATTATACGAGGATTTAACAAGCAAAGTCCCCTATGGCCCTAGGGGAGAATGTACTCATACCTTTGCAGTCAAGAGAGGCATTCGGCAGGGCTGCGTACTAGCGCCACTGCTATTTTCGTTATTCATCAATGGAGTAGATGAGATCTTACAAGCAGTGCCTGCCGATGCCCCCCAAGTGGCCGGGCGCCCTATACCTGTACTTTTATATGTAGACGACACCGTCCTGTTGGCCCGGACACCTATGGGACTGCAACGTCTAATGAATGCTTTTAACGCTTTTATTACTACCAGGAAACTGATCATTAACAAAAGCAAAACTTACATTACAGTTTGCGGGGCACGGGACAAGCAAAATAGAACTTATTTTATGGATAAATCACCTGTGAACAGAGTTGACACCTTTTGCTATTTGGGTATTACCTTCTCAAGTAATGGGTTGTGGACACGTGAAATTATTAACGTTAGGAGTAAAATGGCTAGAAGTACCCACGGCATTTTTACATTTTCTGCAAAACTGGGCTCTAGGCCAGTTAAGGAGATGACAACTATTTATAGGGCAAGGGTTTCATCGATTGCAACATATGGTGCAGGTATTTGGGGCCATTACAACTGTTCCACATTACAGATAGAGGAAAATAGTTACCTTAAACGCCTCCTTAGTTTACCCCCTCTGCATCATCTGAGATTATACACAATGAAGTGGGGCTTCAGTATCTTATAGATATAATTACATCCCGCCCACTATTGCTTTGGCATTCCATCTGGTCAAAGGAAGAAACAAGTTTTACAAAATCAATTATTTTAGATTGTTTAAGCCTGGACAATGTGATGAGGATTCCTTGGTTAAGATATATTAGTTTCTTGTATAGCAAGCTATTTGGGATGTCAATACAGACTGACCCTACCGAAGTAATCCAGCTTAGGAAGTTGGCTATTAAAGAAACATTCATGAACCACAGGAGGGAAGCCCGGCTCGATTGCGAGTGTAGGAATTCTACTGTAAAATTTTATTTATCACTGACTTTCAGTGCGGGCTGTCAAGATTATTTAACGTTAATCCCTAATCTTAAGCACCGTTTTGTTTTAGTTAGATTTAGATTTGGAATTGTCCATCACCTAGTGGCCTTCCCTAATATGAAAACTTGCCCTCCGGACACGATCCCTTGCCCATGTGATGGGCAGAGTAGACAAAGTACGGTGCATTTTATGCTGTTTTGTGGTTTTTATACAGGTTTTAGAAACTGTTATTTAAAACCACTACTATGTGCGTATGGCAGTGGTTCACATCTTGCTGCAGTAAAATATTTGTCTGAACTTAATGACGCCAGGGTCTGTTTTAATGTAGCACATTTTATTATAAACGCTATCAATGCACGTAAGAGTATTGTTGTATTACTTTACCTACGATCTCCTAACGCCTTTCAAGATTTTGTGTTGTTTTTAGGATACTATTTTAACTGTGATTAACCTTGGTCCCATGTTGCACCCCATGTCCCAGTTGTACTGATTTTTAATATCTAATTTAATTTTTAAAGTGATCAATTCTTGCCCCGTGTTGTAGTTTTTGTGTCATCTGCATTGTTTTTTTTTTTTTTTAACACGAGTCCTTCTCTTTTCCTGTGATTATATACATAATGTCCTCAATTTTAAGGCTTATTTGCTCTAGGTATGATCAATTTGACCCTATTTTGTGGACCGGATGTTAATGTTTTTATGGTTTATGTGTTATTCATGACTGTACACTTTTATGGTTGTTTTTATACACACCGAATAAAGTTTTGAACTGAACTGAACTGAACTGACTAAAGTAAGCATAATGAAGCCTTCAAGTCCCAGGACTAAGGAAAAGGTTGCTTCAGTAGAATTCAAGGGGAATAAAATGTGGTAAAAAGTGTACTCTACCTATTCTTGCCCAACCACTGTTGTCATTTATTTTCTGCACTACCATGTACCTTTCTTGACTTGGTAAGAGGGATGGCATTGGGAAATTCCAAATGTTTAGTAACCTACTCCTGTAACAATTGGTGTAGCTTTTAACATGTCTGCTCCAACCAGTGTGAGTTCTATTGATTGTAGAAATTAACAGCACAACTGATCTCACAACTTGGGAGAGGGGTAGGAGGAATTAGGGAAAGGTGAGAGATAGACAACAGAAACATTCATCAAGTCCATGAGCATGTTACATCTGGAAGGAAGATGACAGGTCAGTTAGAAAATTCAAACAGTCCTCTCCTTTAGAAGCCCCCAGACTTCCAAGTGAGCTAATTGTTACCTAGACTTGAAAATGTAAAACAGGGATGACCTACTCAGTTCAATAATTGTAATAAATGAACAATGATACTAGAAACAAATGGACAGTGCATCAGCATTCTTCTGGTATTGTCGGTCTTGGGTGTAGGGCTGAACCACAGAGAAGGAGCACCATGGAGTTTGCAGAAGAGAAGCAGTCCACCAAATGGCCAGAAAAGAAGATGGCATGGCAAACAAAGACAAAATGCACACACACTCACTGACTCCAGAAAATGGTAGTCATCTCATGCCCAGTAAAGAATGAGTCATGGAGAGCAAAGAGCAAAGACAAAAGCGACCACCACATGCTCATAGACACACACACATACACACACACACACCAACACACTCACACACATACACGCACACACACACACACGCTAGCTCCAATAAAATAATTGGTCGCCAAATGTCCAGAAAGGAAGGAGGCATGGAGCACAAAGACAAAATGGCCAAACACACACACATCACACTGGCTCCACAAAATGGTGCTGGTCTTGAGGCCAGCCCAAAAGGAGGTATTGGAGAACAAAGACAAAAAGGCTATCACTCATACACACACTTGCTTCACAAAAAGAAAAAATGGAGAACAAGATTGCCCTATCCTGCCTAGAGTGCCTATCTTCCCCCCAAAAAATCATGAGGTATTGCAAGAAAGGGATAGGACGATTAAACATACCGAGAATGTGACTGGGCCAACCAAGGGACTGCCCTAGGCCTTACCCATCAACAGTAAATCATCAATGTCAAATTTGAAAATACACTTGAAAAATGCCCCAGCCACAACACAAACAGGCATCAGCAATTAAACCTCCAAATAATTTAAAAATTTGCAGAAATAACCACAATAACCCAGTATTTAACCATTTCACTCATAGACAAACTAACAAAAATGATCATCATGCACATGAGGAAGAAGATAGCTGAGAACAAATGGAAACAAATGTCTGGAGCAGTATGATACATTATGCCCTGTGGGCACAACAGGCGTGTGAATCCACTTTGCACCCAGGGCACAAAGGTATTACAGAAGGGGCAGCAGGCGTGTATGCGTCCTATTCTGTAATAGGCGCACATTTAGCTCCAGCGCTATCATGAAAGGGTGCTCCCTTATTTGCATGGGGGATTGGCCCCATGCAAATGAGGGACTTACTTTACCTCTGCACCTGCCCCATATAATGGATATGGGCGCAGAGGCAAACATGCCCTTAGGAGGTGAACTGAAAGTCCAATTGGGTAAAATGTAATCTGGAAAATGCAAGTTCGAGTTGCTTTTTGTGCATCCATGTTAGAAAAATCTGATGTTCACATTCAGAACACTGCCATTCACATTCAGAACTGCAGTCTGCTCAGATAAAAAAAGTCAAGCTGAAGTGTACGTTGACTGCTTACTTTAAAGAACTGCTGCTCCCATTTGGAAAATGCTGCGCGTGTTCATGTCGATCACGTTGTTTCGGTGCCTCTCACGTTAGGATTTTTTCCCTTAAAGGAAATCTCATTATGCTACATGTTATGATTGCATAATCTTCGTAATTACAAGTAAGTTTTGCTTTCCATAATTCCCAAAGTTAGGCAGATTACGCCAGATAATTAGTCTAGGGGCTGGTTCAGATCAGGTTGAGTGCTGCTCCCACAAATTGTTCTTGGCTGGATCATCATGGCATCTGTCTGGATGGGTCTCAGGTGCTTCCCTAAATACTCAGAACTGTTGACTCTCCCCACTGCTGGCACCCGGCCTCCTTTGTGAGTGCGGCCTACAAGTTGAAGTAAGACATCACAGGCAGGGTCTGGAATCACAGCTGCTGCAGGCCTGTGACAACTGGCAAGCAAAGAACAGCAAGGAAGGAGAAGCAGCATCAAAGGCCTTGGAGTCGGGTCATGCAAAGGCAGTTAGCAGCAATGGGCATTAATAGCCGAACTGAGAGCATAAGCGGCTCACCAATCTTCTGCAGCTCACACTGTGGCCATTTTCCCCATATTAGCCACAATTATGAACAATTGAAAAACAGATGATTCTCCAAGTTAATGACACTGTTTCTGTAGATCTTCAAAATGGCCAACAGGGTTTAGATTTTGGCCCCCCCTATTCTAAGCAATTAGTATGTTCATACTATAATTCTTATACCTTGCGCATAACGTTTATATAGACATGTGCAACATACCACAGACTAAGGATCCTTCATGTTCCATCACAGGATAATCATTAGCAGAATGTAGCAACCTCAAGGCTTGGAACAGTTCAGAAAACATGCTCAAGAAATAGTTCAACATTTATTTTCATCACAACACGTTACTGAATGTATTTCACTAGTGTCCATCAATATAAATCTTTATTGAGCAACAGGTCCTAGCAACGAAAATACAAGTTCCATGTAGCCAGTTCCTGGTGACAGAAACATTGTATTTTGTTTTCCTAGTAAAGACACAGTAAAACATGAGGAAAGTTATACCCGATAATGAAAGGCCACCACCTCTCCAACAAATGTAAGAGTTCACGTTCTGCTGGGTATTATAGTTCATTGTCAACATGCTTCTATATATTTCATTCTCAACATGGACACATCCTCAATCTAGACGATGCTGACACTCCATGAGGACTGAAATTAACTTAGAGAAAGCAGGGTTTAGTATTGCTTCCATGAGCTATAGTAAGATTAAGTTGTCAACAGTGACTCCAGTCCTGATTCCTGACAGAATCCAGTGGCTCATAGGGATCCCTGAAGACCCTGACATAGTAGTGGAATGTCTAAAGAGAAAACAGTGAATAACTTTCCAGTCAATAGGGAAAATCTCTTCAGGAGATGAGACACCAATAAAGCCACAGGTTGAACATGTGGACCCCAGAAAGCCAGGACGGTTGCCCATTGATTGTTGAGGATACAGATAGTTAAGTCCAACAGATAAATAACAAACAGTAAACCATTTTCTTGGTGGCATCACTAGAGGCATCCCACAATTATTTAACAAGTCTCAAAATTTCTCTTGTGGCATGCATGAACCTTAGGAGAACCTGGGTGCCAGGGCTGATTAATGCAGAGATCCATCTTACTGCAACAACCCTGAGACAGGACCTCTAAACTACTGAGCTCCAAACTAGGGGTGTGAAAAACATTGTGTAATTTCTTCATATAAATATGCAACACTTTGGCAAAATTACACAAAATTATGACTAATTACACAAAATTGAATCCATCATATTGCACTATATTGTTGCACACAATGTATCATCATGCCAATTTTTGGCATGAGGATGCATTTAACCAAAACATCATGAGCCACAGATTCTTGTGTGTTTCATGATAATCTTTGCTGTGCATAGTTACGCAAAGTCACATCATGGTGTAATTTCAGGAATTTTGCTTAACAAGCTTAATGTAAAAGTCCTGAAATTATTCAAATTATGCTAGCATGTTTTTAATTTTACCCAGACCTACTCTGAACCCTCAGGCCGATGCACAGGAGAGAGAACTCAGGAGAAGAGGAACACTTAAGGGTGATAGATATGAGGGAATAATCAGGGGAGGGTCTGTTAGTAGCTGCAGAAGTGTGAAAAAGGGTAATCTGGTCTAGCATTGGAGCACCAAAAGAACCTATATGTTCTTGTTCTGGCCAATCTGAAGTATCAAGTGGTGCAGAGAAATCAGAAGAAAAGCATATAGTAAAACATGACTTCAAGAAAGGACAGGACATCAACTCCTAAATATTTGGAGAGCAGCACAGAGTACAAAATTTAGAAAGTACATAATTATGTTCTGAGGAAAAATGATCAATTCACAAATTACTGAATAAGGCCCTTATTGATTGGACCAGAATTGGACATAAAAAGAGGGGGACTCAAGAAGGAATGACTCAGCTCAAATGGTCAACTTGCCAATTCTCCCTCATAAGAAGATAAACTGCCACAAGATAATGGTGTTGAACTCCCCACAAAGGCCTATGAACTGAACAAGAGCTGTTGGATTAGGAGCAAGATGCCTCCTATACCAAATGATGTAATCCTGTGTCACTTAGTTGTAAGTATAGTCACAGACAGATTGGCTCTCAGGAAAAGTACAAAAGACAAAAATTCAAGTATACTTGTTGGAGTGCAATTTGTCTATGAGAACTCTGAGGAGTTGAAGTTGTAAAGAAGAAGTCCCCTGGAACCTCCTGAAAGGGAATCTGGTGACCCTTACCTTCAACAGCCAGCACCAACATTTCTGGCACAGACAAGTTCTAAGAATTGCGAAAGTTTATCAGGTGACCTCCCTAAAGACATGAGATGGACAGTGGCATAGTCTTGCCTTGTGAGGAGGGATGGTGGCTGGAACTGGGTTTTGTTTACAAAAGTGGCCCAACCATGGTCTTACTACAAAATAGCTAACTAGTGGCCCTTATTGAAGGAGAGAATGGTCTAAAAAATTTATGAGATCCAAAGCCCCACCTGCAATGAAGAGTATAAGCCAGTATTGTCAACTTGTGATCTTCAGCTAAGCTTTTGATGGCAGTGCCAAATTGGGTGGCAAGGTTTTATCCCTGTGAATGGAAGATGCAGCAGTAAGGACCTCTGAGTATGTGCTGAGAACGGTCTTTATTTCAGGAAGACTCCTAGATATGATGTGGGTAGCTGAGTTAGAAACAACAGCCTCAGAAGCAGCAGTAGCAAAAAAGCCATTAAAACAAATGTTTGAAAATAAGTGAACCTGGATCATGGAAAGGCCTCCTAAGCACCAACCCCTGATAAGTTGTCAAAGTCCTGAAGACAAGAATGTACTGTATAGATTGTGAAAAGATTGGACTGGATAGCACAGTTGGAAACTGAGTTTAGCACATTTGATTGCTAAAGCCACCTTTTTATCAATAACATCCACATGTGAGACATGCTCAGAAATAATGGTCCCCTGAGATGAGAAGCTTGTCATCAAGAATCCAATTTAGCCTCAGTTAGAAATCCCTTTCTGCACTGTAGGAGCGAATAATATTTCACAAGGTACCTGGGAATACATATTTTCTCCTGTAAAGGAAGGTATTCTAACTCCTTCTCTGTTGGAGGAATAAATCCTTCTCTGTGCCAGGGTTTGCAAAGTTTGTTGTGAGAAGTTGGAGAACTTAATTTAACTCAGCTCCCTGCTGGTAGTGACCTCTTTGTTCATGTTCTTTATGAGGTTTTTCTTGATCTAACCCCAGTTGCTCTCCATTTCAGAAATGCTTTGGAGGAGGGGATCCTACATAAGCCTGCTAACCAACTACTACAGCACAATCAATGAGCTGTGGTAATGGTGCAGCAGCAGGGAAGCCCATCATAAGTAGAAGTCATTCATTGCTTCTAGTCGGAATTATATGTTTCAGGGAAGCTGGGCTGGCCAGAACAGAGAAGGTACTTGCTTGCACACATACAAAGCTCCATTAGGGGCCAGAAAGTACCAAGTCTCTAGAAAGCTGTGAACTCCTTGAGTGTTTTCAGTTTTCTTTGTATGGTCAAGTTGTAAATTCCTCCAGAATCTCATGTGCTATGGAGGCTTCCAAAGTTTTTTTAAATGCAAGCTCTTACCCTCCTGTCCAACAGGTGGACATGTCAATAGACCCCAATAAACATTGTTCTTTTGCAGTGCTCACACCTAAATCATGCTGCCTCACAAAAACCAAAACATCAACAAATGCCCCCTGGACATTACAAATATTTATCTATGGGTTAGCTAATCTCACTTCCCATACGAAAGTAAAAAATTAAAAAGGGAACAAAAAATAAAATAGAGGCAGAAAGCAATCTATATATTCAAAATTATGTTTTATTTTATATAATCCACTGTCAGTTAAATTTCTCAGTACAAAAAAAATACTAACTGTAACCTAAATAAATCAACTCAACCCACCCTAATCTATCTTTTAAAAAACACAAATTCACAACAATATATATTTTTTTTAAACCCAGGGAAAGCAAGACAAGATTTACACTTATTTATGCCACCTAACGAATATCCTGCCACTTCAATTCATACATTAGTAAGTTGCATTATTAATCCCACATATACATTTTATTTAGGTATCTGGGATTCCAAAGCAGTATTGGATGAATGACGCACAGGTATAAAAAAAGTTTGCATTTCCAAAATCGAAATTCATTTAATAAATCCCAGTTAGCCTCACACTATGAATTTTATTCAACAACAAAATATAAACATATAACAACTTTATACCAAAAATTGATAGTACATGGAATCAGTTAACATTTGGCAACCAACATTTGACATCAGACCTTAAAAAACTAAAAGGGGAAGAAGGGAAGAAGACAGAAAAGAAAAAAGAAAAGCAAAGAAACGAAAAATGAAAAACAAGGGTGGAAGATTGAGGGTTGACAAGAAAAGAGAGCAGGATAATCAAAACCTCTGTCTTGTCCATCTCTTCTCAACGGGGAACTCACATGAGGTTTGCAGAAAACTGCAAACCAGGCATCACAGACATATGGTCTAATTACATATGGGGGAACTTCATGTTAATAGTGACACCTACCTGGTTTAACAAAGCACTCCTGAGTTTAAAATAGCCAATATTACCTTCACAATGACCAATCCAAAATGGCGATCTATCACCTTAGATCCTGGGGACCACTATGCTATGTATAAATCAATCCCCAACTAAAGGAAAAAACTAACACATTATGAATATCCCATTAAGTAATCAACATTTGTACCAAACGAC
The DNA here is from genome assembly GCA_963921515.1 of Calotriton arnoldi. Lineage (NCBI taxonomy): Eukaryota > Metazoa > Chordata > Amphibia > Caudata > Salamandridae > Calotriton > Calotriton arnoldi. The sequence goes on along the minus strand of CAWUFW010005383.1, from coordinate 1,210,159 downwards.
TACCTCATCTAATAGAGGCATGTTTTTACAGCTTATTGGAGCCTGTCCGAAATACTGCTTGTAAACTGTTCGACCATGATAGATCTTGTCATCCAGCTGGTGCAACACTCAGTAATGTAGAAATTATTTCCACTTTGTTTCATTCTTTGAACGACAGAAAAAATCCTAGCTTACTCTTCAAATAAATAAATTAAAGACATCTAAACAGTAAAAGCTGCGATATACCATGTGTCCCATACTTACATATTTACATTGTAACCAGACCTGTTATTGGAGCTTCTTCAGGCAGCGTATGACTACTACATTTCAACTCAAATCTAACCTGGTAACTTCTACCTTTCATTTTTATAACACACAATGGCCAAACAAGTAACACCTCAGTGATTAACCACATGTGAGTCTAGGTCAATAAAAAAGCAAATGAGGCAGTTCAGCAGTGGTGGTTACTCTTCAGGGAAGTTTGAGTGGTGCTATACCATCTGGGACTTGCGACAGACACTATAAAATATGAGCATTAATTGGCAACATATTCACTTTATGCAAAAAGAACATTTGATGGACAGAATGCTGAACAATGCCAAACATTTAACCCAGTGCAGAGATCTGGGCCTAGATCTGTCGTTTTTTGCTCCCCATGCCATTCCAGTTTAAACCGAGCCATATGCAAATCAGTCTTGACCCTGCTCCTCATGGGAACAGTCCAGCTTGAACTGGAAAGCCAGGTCCTCCCTGGACCAGAAACAAGCATCCTGGGACCAGTTTGGTGTATCATTTGTGTGTCTTTTGCTTTCTTACTCTAAGTGTGCCGGGTATGCCCAGACGTGGGTCCCGGGCTCACTGTGCCACTGGATTCAAGCTAGCCTGGCTGATGATGGGTGATACCCCGAAACCAGTCCCAGGATGCTTGTTTTGGGTCCAGGGAGGACCTGGATTGGCAGTTCGGGCTGGACTGTTCCCATGAGGAGCAGGGTTAAGAATAATTTGTAAATGGCTGGGTCTAAACTGGGGTGGCATAGTGAGCAAAATAATGATGGATTTAGGCCAGATCTCGTGACTGGGGGTGAATGTTTGATTTGTTCTGCATTCAATCCATCCTTTGTGTGTCTTTTGCTTTCTCGCTCTGAGTGTGCCAGGTATGCCCATTCGTAGGTCCCAGGCTCACTGTGCCACTGGATTCAAGCTAGCCTGGTTGATGAGGGGTTATACCCCGAAACTGGGTCCAGGATGCTTGTTTCTGGTCCAGGGAGGACCTGGCGTGGCAGTTCAGGCTGGATTGTTCCCATGAGGAGCAGGGTCAAGATTAATTTGCATATTGCTACCCAGCCATACCCCTAAACTGGGGTGGCATAGTGAGCAACAGAACAACCGATTTAACCCAGATCTCTTGACTGGGGGTGAATTTTTGATTTGTTCCACAATCCATCCATCATTTGTGTGTCTTTTGCAATATTTACTTTAGGATGAGTTGGCACTGCAACTTTGCAGTCACATAGTGCAGGAAGTGTATCCATCCTCTACACTGCTCAGGTAAGTGACAGGGGCTGCTGTACGAGCAGTGCACCTGTCATGCTGGTGGAAGTACTTGGGCTCTGCCAAACAGACCGGCACACTTTGAAGTTGCTGAACTGGTGCTGTATTAGAGAGCCAGGTGGACAGTGACGGTAGCCCCCAATCTCCAATGGAGTACTGAGATGCATGCCCAGCCGATCGAGAGTGCATTCTGAAACACTATTGAAAGAACCTCTTGCTTTTTATTTTAAAGAGCAGCATTGGGATTGGCTGGGCAGGTGGAAAGCAAAAGCTGTGGGTCCACACTCAGAAAGAATGAAGATCAGCACAGATTTGTTCCACTCATGAACAAACAGAGCAGATGTCCAACATTAACATGGAGTTTGAAAACACAGCTCCAGTGTCACCGTAGTAAACATATTTTCTCCTAAAAGGCAGGTGAGATATAAGTCTTTTATTTTTAGGATGATGATGTGGCTTTACACTGATTTTGAAGTTGGGGAACCAGCATCGGTTGAACATCCTGTGATTCTAGGCAAATCACTTAATCTCCTTATGCCTAAAAAGAATTAATCAGACCTTATGCTTATGTAAAGAGCTCCAGTCCAATATCCTTGGGCCAAGTTTGCACTATATACACAAAAACAGTCATGCTTGCTTGCTCCTTGATCTTTAGAGCAGTCTTTTATGTCTCACTACTTTTAAATTTCACCCACCACTGCTGCAGATCAACCTAAACAGAGAACAGCACCTCCACATCATTTGAACAACACAAACAAACAAAGCACCTTATCCTTGTACATTCTAATGGACTTGAAAGCTTTTGTAGTTCAGAAATATTCTGATGTTATAGGCAGTCCATAATTACAAGAAGAGCTTATTGGCAGTCCTATAGCTCAAAAATCATCAGCATAATCAAACAAAAAGACATTTTAATATGCTTGAACAGACTTGAAAAGACTTTGCATCTTCCAGCATAATCCGATCTACCAAAAATAGTTGATGTTTATGTAGTCTAGCCTGTTATTAACTCCAAAAGTAAAAAAACAATATAAATCCAATGAATCCAAAGAGTGTCTAACCTGATTTTTATTTACACAAGCAGTAAATATTGCTGAATGGGTAATTGGCAGTTGCCTTGTACCTGGGGGTATTACGTTGTTTGGTGCACCTTGCTATCTCCTACTGAATTTTTTTTTTTTTTTTAAATCAATGCAAATAATGTTACCTAAATCTATTCAATGACAGCCCATTCTAGCAATGTACAATATTTATAATCAGATACCCTAAGCACATTCCAACACTCAGTTCATCTACTGTAAAAATTCTCAAAATTAATTTCTCTACTTACAGAATACTGTAGACGCGGCTACAAACAGTCCAGTAAATCCAAAAGTCTTGGGAGCACACATGAAACACTAAATGCTGCCATAAAAAATGACAATGTTTTATATATTACCTACTGGCGGTCACCAGTAGGTAGTTATAGTTAGGACCTAGTTTCCATAGGAAAAGTGTTTTTTCTTTTGCCAATATCTATGGCGCCATTTGACGAATCTTCGCGAAATTTTCAAAACTAATGGGGCGCTCCGGTCAGCTCCTGTCTCGGAAGTTTCGGGGTGATTCGCCAAGCGGGGGCCGAGGAAAAAAGGGTTCCAAAACGCATTTTCTCCATGTTAATTTCCATAGGAAATTTTGGAAAAGGCTACAGCCCGAACTGCTGAACGGAATTACACCAAATTTGGAAAAAGGGTAGCTCTTGGTTCAGAAAGCGTTCTTTTTTTTAAATGGTTTAAATCCATTCAGTAGTTCCTGAAATATTCCTATTTAAAATATTTATATATCTGGTGACCGTGGTGGATCCGCGAACACTCCAGATCACGAGCTTGTCTCTGATTGTCTGCCAACACTCCAAACCAAGAAGTGTTGGCAGCCATCTCGTGACTCGGTTGAACCGAGTCACAAGAAACAAGGACAAAAAATACGAAAAGGGGGCAGGGTAGAAACACCCTGACCCCCTAGTCCTGCTCAGGGGGTCCCACAGGGACCCCCAGGGCCATAAAAACCATTTTTGTTTCGGCGGGATTCGCGTATCATAAGCGAATCCTGCTGAAAATAAATAAATAAATGAAGCGCGGTGTCCTGCGCTTTGTTATAATGAGCCCCCGGGCGGGCTAGGTCCCCGGGGCAATGTTGTTAATATATGTGGGGGCCTCACGGGCCCCCGCAGCCCCGGGGAATGCCACCTCCCCGAGGCTTTATAATATTATGCGGGGGGCCTGCTCCCCCCCGCAGCCCTGGGGACCGGCACCTTCCTGGGGCTTCTTTGTAAAATGCATGGGTGGGCTCCTGCCCCCCACAATGCCTCGGGGACCACCACCCCCATGGGGCAATTTTAAATTAAGGGTGGGGGCCCATTGCAGACTCCAGGCCCTGGGGACCACCACCTCGCCGGGGCTTCAACCATGATGGGAGGGAGGCCGCGCGGCCCCCCTGTAGGAGCCATTCATGGCCCTGGGTACCACCACCCCCAGGGCTGGCTCCAGCAATGTCCTGGGGGGCCCACCCCCGGGACATTGCAGTTTACTTTGACAGGGCGGGAGCACAGCTCCTGCCCTGTCATAGCAAACACTGCTTTGCTTTGTGGCAGCGAAAGGAGGAAACCTGCTCTCGCTTCCACGAAGCAAAGAAGAATTGCTTTTGGGCAAAGGGAGCTGCATTTTAGCAGTGATCCAGCGCCAATCAGGGATCGATAATCGATAAAACACAATCACTGGCCCATACTCATACACCCAACACATAAATCGCTGTAGAACTGTTTCAAGTTTACGTTAAATCAGTTGTTTACAAACTACAGGCTCGTCCTAACACACAAGATACATAATTTAACCTGTAATCAACTCTCTTTCCTCTGGTCGATGGACCATTAGTTGAGAAGTTGATGGTAATAATTAGAAACGAACTATCAATCTATACTACTAAATAAATCACAAACTCAGAATAAGGTTAATGATATTTATCGCAAATAATGTGAAGGTAAATGCTCATCATGTACAGTTTTACAAGGCAAACAATGCATAAATCACAGAGAGAGAACGTTTATCAAAGCAAAAAGGTATCAAACTCATATCACAATGAATGGAATGCAATGAAGGGGTGGATAGATCAAGAGACATAAGTTTTAGAGACGAAAATACATTTGCAAATGATTATGCAAGTTCAGATTTTAGCTATACAAACCTAAGTATTTTAGTGGAAAATCTACCCCCTGGCCATGAGAATAGATGAGGGTTCCCCGGGTAAGTTCAGGGAACAAAGAGTAGGACAGGAAAAGGAAACAGGTAGGCCTCTATCAGCATACAGGAAACTGACGAACAGCAACGATCTCCCCTCTCTAGCTTTTTCAAAGGCACGCTCTTACCCTCCAACACCCCCCCAGACACCCCAGTTATACTCTAAAAACCTTAATGTCCAACCCACCATTGTAGCAACATTTTCAGAATCTTAGACTCTCATTGGTCAGTTTAGGGGGTGACTATCACACCACCATAGGCACGTCCATGTTTTCACAGCATTCTTTGTTTTACATTTCTAGCAATACGTAAGCCACGTCTCATGAATACACGCTTCCTTCAACTAGAAACATGTTTCAATTCTCTACATTTTCATTGTCCGCCTCTGCAGCTTCCGCGGAAGAAGTTTGTACATTTGCTCATGGTCCCACGGCCATCCTTCCGTTACTTGGCAGACACACAATGATTCTCGAAGGTCATCAACATTGCCTTCTCCATTCTCTCTCAGAGCTCGATTTTCAGCTTTTATTAGTCTTTCCTTTTTAACCCTCAACTCGTCATGCAACGATGTAGGCCCATGTAAGCATCATCACGATGATTATAACACAGACATTATTAATTTCATGAAATATAATTCTCACAGTTTTACACCCCATCATTTGCACTATCCCACGTTATTGGTCTATTAAAGCATTAACGTGCAGAAAGCAGCATTATTATTATTTTTATTTTCAAGCTGAACGCGAATGCGGCCTAGTCTTTCATGCATTAGTCCACGCATAAGTGCACGCATGCGCATAAGCATTTCCCTGTGTTTTCGTGTTTTTGCATGTTAGTTTCACTGCACACTGTTAGTAAATGTTACCAAGGAATTAATCCAAGCAGGTTTTATTTTCTCAAACCCCTGCTCCATCAATTCCCCCTTTTGATGGCATTTTTGAGCCATCACAAAAATCACCATCATACTAATTACCACCTTTATTTTCATCTAAAGGTCTGTACTTCTTTCCCGTTTTGCCTTTTTCTCATCTAAATATTTCATCATTTCATAGTAATTTCCTCTCACATCCTCTAGTTCTATTTCTTCTCTCCTTCTTTTCCTAGCTCTACATTTATTGTCTACTTCGGTCATCTCCTTCTTTCCACATCTACACTTACGACATTTATATGCCATTATTATAAACAAAATCACTACAGCTATTGAAATAATTGGTATTAGTATTTTTCCTAAAAAACTACTCCCAAATGTGGAAAACCATCTACCTATAGAGGAAAAACTCTTACCAAGTTTCTCCCAAACACCGTCAACCTCCAGTTGAGTCAAATCTTCATGTAATTTCGTATTATTCTTTATATATCCCTCAAGACTTTTACTTTTATCAGGGATATAAGTACAGCAGTGTTGTATTTTCAACATGCCACAGACTCCGCCCTCTTTTGCCAATAAAATATCCAGGGCAAGTCGATTTTGTAAAACCATTGATCTAATTGCAACCATTTCAGTTTCAATCATTAAAAACCCACCAGCAGTGTCTGTTGATAAACGATCAACCACTGTGGACAATTTCCGAATTTTTTTCGAATTTAGAACAACTCCAACTGAGGGTATCAGTGCACTAAAAATATCACCAATTATTTCTGGAAAAACTTGCTCTCTTTTTGCGTGTTAGTCCATGCTTTATTTAATTGATTTTAATATTTCTATCTATATGGTACACTTTAGGAAATACGATCCCAAAGTAACAACTACCATACCAGTGTGCTGGCAACCTATAGTAAGCATTCTTACCACACACATAATATACTCCTGGAAATACAGGATCAGTTCCACCTTTTAATCCCCATCCACCAGTTATCAGAAAAGTGTGTTCACATTCACTAGTACCAATGAAATAATTATTATAGTCAGTTTTTAGTCTAAGTAAGCAAAGTTTCCCTTTATGATACCAATCCAGAGACATTGCAGCGTAAGTCTCGCCTTTCTTATAATTTCCCTCTCTAAAAGCCCATGGTGGTACATGTAAATCTGTTCAGCAGCTTTTCTATGAAAATCCTGTCTTCGATCTTCTACCATGTTAATGAATTCTTTTTCTTCAGCCCGCAAACTACATGTTAGATTATTTCTGTGAGCATATACTATATCTATTGTCTGTGTAATATGGAAAAATTCTCCCATGTAGCCCGCATTTCTATTACTATACACCTTATTCATATCCTTTCTAATAGGAATTTCTGAAACTACTAAATCCATGTTTGAATAATAATACTGTAACTTCCCCGTCACGTAGAAGAGACTAGTTAGTACACTACATGATACGCCATATGTTAAAGGAAGGTGATGATAAGTCACCCCCTCTGAGACAGACGAAGGTAATTGCATGCATACATAGCAATCTCTCACATCCATTGTGTCTACATATTCGTAAAGCAATTTTGTAAAGACATATAACGAGAAATCACTAATTGATTTACCATGATGATAAATGCTATCATCACCCTGATCATTGTTAGTTTTACGAGTTTCTTTAGTAACAGGGTCCATTCTTTCACTTATCACATTATTAGTATTATTCTTGTTATTAGTTACCATTAGAACAGGTACAAAGACAGTTAATATTAACCATATTAACATTAATAGTAAGACACTACATAAGCAAGCTTTGATACATCTACGTTTAAAACTAGGTTCTTGATGTCCAGTCACTATATCTTCTGCCGTTATGTATACTATAAAAAATTAAAATCTAAGAAAAACCTAAGAAAATCCTAACAACTTTCTAAAGATTTTGACAATCTTGTCCAAAAACCAGCGGAAAATTGTGTATCCTACACTTCAAGAGGAAAGGTTCTTCTTTACCCCCTTTTTTCTTTCTTTTTTTATTTTTTTTTATTTTTTTTAAAGAGTCTTCTTCAGATCATCTGGAACATCCCAAATATTTTCACTCAATTTTGTTGCACCTTAATTTTTCATTGTTTTCTTTTAAGGTGGTCTCAATTTGCTTTCATCAATTTGCTGAGTACCAGTACCAACTTCTCTCTCTATTTGTTCTGTGCTCTCGATTTATTCCAATATTACATACGTCCATTCAGGAGCTGTGTATTTTTTGCTTGGGACTCTTATTATCTTTGTTCTTTGTACTAATTCTTCTTCTGATTCTTCTTGTTCAGTTTGGCTTGATACTTCATTTATTTGATCTGGTTTTCTCCTTTCAAGAGTGTATTTCAGTCTTTTTACTCCACTTGGCCAATTGTCACCCTTCTTCGCTCTCTTAGCTTGAACCACTTCTTCACCTTTTCTTTCTGGTTCACAAGTTCTTTTATTTAGTCCCTTTCTTTGTTGAACTTGTTCTTGATTTTCTGTAACTTCCTTTTCTACTTGCTCAACAGCAGTCGTACGAGACCCAGTAGCTGGTGCCCACTATACTGTGCTTGTGCTTGGTTGTTCATCATCATCAAGCTTGTCAGAATCTGTCACTCTAGATTCTTTAGCTTCACAACCTCCATCTTCTGGTTTCTTATCTTTATTCACCAGTTGCTGCTCACCTTCTTTTTCAAGTGGACTTGGTACTCTTCTGGTATGACTTGCGTGGATCCAGTTTGGCAAGCCACCACACTTCACTGCTGTTGCTGTCACCAAAATAATCTGATACGGTCCATGCCACCTGGGTTCTAGACACCACTTCCTCACGTGTTTCTTGACAAGAACCCACTCTCCTGGACTCAGATCATGTGCTTGATCCGGCTGTGTTGTGGTTGTAATCTCTCCAACCTGATGAGACACAGAATGCACCAGATCAGCCAATCCTTTGCAATAGTCAAGCACTAGATCATCAGAAATATTCATCAGTTTGTTTGCTGGTACAATTGCTTGTCTCATTGCTCTTCCCATTAGCACTTCATGAGGACTCAGTCCAGACTTTTTATCTGGGATACTTCTAAGACTCATCAATACCAGGGGTAAAGCGTCAGGCCACTTCAGTGTTGTGGATGCACATACTTTTCCCAGTCTAGATTTGATAGTACCATTAATTTGTTCGACCACTCCAGATGCTTCTGGTCGATAGGCACAATGCAGCTTTTGCTCAATCTGTAGTGCTGCACAGATCATCCAAATTTTCTCATTATTGAAATGAGATCCCCTATCTGTCTCTAAAGCGACTGGAAATCCGAACCTTGTAATTAGTTCTCTTAGAAGCAACTTTGCAGCAGTCAAGCTATCATTGCTTCTTGTTGGATAGGCTTCTACCCAACGAGAAAACAAACCAACAACAACTAACACATATTTTAGTCTGTTACATGGGGGAAGCTCGATGAAATCGAACTGGAGCCTCGTAAACGGTCCTGCTGCCTTTCCAATTCGTCCCCAACTCACAAATGTCTTTCTGCCTGGATTTTGCTGCTGACATATAACACACCTTTGGCATAAACTCTCTGCAATGACTCTGAATTTTGGGTTATACCATGACTGCTTGAAGAGCCTAATCATTGCATCTCTTCCAACATGTGCAATTCCATGGTATACCCTTGCCATTTGGGATAGTAAAGAATCTGGCATAACTGGTCTTTCATCTATATACACCCAAACTTCATCTTCTGCTCTCTTCTTGCAGCCTGATTTTTTCCAAATGTCTTTTTCCTCATCACTTGCCTCTTCTTGTAACTGTCTAATCTCATCCCAAGTTTCCCAGGAGGAAAACATCAGGTGGCAATTAGTATTTTTCTTCTCCACCCCTCTGTTTATCGCAATTGAATTTTGTGTACAGAAATGCGCTACTTGATCAGTGTATCTGTTGCCGCTCGTCACATAATCATTTCCTGACTTATGTGCAGAACATTTGACCACCGCAATTTTCTTTGGCAATTGCAAAGCATCCAATAAATCTTTCACATTTTTGCTATTTCTGATAGGAGAACCTGAGGAAGTCAGAAATCCCCTTTGCATCCATAACTGTCCGAAATCGTGAACCACCCCAAAACCACATTGACTGTCAGTAAATATGGTTACTTTCAAATTTTTGGCAATTTTACATGCTCTAATCAGAGCTAAGAGCTCAGAAATTTGTGCAGAATTTACCCCTTTTAGACAGGATGCTTCCAGAACCGCAGCCACTGTACATACTGCATAGGCAGAACTCAATACACCTTTTTCATTTCTCAGACAAGATCCATCAACAAACATCACACTATCTGATTCCTCTAGCGGGGTATCCTTAATGTCTGGCCTTGGTTTCGTGCACAAATCTGTCACATCCAAACAATCGTGATCTGCTTCATCTATTACTTTCTCACAAAATGGACTAGGCAACAATGTTGCCGGATTTATTGTTGTACATCTTACCACAGTCACATTTTCAGCACCTAATATTACGCTTTCATACCTAGTCAGCCGACTATAGGTCACGTGCTGTGTACGTGTTCTTGTCAAAAGAATCTCTACTGAGTGTGGTACATATACTTTAACTGAATGTCCCATCACGATCGTTTCACTTTGTTTCAAGCTCACACAAGTAGCAGCTACTGCTTTCAAACAACCTGGTAACGCTGCAGCCACTGAATCCAAAGTAGCAGAAAAATATGCCACTGGACGTCGTGCCATTCCATGTCTCTGAGTTGAAACTGAAAGTGCACACCCATCTCTCTGACAACAGTACAACGCAAAATCCTTTGTATAATCTGGCATTCCCAATGCAGGTGCTCGACAAAGACTGTCTCGTAACTCAATAAAAGCTTTCATGCTTTCATCTTCCAATTCAATCGGATCAGTCAGTCACATCTTTGTGTGTCAACCTCTGTAGAGGCTTTGCAATCAGTGAAAAGCCACTTATCCACTGTCTGCAGTATCCAACCATTCCCAAGAACATTCGCACTTCCTTCTGAGTTTTAGGCGGGCTCATTTGTTGAATCACATTGATCCTTTCTGGTGTCACCTTTCTGACTCCTTTCTCTATTTTGTGTCCCAAATATTGGACTTCCTGTTTACAAAACTGTAATTTTGCTGGTGACACTTTGTGTCCCCCTTCTGCCAGATGATTCAGTAAGGCAATTGTATCTGTCACACATGCCTCTCGTGTTTTTGATGCCACTAGTAGGTCATCAATATACTGAACCAAAACCAATTTTTCTGGCATAATCAAAGTCTCCAAATTTTTTTCAAAATCTGATTAAAAATCGATGGACTCTCTGTGTACCCTTGGGGAACTAGGCACCATGCCAAAACACGGTATCCGAACTGGAACGCAAACAAATACTGACTAGCCGGATGTAAGGGAATCGAGAAAAATGCTTGACGCAGATCAATTACTGTATACCATTCTGCATCACAGGGAATTTGATATAGAATCACTGCTGGATTTGGCACTATAGGACAACAGGGTACTACAATCTTATGTATTTTTCATAAATCTTGTACTATCCTATATTTTCCGCTTGGCTTTTTAATTCCCATAATAGGCGAATTACAAGGACTGCTTAGTATTTCTCTTAAAATACTTTCAATCATTTGGTCAATCAAAGGAATAACTCCTGCTGTTATCTCAGGACTCATTTTGTATTGAGGTGTGTTTGGAAATGTTGCACCCGTTTTCACCGCAACCTGAATAGGATCCACACCTTTCATCAGACCAATCTATTTTCCTGAGAAGTCCCATACATCAGATCTTACTGTATTTCTCAACTCTGCAGGCAAATCTTCTTTAGTAAGAAGTGAAAAAATTCATCCACTTCTGTCCCTTGCTTCGCTAACATCATTTTAAATGCAACATCTTCATCTGGTGTTTGGAAAGCAATACCATCTGGTGTACAATAAATAGTGCAATTCATTTTGCACAGTAAATCTCTCCCTAAAAGGTTTACCGGACTCGTATCACATACCACGAACTAATGCATGTCTCTGAATCTTCCAATTTGAACTTCTATTGGCTTTGTTATTGGGGTTTTGATATGCTTATTGGAGACTCCTACGACTTGGATAGTTTCTCCCAAGAGGGGTAGGTTTGGAATTTCTGCTGCTCTCACAGTAGAACGGGTAGCACCAGTGTCCACTAGGAATGTAATATCATTACCTTCCACTTTTCCATCAACAAATGGACCTGACTGATCTATCTCTAGAGTTGCGCCAAGCACGTACTCTTCCTCTCCCCTCAGGCACCGTCATTGAGATGAGTCTGAATCACTCTCATTGCACTGCAACAAATATTGCGAAACCATTTGCACATTTTGATTCTTACCAATTTGATCACCGGCGTGGAACCTGGTGTTGGCACTGTATCTCTGCACTTGAGCATTCACAATATTTGGCATAGGAGCTTGTGGTACCTGTAACTGTGGAGTAACTATTTGCTGCTGCTGTTGCTGTTGTTGATTCACAACCACCTCATTCTGCATCTGTGAATTAAAATTTTGATTTATCCCATATTTTTCTGAGCAGATCTACACTCGTTCTTCCAATGTCCAAATTTTCCGCACGTATGACAAGGATATTTCCTTTTCATTTCATCTTTATTCATTTTGCCTCTACCACCACCCGTTATTTGACCATTCTGATTCTGACCTTTCATCTGATAATCTGTTTAGGAACCACTGTTTCCTTCTTGCTGTTCTGCCACTTTCACTTGTGCCCACATCATTTTCTCTTTTAGCTTCTTATGCCTCGATTCAATATCATCACTACAATACTTTGCATACTTCAGTATCTCATCAACCATTTTACTCTGCCAACAAATCAAATGTTGCTGAATCATGTTACTAATTTCTGGTTTCAATCCAAATACAAAACGATACACAAAATGTCCCATATCTTTATCTCCAATAGTCTCAAACCCACTGTACTGTTTGAACACCTGTAACAACCTTTCATAATAAGCATGTACCGACTCCTTTGGTTCTTGGGTTGTTCTGTCAATTTTAACCCAATCTGTTTCTTTCGGAGAAATTTTTCCCTTCAGGTAAGTAATTACCTGATGATATTTCTTCATCACCTCATCTGAAGGTGCACCTGTTTTCGCATCTCTAGGATATTCTTCTTTAGGCCAATCAACAGCAATCTTACACTCTGTCCATAAATCTGCAGGAACAACAATCTCAAATAAACCATCCAGATCCTTCAATAAGACCTTTAAAACCTTCACAAACCTCTCTACTTGTTTGTACCATTCAACTGGCTTTTCCCTCAACCCAGGGAAGTCATTAGTAAAAGACAATATATCCTGTCTTGTCCAAGGAACGTGAACATATCCACCACCCGGAACCTCTCTCATTGGACTCACCCTTTCAGCCTGTTCTGACTCTCTCAGTGGAAATAAAGACGCATTTTTATTGGCAGTCATTTCTTCTTTCTTTTTCGCCCATCTACCTTTCCACCATTCTACATCTCCCATTTCCTCAAGATACTCATTAATTCTTTTATTTGAAATCTTTTACCAGACGCATTCAAGCTCTCTAAATCCTTTTCAGTAAAATCCAGTCTATATGTTTTCTGTAATACTCTTGACCTCTCTATGTCCACTCCACATTCACAAGCAGCCTCTGTTAATTTTGTATGAAGATTTCTTGCTCTCCAAGTAATATTTTTGCACAGGAATAACAACTCCTCATCTCGATAGTTACTCAATCTGTCTGGGCTTATTGTGCCAATAATAATTTCTTCCAAATCCACTCTCAGTTTACTCACATCTATACTCTGTGATTGAGGTTTTCGCTTTTCCATTCCCCTTATCCAGTCATCTAATTCATCTGGTGAAGGTCCCATTGAACTCCCTGATATCGGAGTGACATTTTGCACTAATCTCCTCGGATCCATTTGCGCACTTCTCTTAGGGGTTTCAGTTAACATCTCACAAACTGGCAAATCAATTAATGAAGTACTTGTTTCAGTTTGTTCAACCTAATCAACTATCGTTACCACTTTATTCCTGTCTCTATTCATTGGGACTGTCAACGCATGTGCTCTTGATATATTCTGTTTTTCTCCATACAACGGAACTATAGGTCCAATTGATACTGGCACGGTTAATGCTTCCATATTCAGATTCAACTGATTAATTTTCTGAGTCAACTCCTCTCTTGTCCTATTCAGCATATCCATTTCACTCTCTTGTACTGCTCTAGTAATTACTCGGACTTGTGAAACCTGCAGAATTAGTGGGGTTCCCATCAATGGTGCATTTGGGACTGTTTCACTTGAGTTCTCTTGATAAGGTGGAGGTCTTTTAGTCAAAATGTCATCTAACAACTTATCATCAGAATCACTTGGGTCAAAATTTATCCTTGATGTCTCTACATTTTTCTTCTTCTCTTTACATTTGCCTCCAGTTGCTTCTTCAGCAACTAAAACTGGGTACAAACCATCCGCTATCACAGCTCTCCTCCATCTTTTCATTTTATCATCCCGTTTTTCAAAAGGATACCTAGACATTATACTCCTATATCTCCTTCCGCCCCTATGCTTCTCTCGGTCGTATGCTTCTTGTTCCCATTCCTCAAGCGCTTCATACTGTGTAGGTCTGGGATTTGGTTCTAAAGAGTTCATTCTTCCTCTCAAATTCTGTAGGATCCTTACATTAAATGTACCATGCTTCGGAAAAGCTAATACACCATCATCGTCCGTGTATTTCACCCAATTTTCTAACCAAGTACACATATGGTAACCACGTTCCAACATCATAAAAGAAGCAGCTGTTCTTGGAGGTGGAATAGGAATTCCCTCTCTTGTAACTATTGGCTTGTCCTTTTTAAGGAAACTCTTTATCTTATTAACCAGCTTCATTTTTCCCAATTCTTCTCGCTAAAATACAATTCAATAGACAAACAACAAACTCTTCGTACTTCTGTTTATTCTATTTGCTAACAACCACCCAATACCAGCACGACTCACACACACCAACCAATCAGAACACTCCTACGTAATCAGTACCTTGACCAATACCACCGCAGCTTTTTGTGACGTCAGTATTACTCCAACTACTGACCCTCCCTTTACAAAATAATAGGGCAATGTTTTTCTATACTTTTCTCAACAAAACTTGTTAGGCAACAAACATAAAACAATGCTACCTTGTCTGTTCCACTAAATTAATAGATAGTCTTCACTTCAAAAGAAAGATTCTCTCGCTTCAAGTAAAATAACAACCAGCGCTATTCTACACCCAAACAAGCTACAGGAGGACTTGGTACTCCTCTAGGGATACTAGCCAAAGTTTCGGAAGATGACTTTCACACGGAAAGAGCTCTTGGTACTCCTTTGGGGATGTAAGACCAGAGTTCCGGAAGTGAACCCTTCGCTAATTCAAATAAAATCTACTCTCAAACAAAATAGTCCCTAATATAACACTAACAGCCTCTCGCATTTAAGTATTATGACAACAGACAATGTACTTCTGCAGTGTGATGACTTATCCACACTATTCTTCTGCCTCTTTCAGGCTAATACATTATCATCTTGGGATCTTAGGTAACTCCATACCCGTACTTCAAGACAACATAGAACAAAACACTAACTTTTCATGTTAGGAAAACAAATAATCAATAATCGATAATTATAACCAAACTAATCAATAATAAACCGTCCTCTGCTACCAAAAACAGATCCAGCGCCAATCAGGGATCGGTAATCGATAGAACACAATCACTGGCCCATACTCAGACACCCAACACATAAATCCCTGTAGCACTGTTTCAAGTTTACATTAAATCAGTTGTTTACAAACTACAGGCTCGTCCTAACACACAAGATACATAATTAAACCTGTAATCAACTTTCTTTCCTCTGGTCGATGGACCATTAGTTGAGAAGTTGATGGTAATAATTAGAAACTAACTATCAATCTATACTACTAAATAAATCACAAACTCGGAATAAGGTTAATGATATTTATCGCAAATAATGTGAAGGTAAATGCTCATCATGTACAGTTTTACAAGGCAAACAATGCATAAATCACAGAGAGAGAACAATTATCAAAGCAAAAAGGTATCAAACTCATATCACAATGAACGGAATGCAATGAAGGAGTGGATAGATGAAGAGACATAAGTTTCAGAGACGAAAATAAATTTGCAAATGATTATGTAAGTTCAGATTTTAGCTATACAAACCTAAGTATTTTAGTGGAAACTCTACCCCCTGGCCATGAGAATAGATGGGGGTTCCCCGGGAAAGTTCAGGGAACAAAGAGTAGGACAGGAACAGGAAACAGGTAGGCCTCTATCTGCATACAGCAAACCGACGAACAGCGACGATCTCCCCTCTCTAGCTTCTTCAAAGGCACGCTCTTACCCTTTAACACCCCCCAGACTCCCCAGTTATACTCTAAAAGCCTTAATGTCCAACCCACCATTGTAGCAACATTTTCAGAATCTTAGTCTCTCATTGGTCAGTTTAGGGGGTGTTCTATCACACCACCATAGTCACGTCCATGTTTTCACAGCATTCTTTGTTTTACATTTCTAGCAATACGTAAGCCACGTCTCATGAATACACGCTTCCTTCAACTAGTAACATGTTTCAATTCTCTACATTTTCATTGTCCGCCTCTGCAGCTTCCGCGGAAGAAGTTTGTACATTTCCTCATGGTCCCATGGCCATCCTTCCGTTACTTGGCAGACACACAATGATTCTCGAAGGTCATCAACATTGCCTTCTCCATTCTCTCTCAGACCTCGATTTTCAGCTTTTATTAGTCTTTCTTTTTTAACCCTCAACTCGTCATGCAACGATGTAAGCCCATGTAAGCATCACTACGATGAATAAAACACAGATATTATTATTTTCATGAAATATAATTCTCACTGTTTTACCGCCCACCATTTGCACTATCCCACGTTATTGGTCTATTAAAGCATTAACGTGCAAAAAGCAGCATTATTATTATTTTTATTTTCAAGCTGAACACGAATGGGGCCTAGTCTTTCATGCATTAGTCCAGGCATTAGTGCACGCATGCGCATAAGCATTTCCCCGTGTTTTTGTGTTTTTGCATGTTAGTTTCACCGCACAATGTTAGTAAATGTTACCAAGGAATTAATCCGAGCAGGTTTTATTTTCTCAAACCCCTGCTCCATCAGCAGCTCCCTTTGCCCAAAAGCAATGCTGACTCCCGCAGGAGGCGGGGAGCTGGCAGGGACCGTGGGGGCATTGGGGCTCCCCCACGCGGTCCCCAACATTGAGGCCAGGCCCCGGGGGATGGGGTCACCAGGGTCAATAATGGCCTCTGGAGGGGGGCCACGCAGCCGCCCTCCTTAAAAATAAAATGTTAAATAAAATAAAAATATTTGGCCATGGGGTCTTTGGGGATGAAATCGGTGATATCATTTGAGATGTCATCAGTGATGTCAGAGATGTCATCAGTGATGTCACTGACCATGTCATGAGTGATATAATATGTGACGTCATCAACAGGGCATTGCGGGGGCGCGAGTTATAGTTAACTCAACTAACTATAACGGCTGAATTTCTCTGGTTTTGTATGAGTGAAGTGTCCAACTAACTATAACGTCCCTGAAACTTGTGGTTTTTTCAGTGAATTTTTCAGGTTTTTTAAATGCTAATTTCTAACTATAACGTCCCTGAAATCTATGGTTTTTTCAGTAAATATATATATATATATATATATATATTATCTACTGGCGGTCGCCAGTAGATAGTTATAGTTACAACCTATTATCCATAGGAAATCCGCGACATTCTATTTGAAATAACTCTCTTGCCGGTTGACGTATCTTCGCAAAATTTTCAAACTTTGTGGGGCGCTCCGGTCCGCTCCTACCCTGAAAGTCTTGGGGGATTCGTCAAGCGGGGGCCGAGAAAAAGGGGGTCCCAAAACGCGTTTTCCCCATGCAATTTTCCATAGGAAACTTTAGACACGGCTACAGCCCGAACTGCTGAACGGAATTACACCAAATTTGGCAAAGAGGTAGTTCTTGGTTCAGAAAGAACCCTTTTGTTAAATGGTGTAAATCCGTTCAGTAGTTGCTGAGAAAATGAAAAGTAAAAAAGATAGATATATCTAGGGCCGCGGATCCTCCCGAGCACGAGCTTTATGTTAATTGGCTGTCAACACTCCAAATCAGGAAGTGTTGGCAGCCATTTTGTCCCTCGGTAGAACCGAGGGACAGAAACAAGTGCGCAAAGAGCACAAAGGGGGCAGGGTAGAAACACCCTGACCCCCTAGGTCTGCTCAGGGGGTCCCACAAGGACCCCCTGGGCAAAAAAAATTTTTTTTTTTTTTTTTTAAATCGGCAGGATGCGCTCAGGGAGCGCGAACCCTGCCGGGAAAAAAAAAATCGAAGCGCGGTCTCCCGCGCTTCGATGTTAATTGGCCCCCGGGTGGGCCAAGTCCCGGGGGCATGCTGGGGGGGTTAATTTTATGTGTGGGGGCCTCTAAGGGCCCCAAGCCCGGGGACCACCACCCCCGGGGCTTTATGTAGAATGGTGCGGGAGGGCTCTGAGCCCTCCCGCAGCCCCGAGGACCACCACCTCCCGGGGCTTCTTTTTTTTAATTAAAAACCTGTGTGGGGGGCTCCAGCCTCCACACGCCCGGAGACCACCACCTCCCCGGGGCACTAAGAAAAATTACAATGGGGGTCCGTTTTGGACCCCCAGAGCCCCGGGGACCACCACCTCCCCGGGGCTGTGCACTGAATGGGAGGGGGCAGCGCGGCCCCCTCCTGGAGCCCTTGATGGCCCTGGGGACCACCACCCCCAGGGCCGGCTCCTGCAGTGTCCCGGGGTGCCTACCCCGGGACACTGCTGTTTGCAATGACAGGACGGGAGCCTCGCGGCTCCCGTCCTGTCATTGCAAACTGCTTTGGATATTGGAAGAGAGAGCAGGAAACCTGCTCTCTCTTCCAATATCCAAAGCCGATGCTTTCCACATGGGGAGCAGCATGTTAGCTGCTCCCCATGTGTAAAGCAATGCCGGCTCCCGTAGGACACGGGGAGCCGGCGGGACTGTGGGGGATTGGGGACCCCCCACAGTCCCCAACGAGAGGGCCAGCCCCTCCCCCAAAAAAAAAAAAAAACAATCGGGACCGCAGGCCCCGCCCCTTCCTTCACCACTCTGCAAACGCGCCCCTGGCGCGTTTGCAGAGGGGAACGATCCCCTTGAATACTGGGGGTCCCTGGGGCCAACTAGCCCACCAGGAACCTCCAGTATGCGCCAGGGGCTGCCTTGCAGAGAGGTGTACAGAGGCCACGCCCCTTTTTACACCTCTCTGCAACGCAGCTCTATGGCGCTTTTGGAGGTATATGGTGGGCTAGTTGCACCCCAGGGACCCTCAGGATTCAAGGGGAGTTAATCCCCCGACTTAAAACGCGCCACGGGGCGCGTTTGCACAGTGGTGAAGGGAGGGGGCGGGGCTTCAGGTGACATGTGTGCAAACAGGCCCCGTGGCGCGTTTTAAGATGGGGAATTAAATCCTCTTCAATCCTGAGGGTCCCTGGGGGCCAACTAGCCCAACAGGTACGTCCAGAAAGCGCCACAGAGCTGCGTTGCAGAGAGGTGTAAAAGGGGTGTGGCCTCTGTACATGTCTCTGCAACGCAGCCCCTGGCGCATACTGGAGGTTCCTGGTGGGCTAGTTGGCCCGTAGGGACCCTCATGATTCAAGGGGACTTAATGCCCCAACTTAAAACGCACCACGGGGCGCGTTTGCACAGATGTCACCTCAGGCCCCGCCCCCTCCCTTCACCATTGTGCAAATATTCCTCTAAAATCAGCCGAAATCCGAATTCCGATTTACTCACCTGTTATCAGGAGAGACCTCAGTGCTGCATCTTTCAGCCCAGTACTGATCCTCAAAAGTAATTTTAACCGTACTTACCGGTAACTTGAATTTCCTTCATAGGCTAACATTGACTGGTTTCACTTGGAAATTCTTCTAAGTGTGGAGTTTTGGAACTTTAAAATATTCCTCTAAAATCAGCCGAAATACGAATTCCGATTTACTCACCTGTTATCAGGAGAGACCTCAGTGCTGCATCTTTCAGCCCAGTACTGATCCTCAAAAGTAATTTTAACCGTACTTACCGGTAACTTGAATTTCCTTCATAGGCTAACATTGACTGGTTTCACTTGGAAATTCTTCTAAGTGTGGAGTTTTGGAACTTTAAAATATTCCTCTAAAATCAGCCGAAATACGAATTCCGATTTACTCACTTGCTATCAGGAGAGACCTCAGTGCTGCATCTTTCAGCCCAGTACTGGTCCTGAAAAGTAATTTTAACCGTACTTACCGGTAACTTGAATTTCCTTCATAGGCTAACATTGACTGGTTTCACTTGGAAATTCTTCTAAGTGTGGAGTTTTGGAACTTTAAAATATTCCTCTAAAATCAGCCGAAATACGAATTCCGATTTACTCACCTGTTATCAGGAGAGACCTCAGTGCTGCATCTTTCAGCCCAGTACTGATCCTCAAAAGTAATTTTAACCGTACTTACCAGTAACTTGAATTTCCTTCCATAGCATATCATTGACTGCTTTTTGCTGAAAAAGTTTCTAAGTGTTGATTTTTGAAACATACAAATATTCCTCTAAAATCAGCCGAAATCCGAATTCAGATTTACTCACCTGTTATCAGGAGAGACCTCAGTGCTGCATCTTTCAGCCCAGTACTGATCCTCAAAAGTAATTTTAACCGTACTTACCAGTAACTTGAATTTCCTTCCATAGCATATCATTGACTGCTTTTTGCTGAAAAAGTTTCTAAGTGTTGATTTTTGAAACATACAAATATTCCTCTAAAATCAGCCAAAATCCGAATTCAGATTTACTCACCTGTTATCAGGAGAGACCTCAGTGCTGCATCTTTCAGCCCAGTACTGGTCCTGAAAAGTAATTTTAACCGTACTTACCAGTAACTTGAATTTCCTTGCATAGGCTAACATTGACTGGTTTCACTTGGAAATTCTTCTAAGTGTGGAGTTTTGGAACTTTAAAATATTCCTCTAAAATCAGCCGAAATACGAATTCCGATTTACTCACCTGTTATCAGGAGAGACCTCAGTGCTGCATCTTTCAGCCCAGTACTGATCCTCAAAAGTAATTTTAACCGTACTTACCGGTAACTTGAATTTCCTTCATAGGCTAACATTGACTGGTTTCACTTGGAAATTCTTCTAAGTGTGGAGTTTTGGAACTTTAAAATATTCCTCTAAAATCAGCCGAAATACGAATTTCAATTTACTCACCTGCTATCAGGAGAGACCTCAGTGCTGCATCTTTCAGCCCAGTACTGGTCCTGAAAAGTAATTTTAACCGTACTTACCGGTAACTTGAATTTCCTTCATAGGCTAACATTGACTGGTTTCACTTGGAAATTCTTCTAAGTGTGGAGTTTTGGAACTTTAAAATATTCCTCTAAAATCAGCCGAAATACGAATTCCGATTTACTCACCTGTTATCAGGAGAGACCTCAGTGCTGCATCTTTCAGCCCAGTACTGATCCTCAAAAGTAATTTTAACCGTACTTACCAGTAACTTGAATTTCCTTCCATAGGATATCATTGCCTGCTTTTTGCTGAAAAAGTTTCTAAGTGTTGATTTTTGAAACATACAAATATTCCTCTAAAATCAGCCGAAATACGAATTCCGATTTACTCACCTGTTATAAGGAGAGACCTCAGTGCTGTATCTTTCAGCCCAGTACTGGTCCTGAAAAGTAATTTTAACCGTACTTACCAGTAACTTATATTTTCTTCCATAGGAATCCATTGTCTGGTTTTCAGCAGAAAAGTTTCAAAGTGTCGATTTTCACAAACTACAAATATTCCTTAAAAATCGCCTGTATGACTTAAACGCATTCTTTCAACTGTTTACAGGAGATGCACCAGTGCTGGATCCAGGATCCAACACTGAGTAAGAAAAAGTAACGATAACAGTTTTTACCTGCTAAGTGAATTTCCTTCCATAGGATAACATTGGTGATTCTATGAGAAAAAGTTTCTAAGTGTCAACTTTTAAAATACAATAATATTCCTTAAAAATCACGACTGTAACCAAAACGCTTTTACTCAACTGTTTACAGGAGATGTACCAGGACTGAATCTAGGATCCAGTCCTGTGGTTAGAAAAGTAATCCATAAAGTAACTAATTGCATTTAACTAGAAATTCACATTGAGCTGAATGTTGCATTGTGTTTGAAAATGTGTTGCCCATTGCAACAACTGTAACTACTGTACTTAAAAGTCTATTGCCTATGTGCAAAGTATTTAAACTAAAGTAATTCATTCTGAGAAAGTATTTTTTGTAATGTAATGTATAATGTAATTACAATGTAATTTAAAAAATTAAATATGTAAAAGAAATTGTTTCTAAAAATGTAGTAAATCAGTATGAAAAAAATTAATATAAAAATTAATACATTTAAAAATTGTCATTTAAAAAACCTTTGAAATTCACTGAAAAAACCGTAGGTTTCAGGCACGTTATAGTTACAAATTAGCATTTTAAAAACCTTTGAAATTCACTGAAAAAACCATAGGTTTCAGACACGTTATAGTTAGAAATTAGCATTTAAAAAACCTTTGAAATTCACTGAAAAAACCAGAGGTTTTAGGGACATTTATAGTTAGTTGGACATTGCACTCGTACAAAACCCGTGAAATTCCCCCGTTATAGTTAGTTCAGCTAACTATAACTCGCGCCCCGCAATGCACTGCTGATGACGTCACATATTACATCACTCATGACATGGTCAGTGACATCACTGATGACATCACTGATGACATCTCAAATGACATCACTGATGACATCATCCACGTGATAATCTGATGCAGCTCCTCACACCCTAATATAACCTTTGATACACCCAATCTAAATTACAGAGTGCCATTCGCAAAACCATAGACACTCCAACACCAATAACTACATACCCACTCACTGATTCTTAGGTCTACACACACACATCCACTCACTCACCCGTACAGTCACTCATACTTATGGTCACTCAGTACAGGACTATCATATGCACTCTTACTCCTATATAGACACTCAAACACCGCCACTCATCCATAGAGGTACTCACACACCTAGTCAGTCATGCAAATAATTAAACACACTGCCATTTACTCACCTATACAGTTATACACACACCAGCTCACTTAATCATACAAATACTAGCACATTGTTACGCTCTTATACAATCACTGATACAAGCACACACTCATCCATACAGCCACTATCACAATCACTCACTCTCGCTTATAGCTATTTATATACTCCAATACACATATATACTGCCTTTCACATATTTAGTTACTCACACATGTAGCACTGGGACATACATTCACTCACTAACACACTCTTACACACACTTACCCACCCATACAGTCTATCACAGATGCACTCTTGAAACCATCCACCCAGTGAATCACCCACTCACACATCTATGCACAGTCGCACACACCCCATCCACACAAACACTCAGGCACCCATACAGATACTCATAGAACCAATAAATAACCCATATAGACACTCATGTAGCTATTCGCAAATCCATGCATCCACTTACACACCAACAGACGGATACAGACATTCACACAGTTTAGTCACTAACCCATGCATTCAGTAAGATACGTTTAATCACTCACTTGTAGAGTCAGTCACGCACGTACTAAATCATCCATTCAGACACTTATACACCCACTCATTCTTCAATACGCCTTTCCCTATATATATTAAACATATTTAAACTTTACAGAAACACACAGTCACTGGATGATGTCATCAGTGATGTCATTTGAGATGTCATCAGTGATGTCATCAGTGATGTCACTGACCATGTCATGAGTGATGTAATATGTGACGTCATCAGCAGTGCATTGCGGGGCGCGAGTTATAGTTAGCTGAACTAACTATAACGGGGGAATTTCACGGGTTTTGTACGAGTGCAATGTCCAACTAACTATAACTGTCCCTAAAACCTCTGGTTTTTTCAGTGAATTTCAAAGGTTTTTTAAATGCTAATTTCTAACTATAACGTGTCTAAAACCTATGGTTTTTTCAGTGAATTTCAAAGGTTTTTAAAATGCTAATTTGTAACTATAACGTGCCTGAAACCTACGGTTTTTTCAGTGAATATATATATATATATATATATATATATATATCAAGAAAGATGTATATAAATATATATACATTCACTGAAAAAAACAAAGGTTAAATTAACATTATACTTAAGTGACTTTGTCAGTGACAACTTTAACGTTATGAACTTTAAAAAAAACACAGAAATTCACCATTTAACTATAATGTGTACCTCCACCATGCACTGCTTTGGACCTCTCAAATTACACCATTTATGACATCACTGATGAAATCTTAAATTACAAATGCTACTTTAACCTTTGCTTTTTTCAGTGAATTTCTAAGGTTTTGTTTAAACAAAAACAGAATTTTTTTATCACACCTAACTATAAAGTTACTTTAATTTTAGGATTTTTCAGTGAATTTCTAGGGTGTGTTTTAACATAAAGCAATATTTTGTCACCATACATAAAGCCAACCCCCACCACATGTGGTTAAAGGCTGTGCACGGTAGGGGGTTGGCCACAGGCCCTTATGTTTTTAAAGGGGAAGGGGATCACGTGCCCCCCACTGTCCCCAAGACTAATTAAGCCATTAGGCCCTGAGGATTCCAGGGCCTTAAGTTGTTTAAATGGGGGAGAGGCAAGTGGCCATCCTCCCTGAGCCTTATTAGACCCTGAGGACCCTATCCCCCCAGAGGCTTTTTTAGAGGGACAGGGGCTGCACCACCCCCTCCCCGAGTCTTATTAGGCCCTGGGTACCCCATCCGACAGGGCCTTTTTAATTAAACATGCCCCCATCCCTGAGCCTAATTAGGCCCTGCGGACCACATACCCCAGGGCTTTTTTCTTTTAATTAAATAGGCGGGGGTCATGTTGCCCCTTCCCGAGCCTTATTAGGCCCTGGGGCCCCCATCCCTTAGGGCCTTTTTTTATGAAAGGGGAAGAGGTGCCATGTGCCCCCCCTCCCTGAGCCCTGTTAGGCCCTGACCTAAGCTCTGTCCTTACTACTAATGCTGCTCCCTCCTGGCAGCAGCAATATTTTGATGCTTCCCTGCCCGCATCATGAGGGCAGGAAAGCAGATCAAAATGCCGCTCCCACCAGGCGGACTGTCTTTGTAGCACCATATTTGTTGGACTTTTGCAAGGGGTCCTTGTCCAGTCTCTTAAATAAAGTTTATATAGGGTTAGGAGAGGTAAATACTGTATGTGTAATACGTCAAGACTACAAGCTGTTAGGACCAGGACGAGGTAAACAGATAGGGTATAGCCATCTTCCCGTGTCTTTTCTCTACTTTGACCCCAAAACACTCTCTTCACATAAACAGGAAGTGAGAGTGTTCTTGGAAGGAGCTCCATGTTTTCTGCCTTAACAAAACAGGGGAAAGGAGAACATTTTTTTCCTACATTGCAAATATACAACTTGCATGAAAGACAAATAATGGCAACAGGTGATAAAGGGAGTGGGCGGGAGCTACATTGTAGGAGTGAGAAATAAACATGTGAAGATGGGCCAAGGAAAGGAGGTGTGTATAAAGCAACATTAGAAGGTGCGGAAGTGGTCGAAATGGCACACTGGTACATGTAGTAGGATCACAGACACTGGAAAGTTACTTGTGTAGAAATAAAAAAATACTCTTAGTCAAAGAGGCAGTGATGCAGAGAAGGGGGACATATATAAAAAGGGATGCAGATGGGGCACTTGCAGACATAGAGAGGTGGACCAGATACATATGTTTTGTAGTCTATGGGTAAATGTGTTTAGGAACAAAGAATACAGGTAAAGTAGCAGATGCAAAATCAAACCAACACAACAAAAATAATCAGTGAATCGTATATATATGTATGTATGTGACATTTAAATACCGCACCTCTAGCCAAAAGGCAAAGAAGCACTATACAGGGTCAAAGCAAGCATGCAGTCATCAAGAGAGAGAGGAGAGCAGAAGTGTACTGCTACTGCACTGTGATGTAGTGTTCTTTAAAGAGGTGCATCTTTCACTCTTTCTTAAAGGGAGCAGTGTTGGGGCAAAACTCATGGATACAGGGATGCTGTTCCAGATCCTGGGTGAATAGATTGAAAAAACATCTTGGCCTGTTTTTTTATTTTTTACTCTTCTTATTTTCCAGCCTATATTTGTCTTTCAGCAAAATACTTCTCTCTTGCCATTACCTTAACAACTTCCATAATATTAACAAGTAGAAAGCAAACCACATTAGAAGGAGCTGATAATCAATACATTCTCACCAGAAAACATATTAGATTTTTTATAGCAAACTGCATGCTGGTGGTATAAAAGGATCAAAATGAAGGTGCAGATGTTTAAAAATCTCTTATTTCCTTTCATGTGAATATGAATTGAAATGTAGGGCTTAATTTGTAAAACAAGAAGGTCCTGGGCCTAACGTTTTAACTAGAGCCCACAGCCAGTGTTAGAAATATCAGGGTTGCCAATTATCAACGCTGTATAGACCTAATTCCACCTAATGCCTCTTTCATCCACCGCCAAACACTCCTTGTCCCTTTATCTCACTCTTGCAGGTTATTTTTCATCCCTGCTTTCTCCCTTTGTGACTGTTTTTCCATCTTTCTCTTCCTCCTTCTTTCACACTTTTGAGTTTTTCCTGCTCTGGGTGAAAATCTGGTGAGGGAAAAAAAATGCTGAACCCCAAAAATGAGTGGCGGTAGGCCCTATCTGCAACCCCTGCCTAAAATGAAGCACTGGATATTTGTTACTGTGACCAAAGAGAGCGTAGCACAAAGCATACAAAGATTAAAGGAACTGTGAAGGATCTGAAAGCATAAAGGGCCAGATGTACGACCATTTGATTTTGCGCCTCGCAATTTGCAACAAATTGCGAGTCGCAAATTGCGAGGCGCAAAATCAAATGTACAACAGTGTGTTTAACACTGTTCGCGATTCCCAATGGGGTCATAAATTGCGAGGCTCATTAATATTAATGAGCCTCTCTCAATTTGCGAGCCCATTGGGAATGACAGGCCCTCCCAGGGATGGTGGCCTGCTGGGCTCAGCAGACCACCATGTCTGGGACTGCTTTTAAATAAAGCAATTTTTTTTTAAATGCTGCCCGTTTTTCTTAAAGGAAAACGGGATGCATTTAAAAAAAAGAAATGAAACGTTTTCGTTTCATTTTTTAAGGGCAGGCAGTGGTGCCTGGGACCACTGCCTGCCCTTAAAAAATAATTTCGCATGCATTTGCAAAGGGGAAGGGGTCCCCTGGGGACCACTTCCCATTTGCGAATGCATTACCACCTACTTGAAGTAGATGGTAATTGCCAGTGTTTTGCGACCGCAATTGCGGTTGCAAAACATTAGTACATGGGTTTGAGACTCGCTATTTGGAAGGGAACGCCCCTTCCAAATAGCGAGTCTCTAAACACTTTTTTGCGAGTCGCAATTCATTTGCGACTCGCAAAATTGTGTTGGTACATGGCAATGACAATTTTAGCATGCGCAAACGGGTCGCTAACCCGTTTGCGCATGCTAAAATTGTTCGTACATCTGGCCCAAAGTGTTCAAGCAATGCTTCTGGCGAGCAAATTAGATGCATTAGCAACTGAACAGTAATAATGCTTTTGGGTTCTGCAACAGATCTTGTACTATTTGAAGATTTCAAAAATTCTTCTTCCCAAACTTCTCAGAGACCTTGTTTTATGCACATTTAGTTGGATAAATATAATCTTAAAGTGCATCACTGACACTGTTTGAAAATAATTTTGGGCATAGTGGAAGAAAGCTCTCCCCCCACCTATCCTCAGCCAAACGTAACGGGTAATGGGACTACTCTAATTTTCTCCACTCTAATCTTCGAGGTCCTTGCATGAGAGCGCTGAAAGAAAAATGTAACCTTTAAGTAGACCGCGATACTGAATTTTGACCGTCCTGTGACGAGGCCTAGTCACAAATCGCACCTTTTATAAACATGTAGGGCCTGATTCACAAAGGTAAACTGAGAGGAAAGTCTAACTTTATGACTTTTGGTATTCACAAAGGGCATTTACAAGTAGTAAAGTTAGACTTTTGTCTCAGTTTTGGTCTCAGTCAAACTTAAGGCCAAAACTTAAGTTTAACTGAAACAATAGTCTAACTTTACTACTCGTAAACGCCCTTTGTGAATACAGAAAGTGATAAAGTTAGACTTACATCCCAGTTTACCTTTGTGAATCAGGCACGTAGATTATATTGTGGGTCTATCATTTTGATGAGCTTTTTATACATTGAATAAAAAAAACTCAAATATGCCCACATTTTGTTTTATTGCATTTCTTCCTTAATCTGCTGCATTAAACCAGTCCTGGTTGCCATGGCATGAATGTTGATTAGTCAGTCGTGAAATGTTTTTCAATCTTGTAATATCAAAAAGTAAATGAAACGTGTAACCACATTGTTGGAGCATTGAAAGTTACACAATTAGCAAATATCACACACTCCTGCTTAAGCACGAACAGGTGTTTATTGAAATAATCCCTAAAATGAAAGTGCTCCCTCTATTGCTCATGGTAAAAAAGAAGCAGGCAAAATATAAAACATCTATACAGCAGGGAAGGAGTGCATCTGTGCGTTAACTGCAGTGCCAACGAATGCCCGTTGAAAAGTCATGAATAAAACATCTAATTCAAGAGCTCTAAGTTCATAAGCATTTGCAAAATTTAGATTTCATAATTGTCCTCAAATCCATAGGGTACATTAGTGGTTCATATTTGTATAGTTTCGATTTACCCATAAACCGAAAAGTTCACTGAAAAGCAATTACTCTTGAACTTCTAAGATGCTCTGTTTTATTGACACCCTTATCTTGTTAATTGCTACTTGTTTATGCTAATGTTTGTGATTTGCATACATGCATGACTAGCTTGTATCCAGGTGGGCCAGCTTGGGAGCACTAAAACTGCACACAAAATACACAAAACTCATGAGAAATGTGTTAAACTGAAATATCGGCAAGGATATCCGAAAACATTCATTGAAATGTGGAAGAGAGTGAGGAATAGTGGCCTGATGTGTAAAATGCTGGTCACAAAAAAGTTGTCAAAATATGTAACCATATTTTTTTTTGCCCACTAAAGAATTTTTCATACTGAACTGTGTACTAATAAATCGGTTTGTAAGGTTCTGATTTGGAGTGGGTAGTTGTTAGAAATGGGGGTTTCTAGTTGGCAGAGGTAGGTACCTTTGTCCAAATAGGGACCCTTGCTTCTAGTCAGGGTAAGGGGGATACATACTTTAGATAACCCCTGCTCACCCCCTTGGTAGCTTGGCCTGAGCAGACTAGCTTATCCCAAAGGCAATGTGTAAAGTATTTGTACCAACACTCACAGTAACACAGTGAAAACACCATGAAAGGACACAACACCAGTTTAGAAAAATAAAATATCTTTATCTAAACTAAACAAGACCAAAACAACCAAAATCCAACATACACAGTTAAAAATATGACTTTCTAAAGGTTTCAAGAACTTGTACCATAGAAAACTATGGATGCGTGACTTTTCAGCAAAGTACCTGTAGATGCATGAAAATTCCAAAAGCCAAACAGCATCAGAGTCGAAAAACAGAGATGCAACACTCCTGAGACCTTGGGGAGGCGATGCGACAGTCCCGCTGCACGCAGAGGAAGGGTTGCGTCGAATACGGTCTGTATGGGGAGTGATGCGTCGATTCTTCGTGACGGTTCCGGTCCACAGGTGGTGCGTCGGACAAACTTGCCGCACAGGTATGATGCATGGAAATCCGGGATGCGTCAGCGATTGATGAGGTGGCGTCGAGCGCCCTGCGTCGGTCCTCTTCAGCCGCGATCCCTCAATGCGTCTGTTTCTGTAGTTCTTTGAGTTTCTTCTTTCTTCCAGCTCCCAAACAGCAGCAACAACCTCCAGAGGCCCAAAACTGGCACAGGCACCTCTTGGCAGGCTAGAACTCACAGCAGCAGAGTTAAGGGGAGCTGGGGGTGAGGTGTTTGTGCCCCTGAAACTTCAGAACAGAACACTCCTCATGAGTGGTATGAAAGTCTGCCTGGCGCTGGTCTCCAGCCTCCTGTCCACTTGACAGAGCATGAAGACCCCCCAGGCCAGAAGTGGCCTCACCAAGGTCAGTCCTGGGGTGCTCTGACCTCAGAGCTGGCAACTCCTGACCCACTGGTCCTTCCACTGGGGACTGCATCCCCCCTCCCCCTTTTCTCTGGACTCATGCACCCTCCTCACTGGAGCGGTGCTGTCAGACACCACAACTGGTGGGATGCTGGTTACAGCAGTCCTCCTCAGTTCACCTGACATTTCAGAAACCCCCTCCAGAAATGGCTTCCCAGTACAGACTAGGCCCCCCTCCTGGTGTTCCCTTATGGAACCAACAAGGCCCCGGGCACCTTGGGACACATCCCACTCCCACTCCTTCTCTTCTGAGACAGGACATGGGACCCTACACCCCTCCCACTACACTGGGACCTATCTGGGCTACCACAAACCTCCCCTACCTCACTTGGTTGGGGAAAACCTGAGCCACCCCCTTCAGGATCACTCCCAAAAGCTTCTTCAGACCCTCTGGAATCCACCAAAAGGTCTGCCTCCAGCGCAAGCTCCCTGGAATCAGAGAACTCACACTCCACCAGGTGTTAGCATAGCTCTGGAAAACAGGGACTTAAAATATGCACTCCAACAATTGAATCACACAGCCCCCCACAGTTGTTAACCAAGCTACCCTTTGCCACACCATCCAGTGCCTCACACAAGTACCCCACATCACTCTCCTGACACTGGCAAGACAGTGTCTGACTGTCTCTGTCACTCAACCCACACTCTTCTGGGCAGTCTCCACAGTCACACAACAAGACTCCTACCATGGGGGAACCCCTCTCCCTACACTTCTCATCTAGAGTCAGTAGAGTGTCCCTCCCACCACCAGGAATATGATCCCCTGTGTCAGTTCCCCAATCCACCTGAGGGACACTGCACACCACTGGAGCTACCTCATAACCCTGAACCCCTTGGTGTATGTCAACCCCCTCCTTCAAGTCAGGCGCCACATCTCTGGGTATGTGTACTTCTCCCTCAGCACTAGATACTACATTTTTGCTGCCACCATCTGAGTTGGACTCCACCTCCAACCCAGCCAAGCTCACTTCATGAGCTGCACACATTTCCTTTTCAGCTAAGCCATTCATTGCCTCAAGCTTCTTGAGCTCCACATCAAGCTCCCTCAATCTTACTTCATGTGCCAATGTCAATTTCATTTCTTCCAAGACATAATTCTTCTTGCTCTCCTCTGCCATCTTTTCTCTCTCTATGGCAACTTTTTGGTTCTTCATTTCCAATATTTTCATCTCGAGCATCATGACTTCTAACTCGTGATCTCTAACCCTTTGGTTTTCCTCCAACTCCTCTGGGGAAAAACTTATAGCGGAATGGTTGCTGCCAGCCCTAGAGGCTACTCTTGACACAGGTAGGTCCTGTGACCTGAAACAATCCCCTTGTGCATCCTCATCCACTTCTGCATCACCTGTCTCCCCAGTCTCTTTGGCCTCCCACCAGGCCCTTAAGGCCTTCTGTAGCTCCTCCTTCCTGGAGCTGCTCTTCATGGGACATCCAAAATCTTTGCAAAATTGCTTGAGCTGATCTACTTTGTAGGAATGTAACATTTCAATATCAAACTCCAATTCTGCCATCTCACTTGCTGGTTTACCCTTCTGAGACATGATGCGTGGATACTTTAAGGGTTACTCAAAAATAGAACCAAAAACAAAACACAGTATGTGGTTGCGTAGTGGTCTGCACTAGACTAGTGATGTACACCAATCACTGTGGGTCAGGTACAAATACAGGTTCAAATCCTCACCGCTGACCACCAATGTTAGAAATGGGGTCTCTAGATGGCCAAGGTAGGTACCTTTGTCCAAATACGGACCCTTGCTTCTAGTCAGGGTAAGGGGGATACACACTTTAGATAACCCCTGCTCACCCCCTTGGTAGCTTGACACGAGCAGACAGGCTTATCTCAAAGGAAATGTGTAAAGTATTTGTACCAACACTCACAGTAACACAGTGAAAACACCACAAAAGGACACCACACCAGTTTAGAAAAATAAAATATGTTTATCTAAACTAAACAAGACCAAAACAACCAAAATCCAACATACACAGTTAAAAATATGACTTTCAAAAGGTTTCAAGAACTTGTACCATAGATAACTATGGATGCGTGACTTTTCACCAAAGTACCTGTTGATGCGTGAAAATTCCAAAAGCCAAACAGTCAGAAAACAGAGATGCAACACTCCTGAGACCTTGGGGAGGTGATGCACCAGTCCTGCTGCATGCAGAGGAAGGGTTGCGTTGAATCCGGTCTGTATGGGGAGCGATACGTCGATTCTTCGTGACGGTTCCGGTCCACAGGTGATGCGTCGGACAAACTTGCCGCACAGGTACAATGCGTGGAAATCCAGGATGCGTTGGCGATCGATGCAGTGGCGTCGATCGCGCTGCGTCGGTCCTCTTCAGTCGCGATCCCTCGATGCGTCTGTTTCTGTAGTTCTTTGAGTTTCTTCTTTCTTTCAGCTCCCAAACAGCAGCAACAACCTCCAGAGGCCCAAAACTGGCACAGGCACCTCTTGGCAGGCGAGAACTCATAGCAGCAGAGTTCAGGGGAGCTGGGGGTGAAGTCTTTGTGCCCCTGAGACTTCAGAACAGGAGGCCAGCACACTTCAGGCCCTTGGAGATCTCCTTCAAGCAGGGGAAACAGCACACAGCAAAGTCCTTCTCCTTTCCTTGGCAGAAACAGCAATTGCAGGCCAACCCCAGACACACAGCAAGGGCAGTACTTCTCCTCAGTCTCTCCAGCTCTTCTCCTTGGCAAAGGTTCCTCTTGAATTCCAGGAATGATCTAAAGTCTGGGGTTTTGGGTCTGATACTTATACCCCAAAATGTCTTTGTTCTCTTTGGGCAAGTGGCTCTGAGCCCAGTTCAAACCAGTTCTGGGGGGCACTCTGCAAGTGCACAACAACATCCATTGTCAGTGTGAGCTTTGGCTCCAGACACACCACAGGGGTGCGGAGCCAGCATTGTAGAAGGCAGGCACAGCCCTATTCAGGTACAGGTGCTACTCCTCCCACCACTCCAAATGCAGATCAGGCCTATTCAGCCTAGTGCTGACTCATCCAGACTCCTGGAGCCACTGTACCTCCCCAGCCCCTGTCACTCCAAAGCCAGACAGTCAATCCACAAGCAGGCAGAGGCGCACAGGATGGTTGAACAAGAAAATAGCCACTTTCTAAAAGTCAAATACACAATTTAAAAACCATCTTTACTAAAGGATGTGTTATTAAATCCTGAGTTCAGGGATACCAAACTCA
Source organism: Calotriton arnoldi (assembly GCA_963921515.1). NCBI lineage: Eukaryota > Metazoa > Chordata > Amphibia > Caudata > Salamandridae > Calotriton > Calotriton arnoldi. The sequence continues at coordinate 1,176,978 of CAWUFW010005383.1, read as the reverse complement.
ATTTTTCCATCTTATCCCTATGGGAAGATATGCTTGTAAAATGTTACAAAGCACTCCCCTTTCTGTCCTATGGAACAAGATAGCCTTTCAATAGTGAAAAACGAAATTGGCAGTATTTCACTAACAGGACATGTTACACACACCAGTACATGTCCTACCTTTCACATACACTGCACCCTGCCCAGGGGGGTACCTTGGGCCTACCATAGGGGTGCCCTATATGTAAGAAAAGGGAAGGTTAGGGCCTGGCAAGTGGTTGCACTTTATGAACGTGCTCCCACCCGTTCAGGCTTAGGGAGCGCCAGGATGCACAGCCTGAGGTTCCGACATAAATCCATAAACATCAACTTTTTTCTGTGTTAATCTTTCTGTTCAAAATTTCATCCAGTCAGTAATCAGGTTTTCACTTTGTTTTTTATTCCATTATTTCAACAGGTGCCAGAAGGCTTTCCTCGAGCACGTTATAATTCAATCCTCTTCATGAAACCATATAGCAGTTAAAAAACCCAATGCATTTTGGGCTTAGGCGCCCTTCCTCAGGGGTAACTATAATAAAAGACATGCCATCAGTATCATCGTGGACATACTTAAATTCAATTACATCAACAGTATTATCATTTCATACACTTTATGCCAAATGTTATACTCAAATGCATCATGCCAATATTGGTAAAGGATCGTATTTCACAAAATAAGCAGGATTATTCACTCATTTTTCAATGCTGCACTTACATAACTAAACTCTGTTCACCCTGCCCAACAACCAAAAAAGTCCCCATATATACTACCTACCCGCGTGTCTCAATCCAAAATCTCATATATTTACCTGCCACTAAACAAACATCCTGCTCCCTTCTACGTTCCGGTGTTTAAACCTTTCTCGTGTGTAAACGTTTCCTGCTTTTAAAAAGAAGAATCCCATGATCCTCTCGTACCACGTGATATCGTGCCAGAAAACAAAAAAAGGAAAAAAATACTATTACTCCCAGAGTGCTATGCCTCATTTTTCCTATACTAAACCAAGGACTGCTACCAAAAATTCCCCACTTAGATCTCTATGTGCAAGTGCAAAAACTGAGCGTTCGCATCTACAAACTTCTTATCCTTCGTTCATCTACTGGCCCTCCTCAAATCAATAAAGAATAAAGGCATCGCATCAGAATTAGATGTGAAACTGTACCGTTAAACAAGTTTAAAGAAGAGTACAGTGAACCTAACTTTTTCCATACAGTTACTGGGATTTACACAAAAGGTGCAGCGTGCGCTGTCCTTATGCATCGGTCCATAATTGATGACTTCAATAATTCACCATGATATTGATGTTATACACATAATGAATGGACATTGATAACATAGTAACAGTGACAATTAAAAAACATAAACATGAAACAACAAATGATTGAGTAGCAAAAATACACAACATCGTGAGAGGTTTACATCAATGTGCCAAAATGGCTTAATACTTCACTTTTTCCAGAACGAGAAATCGCAATTGAGCTATATTATGTCGTTGTTCTAACCAATGGACAACCAGGTTCGAATTGGTATTCTTCATCCGAATCATACTTTTGTGTTCTTTAATCCTTATTTTGACTTTTCTTTCCGTTTTCCCTATTTAGAGTAGTCCACAGGGACATTTCACACAGTAAATCACGTTACTGGTATTATAGTCCGATGTATGTTTCAATATAATGTTTTCTCCCGTTCTAGGATGTGTGATTGCATTGTGCTGGATCACATTATTACAATGGATGCAATTGTTGCATTTTCTCATTCCTAGAAAGTTTGAAGAGGATTTGTCAATTTTTGCAGATAATAGTTCTTTCAGGTTTTTGCTCCTTGTGTATGCCAATAAAGGTGGCTCAATAAATGAATTCCCAAAATCTGGTTCATTTTGTAATAATTCCCACCGTTTGTTAATCACCTTTTTGATGCTTCTCGATCTAGTTGAAAATTTAGATACGAATACCATCCGATTATTTGTAGGCTTTTGTTTTTTGATTAACAAATCTTTACGGTCTATGCACCCACTTGCCAGGCCCTAACCTTCCCTTTTCTTACATGTGAGACACCCCTCAGGTAGGCCCAAGGTACCCCCATGGGCAGGGTGCAGTGTCTTTGAAAGGTAGGACATGCACTGGTGTGTGTGACATATCCTGATAGTGAAATACTGCCAATTTCGTTTTTCACAATTGAAAGGCTATCTACCCCATAGGCTAACATGGGAGTTACTTTGTAACATCTTACAAGTATAACTTCCCATTGGGACAAGATAGAGAAATGGAGTTTAGGCTCTCTGAACTCAGAATTTAATAACATCTTTTTAGGGAGAAGCTTTTTAAATTGGGTGTTTGAATATGGCACTTTTCGAAAGTAGGCATTTTCTTATTTAAAAACGATTCTGATTATCTCTTCTATTTTGTGTATTGACTTTCTGGTTCTGTAGTGACAGGGGCTGGGGATGTGCATTCACTATAGACAGCCACCGGGGGGTTGAGGTGTGTCCTGCCTTTCCTGGGTGACTCAGACCTCAGCTGAATAGACCTTGACTGCATTTAGAGTGGTGGGAGAAGTTTCACTTAACACCTGAATAGGCAGTGTCTCTTCTGCACAATGCTGTCTCCACCTCCTGTAGTGATGCTGCTCTAGAGAGAACAGAACTAGTTTGGACCAGGCTCAGAGACCCTTGTCACAAAGAAAACAAAAAGAAAATGGGGTATAAGTAGTGGACCTTAAATCCCAATAAATTAGATCACTTCTGGACTCAGGAGGAACCTTTGCCAAGGAGCAGAGCTGGAGAGCTGTGAGGAGGAGTACACTACTGCTGAGAGTTCTGACCTTCCAGGAGGTGCCTGTTCCAGTTTTGGGCCTCTGGTGGTTGTTCCTGCTGCTGGGAGCTGGAAGAAGCCTAAGAGAAGCAAGAAAAACAATCTCCGATGCTGTCAGCGATGATGCCGCGACCTGCACCGAGGCCAGGGGCACCATGCGTGGTGCACGTTTCACCGTCCTGCTTGCACCACAGCTGCAACGCCCTGCAGTTATCAGCCTTCCTGACACCAGCGCTTGCACTGCCTCCGTCACCGCCAGCGACTGCATCCAGTTATTGCAGTGCCAATAACCACCGAGGGTGACGCCACAAACTCGCCGACTTCGCATCGCCTCACCGGAATCGACACCTGCAACTGACTTCCCCTTTCCTGGATTCGACACATCACCTCCTCGCAGACACGACGCCTTGCCTTCCCCGTGGCAGCCAGAGAGCCTGCCTCAACCTCGGCACCGACGTCTTACCGCAACAACACCGTGCATCATCATAGACTTCGTATTCCAAGGTTCTCTTTGTTTGGGGGTCCATGCATGTGACTACGCTCCAGATGCCGCGCACCACACGGTTGGCGCAGTACTTTGGATTTGTTGCTGTCACAACGTCGTAATAGCCCAGGGTGGAGCTATTTGTTTTCTACAAGCTTTGTTTTTGAAATAACTGTTTTTAAGTGCTATTTTACTACACGTATGTTGGATTTTTGTGGCTTTGGTCTTGTTAAGATTAGATAATGATACTTTCTTTTTTTTTAACTGATGTACTGTCCATTTGTGGTGTTTTCACTGTATTACTATGTGTTTGGAGTACAAATACTTTACACATTGCCTTTGGGGTAAGCCTGTCTGCTCGTGCCAAGCTACGAAGAGGGTGATCAAGGGTTATCTAAAGTGTGTATCCCCATTACCCTGACTATAAGCAAATGTCCCTACTTGGTCAAAGGTGCATACCTCTGCCAACTAGAGACCCCCAGTTCTAACAAAGTGAAAATAAGTTTTGTGAGAAGAAGGATTCCTGTGAGCAGCCCAGGTCATCAGAGGGACTAAAAATTTATCTGCACCCTTCGGATATTATGGATGTCATATTTATATGATAATACCATTTACCCTATGGTAAAAAGATACTGATAGGCAGGAGTTCATTTACCAATGAAAGAATATGGCTAAAGGTTTGTGTTCAAGAAACTGAGAGGTGGTTTTCAATATCCTGTTTATGTATGGGAGGGGAATGTAATCCTCTTTAATACACGTTCACAGCTTTACTCTGTCCTCCAAAATCCCCATTAAATGCTTAGTCTCCTGTTTTTTCTAATAAAAGAGACATTCTGGCTGTGTATATTTATAAGATGTGTAATATGTTCTGGGAAAATAAACATATCAATAAGCAGCTTCTAATTTTGTGCAAATACATGCTCCCATGCACTTCAATATGAAAACAACTTCATTGCTTCAGAATATGTGAGTAACATAAAAGTAGATTCCTGCTGGTCTATCTTCAGCCCCAGTAGCGCAGCAAATAAACACTTTATGATAAGCAGTTGTTAAATGTGTTTTTCAGGATGAAACATTTAGAGAAAGTGTTATAAAAAAAATGTTGCGTTTCATTTAATTGCTTAGATGGCAGTTACATACTCAGGTTGCTTTTCACATTCTCTGATTGCTTTGCCAGTGGGCTTTGTGATGTCACAACTAAAATGTAATACCATATTACTGTAAAGTATATAAGTAATATTCAGTTTACCGGTGTAAGGAAGTGAATTATTAATTGGGGTGGATGGAATTCCATCACAAATCGTAAAGTCACTAACCTGTTAGGTCTAGTAAAAGGTTTCAGTAATTTATACCTGAGTTCAACCCTGGTAGTTATGGCACAGAGCAGACAGGCTCAACTTAAAGAAAATGTGTAAAGCATGTAGAAGTACCACAAAGTTATAAGTCAAACACTCAACAAAATAATAATTTAATAAGCAAAACGATTACAAAAAAACAATAAGGGGAACTGGATATAGGAATGTTATAAAATGTAAGCTAAAATAGCACCAACAAGCACTAAGCACCAACAAAAGTCTATGGTTTTGATAGATCAGGACCTAGGTGCGAGTTCTTGCCGAATTGTGATGAAGTGGGTCAGAAGACTAACTATAGCAGAGGCCAGGTCAGGTCCAGTAGGTATAGCCCAGTTGGGCATTTCAGGAAAAAGGACTCTTGTAGCTTTTGGTAGCCCTATATCCACACAGGAGGTGAGCCAACTGACCCTTGGAGTCCTCTTCTTTGCCCTAGGTACAAGAGGAATCAGGTCCAGCCCTCCAGGGCCCCTCTCAGGTAACAGACAGCAGGTCCAGTCCTTTTATATTCTTTCACAGGTCGAGAAGAGGTGTTCTGCTGAGAGTGCCTGGAGTTGGCACATTTAGCTAGTGGGTGGGAGTGACTCCTGGACCCTTCTTAATAAGAGGGTAAAAGTTCATTGGGGTAACCCTACACACTTTTGCAACAGTTCCTGTGTGTACTACTGCAATCTGAAAGAGACACGTTAGTGATAGATTCCTTACCTTAGAATATCCCCAGGCGTCAGACTGGATCCGGAAAGTTTTTCGTCAGCAATACCCCTGCGCGTCGGTAGGCGTCGTCGTACTGCTCCGCGTACGTCGCTGGCGTCGTGGTCGCCGAGATGACGTCATGGGAGCTATTTAGACGCGCTCACGCGCGCTGACGTCTCTTCTTTCTTTTTCCGCGCCAGCAACGCAGATCCGAGAGAGAGCAGTACCCCTAGTTAAAAGTTTTAACTTGGTAATTGTTTGTCGAGTAATCGACTCTGGTGCAGTAGGGATGCCCGGGTTTAAATCCTGTGGGGCCTGCCGTGGCAACATGTCGGTAGCGGACCCGCACAATGTGTGTCTCTTCTGCTTGGGGCACGCCCATGACCCCGAGGCGTGCCCCGATTGCCGGGCCATGGCGCCGAAAGCTTTGCGGGAGAGTTCCCGAAAGTTGTTGGAGGCCCGGCAGTCGGCTCCGCGTCGATCAAGGTCCCGCTCCCGTGGGAGGTCGAGAGACCGGTCGCGGAGCCGTTACCTTCGCTCGTCGGACTTGGGGACAGGTAAGTCACGGCGCCATAAAAAATCAAAGAAGCGACGTCGTTCGTCTTCTACCCCATACCGGTCCCAGGACGTGGTGGAGGGGGCGGGGGGTCACTCCCCCACCGCTCCGCTGGAGCCCCCGTCATTGCCTGCAGCCTACCCGTCCTTTCCGGGTCCGCACGCGACGTCGGATGAGATACAGGTCTTACTGTCGGCCATGGGCCATTTGTTTGGCTCATCGGGTCCCTCCGGAGCGCCTTCGGGCCCCGTGGACCTGTTGGGTGGGTCTGCCCCCATGCCGCCGCCTTTGGCCTCGGCTATGCCGGCAAAGCACCCTGCGGCGCCGCCGGCTCCGGCCTCGACGCCGGTGCCGGATCTGGCCTCGGCGCCGGCGTCAGCGCTGGATCCGGCCGCGGCGCCGCCTCCGGCGCCGGCCTCGATGCCGGGCGTGGTGCCGCAACTGACGCCGTACGGCGCCGAACCAGAATTGGTCTCTTACCCCCCAATTCCAATTCTTGGTACAGAGTTTCTCCCATTTCCCCAGGAACCTCATCCTTACCGGCCTCTTCCCACACCGGTAGCTGAAGGAGAGTACTGGGAGGGGTCTGAGGACCCTCTTGCAGCTCAATGCGAGAACGAGCCTGAATGGGAAGAAGACCTGGAGGGTCTGGATTTCTCTCCACACCCTGGCACACTGTCCCCTTCTTCCGTGGCTACGGAGGAGGTGGGGACTTTTTCAGTGGTGCTGCGTAGGGCGGCTCAGGCTCTTAACCTTGAGCTCCCTTCTGTGCCTATCAGAACGAATCTTCTGACTGAGGTGCTGCAGCCAACGTCCTCCTCTGCGGAGCCACTGCTGCCCTTCAATGAGGCACTCACTGATGTCCTATTGAGCACCTGGGGCAAGCCTAACACAGGGGTTCCTGTGGATAAGGGGGTTGCATGCCGTCATCGCCCGGCGCCGGGCGACCCCAGCTTCCTCATGCAACACCCAACACCTGAGAGTCTGGTTGTCCAGGCCTCTGCCTCTCCGAGCGCATTCCCTTCTGCTCCCCCGGACAAGGAATCTAAGAAACTAGAGCAGTTTGGAAAAAAGATCTTCACTTCTGCCAGTTCAGGGTTGCGGGCAGTGAATACAGCGTGCCTGTTGGGCCGCTATTCACATTCCGTATGGGACACCGTGGCACAGGTGCTTCCTCAGTGCCTGGTGGAGGCTCGGGCGGTGCTCTCCCAGGCTGTTACAGAGGGGAGAGATGCTGCAAAATTCACCATCCGTTGTGGACTTGACACAGCAGATTCCCTCGGCAGGGCGCTTTCCACAACGGTGGCGCTCCGTCGTTACGCTTGGCTCAGAACCACTGGCTTCTCCGGGGATGTCCAAAACACCCTCTTGGACATGCTTTTTGATGGCACACGCCTGTTTGGTGACAAGGCGGATAGTGCCCTGGAACGCTTTAAGGACTGTCGGGCTAAGGCCCAGTCCTTAGGTCTCGCCACCACACGCACTCCCACGGGGTCTGCTTTTCGCTCCTTTCGAGGGCAGGTTCGAGGCGTCCAAACGCGTTCCTTTCAGAGCCGCCGGCCTGCACAGCAGCAGTCTCAGTGTGGCCGAGGTCGGGGGGTCCGCCGAGGTGGGTCACGGGGCCAGCAGGCAGGTCAGTCCACCGCCGCCCCCGCCGCCACTGCCTCCAAACCTTCCTAGTCCGGTCTTTCAGGCCCACCAGATGCCAGTGGGTGGCAGGATTCGCCATCACCTCCCCCACTGGCGCACCATCACTTCGGACAGGTGGGTTCTGCAGATAGTCCGAAGGGGCTACTCCCTCCCCTTCGAGTCTACCCCTCCAGCCATGCCACCTCAGTGCCGCCGCATGTCGGGGGATCACTTGGCACTTCTCCAGCAGGAAGTTGCAGCCCTCTTAGCCAAGGGGGCCATCGAACGCGTTCCGACGCCAGAAGTAGGTCGTGGTTGTTACTCCCACTACTTCGTGGTTCCGAAGAAGGACAAAGGTCTGCGTCCTATCTTAGACCTCCGGAACGTCAAGCGCTTCCTCCGGAAGGAGAAGTTCAAGATGCTCACGCTTGCTCAGGTCTTGTCTGCCCTAGACCCGCAAGACTGGCTGGTAGCGTTGGACTTGCAGGATGCTTATTTTCATATTCCCATCCTGCCTGCCCACCGGCATTACCTACGGTTCACGGTAGGCCACGAGCACTTTCAGTTCACCGTGCTCCCTTTCGGCCTTACCAGCGCCCCTCGGGTGTTCACAAAAGTAATGGCGGTGGTCGCAGCTCATCTGCGCAGATAGGGGGTTTCAGTCTTCCCCTATCTCGACGACTGGCTGTTGAAGGCGGGATCGCCCCAGGCAGTCGTCTCCCACCTCCAGACTACAGCCGACCTCCTGCATTTGCTGGGGTTTTCCATCAACATGCCGAAGTCACACCTGATTCCCTCTCAAAAGCTCCTCTTCATCAGAGCGGTTTTGGACACTGCGCAGTTCCGGGTTTATCCTCCCGAACAGCAAGTCCGGGACATTCGGGCTATGACTCCGGTCTTTCGGCCCTGGTCCTGGGTGTCGGTCAGGAAGACCCTGAGGCTACTGGGCCTCATGGCCTCCTGCATCCTGCTGATCAAACATGCCAGATGGCATATGCGGGCTCTGCAGTGGGACCTGAAGTTCCAGTGGACGCAGCATCAGGGGAATCTGTCCGATTACGTCCACATCTCGGAGGGCACTGCACAGGACTTGCAGTGGTGGCTCACGGACCAGCGTTGGGTCAGCGGCAGATCCCTCTCCCTTCCCCAACCGGAGCACACAGTGGTGACGGACGCGTCCCTCCTGGGATGGGGCGGCCACATGGGAGAGGCGGAGATCAGAGACCTCTGGTCTCCGGGCGGAGTCCAAGCTCCATATCAACCTTTTGGAGCTCAGGGCGGTCCTACTTGCACTGAAAGCATTCCTTCCCTCTGTCAAGGGGAGAGTAGTGCAGGTGTTCACGGACAACACCACCGCCATGTGGTACTGCAACAAGCAGGGCGGGGTGGGGTCGTGGACCCTTTGTCAGGAGGCTCTAAGTCTCTGGACGTGGCTGGAACATCAAGGCATTTCATTGGCGGTTCAACACCTGGCAGGTACCCTAAACGCCAGGGCAGACGAACTCAGCCGCAGGTGCATGTTGGATCACAAATGGCATCTTCACTCAGAGGTGGCACAAGGTCTCTTTCAACAGTGGGGAGAGCCTTGGTTAGATCTATTCGCCACCGAAGAGAACGCGCAATGTCAGTAGTTCTGCACGTTGGAGTTTCCAAGGCGGCACTCGCTCGGCGACGCTTTTCGTCGCGAGTGGAGTTCCGGTCTATTGTACGCCTTTCCGCCTATACCACTTCTACCCAGAGTGCTGAAGAAGATCAGACGCGACCGGGCCGAAGTCATTCTTGTGGCGCCAGACTAGGCTCGAAGAGTTTGGTATCCTGAGCTACTCAGTATGAGCGTGGATCCCCTGATCCGGCTGCCTATTCGGGAGAATCTCCTGTCGCAGCACCAGGGGACGGTCCTCCACCCGAACCTGTCCAGCCTCCACCTCCTTGCGTGGAGATTGAGCGGCGACAGCTGATTCCATTTGACTTGCCTCCTGAAGTCTGTAATGTGATTCTGGCAGCCAGGCGTCCCTCCACTAAAACAGTATACGCCTGTCGGTGGAACAAATTTGTGGCATGGTGTGCAGCAAAAGCTGTAGATCCTCTTGCTGCCCCTCTTTCTGATGTTCTCTTGTTCCTTCTCTCTTTGGCCCAGCAAGGCTCTGCTCTGGGCACTATCAAGGGCTACCTTTCTGCTCTTTCAGCCTTTCTTAGGCTGCCTGATCAGCACTCTCTTTTCAAGTCCCCTGTTGTTAACAGGTTTCTCAAAGGCATTACTCACCTTTTCCCTCCTGTTCCTTTTGTCATGCCTCAGTGGGACTTGAACCTGGTTCTCACATACTTAATGTGCGCTCCCTTTGAGCCTCTTCATAACTGTCCTTTGCAGTTATTAACTTTGAAAACTGTGTTCCTGGTGGCCATCACTTTCGCTCGGCGGGTGAGTGAGCTCCAAGCTCTTTCCTGTAAACCTCCTTTCCTGGCGGTTCATCCGGACAAGGTGGTTCTTCGACCACGTCCCTCCTTTCTACCAAAAGTAGTCTCTGCCTTTCATCTTGGGCAAACTGTGACTCTGCCCACTTTCTTTCCGCCTCCGGACCCTTCAAGAGAAGAGGAGAGGCTCCACCGTCTGGACCCAAAACGTGCACTTTCGTTCTATCTCAACGGCACACAGCAGTTCCGGGTGGATGACCAGCTCTTTGTTGGCTACGTGGGCGCCAAGAAAGGCCGGGCTGTGCACAAGAGGACTATCTCACGATGGGTTGTCTTGTGCATTAAAGCCTGTTACTCCCTGGCTAAAAAGGAACCTCCGGTTGGGCTGCGCGCCATTTCTACCAGGGCGACAGCAGCTACCACAGCATTGGGACGCAGTGTCCCCCTGCAAGACATCTGTCAGGCGGCCACTTGGGCCTCGTTGCATACTTTCACAAAGCACTATTGCCTTGACAGTCAAGTCCGGAGAGACGGCTTCTTTGGCCGGTCGGTTCTCCGTGTCTTTCTGGTGTGATTTCACTTCGCAGACCTACCACCGGGGATGGTATTGCTTGGGTATGTATTCTAAGGTAAGGAATCTATCACTAACGTGTCTCTTTCAGATGCACAAGTTACTTACTTGTGTAACGATATATCTGTAAGAGACATTAGTTAGTGATAGATTCCTTACCGCCCGCCCATCCTCCCTGTTCTGCGAACTGTTCTCTAGGGTTCAGGTCATCCCCTTCAGGGCCCTAGTTCTATTGCACCAGTAGTCGGTCTCTGGCATGGCTCTGCGCTTCTGGCGCAGAAATGTTGTGTAGAGAACAAACGTCAGCGCGTGTGGGCACGTCTAAATAGCTCTCATGACGTCATCTCGGCGACCACGACGCCAGTGACGTATGCGGAGCAGTACGACAACGCCTACCGACGCGCAGGGGTATTGCTGACGAAAAACTTTCCGGATCCAGTCTGACGCCTGGGGATATTCTAAGGTAAGGAATCTATCACTAACTAATGTCTCTTACAGATATATCGTTACACAAGTAAGTAACTTGTGCAACAATCCCACAGAGCCTCTCATTCTCAAAATCCAAGATGGGGAAATCCTTATCCCCTTGTGCAAAGCCTGTATGCTCACCTAGCAGATTGGACAGGATTGGTGCTTGTTGACTGGAAGAACAAAAGCTGGGGCATTTCCAGATGTCACCAAACATTTGCTTGTCACAGAGAAGTCCCCTTTGAAGTAAATAAAGTTCCTGGGTACACCCTAACTCTCCTTCCTTCCAGGGAAGGAGAAAACACCTCCCCATAACCAAACCATTGTCTCAGCTCTGGGAGCAGTTTCCACACCTTATTATGGCTAATCACCCACTAGGATCCTGCTAGAGAGCTAATGCGGATTAGCCTTGAGGAGCTTCAGCAATGAAATGGTAACTTTCTAAAAGTTCCTTTTGCTTAGTATTTATTTAAATTGGACTTCACTATTAAGCTGGTCTTTATTGAATATTAAAAAGAGTTATTTATTCATATTTCTGGCTAGCCACAACCCAAAGATAGCAGAATTAATGTTTAAACCTGCTTTCCATTGTTTTCTTGTGAACCATACAGTCAGCCACCCACAGCTCTTAGGTGCTAGTCACTGCAAGGACATGTTATCTTTAAATTTCTACATGTCTTGCTTTTTAAATATCACTCACCACTCAGGCTGCAAGTTCTACATAGCGTTGATGTATTCATTATTAAAAAGAAGGTTTACGCCTGTCAAAAAATTTGTTTTTTACAGGTCAGGCTACATGTTTAAAACTGTAGCAGCCAGGCTACAGTGTTAGTCCTTGAGCCATATTTGCCCAGACACACTAATGGGTGCAACAGCAGTGCTGTGGTCCATAGGTGACATTTACCTTTCTCTACCATGGGTATATTTGGGCACCATATACATTGGATTTATGAGGCAAACAAAAAAAGATAAACAGCATGTGTAAATTGCAAAACAGCCACAAAAGACAGAGAATGGCAAAACAAAAGAGTTAAAACAGAATTGAAAAACAATTAGTGGGGCGTCAGATGCAGGAGGAGTAATCAGTCACCAGTGGATGGTAGCAAAACATATAAACAGATGAATTTGCAAATAATGGGAAAGTGGAACAATTGGAAATCAAAGAGATTAGAATTTGTATTCAATAATTGGGCTGGGAAAAGGTAAACAGCATGTTGCCTGCAAAAAGCATCAATTTGTGTTTCCCAGCAGCACAATGTATCCCCATTGTGTCCCTTGATGGTCTCTCAACACCGAGATTGGTTTAAGAGCTAGAAGAAAAAGTAAACCTGGCTGTCCCTGTGAGTTAGAGAAAAATGCATATATTTCACCCTGGCAGCTTGGTTTTCACACAGCCTGTTAACCTTACACATGAAAATTGGGCTGATATTTATTGTATCTATTTTTCTGAATAAATACCCCACTCTGCAGGTTAAATGTTTTCTCCTCATCTAGGGAAAATAGCAGGTAAAGAACCTGCCAGCAGCATTAAATTGAGCTTCTGGTTAATGAACGGGAAAGTGGATCATGGAGCAATGTTTGCTTGCTAGGATTTTCATAAATATCTTGACATCAGTATAGGTTATAGAATTCGGATGATAGCTAAAAAATGACAATTCATTTTTTCCTGGTTTAGGAATAATTCAGGTAGATGCTTTATTAAAACTGGAAAAGAGATATCCTGTAGCGTTCTTATCTTTGTCTGGATCTGTCAATCTTGTAAACTTTCATATAGAACAGTGATTTCCAGTGGACTCTTTTCTATAATCTCCCCATAGATATTGCACTCTTATGGACAGGCTAGGTAGCTCAATAACACTGAGAATGTTAGATTCAGGCATTGAGGTATCTTCTTGAGTTATTGTGGGAGCACTTCAAAATTGGCAAATTCCAACATGATGATCATTGGGTTTGTGATGAGAACTCCTGTCTCCTCACAAATCATAGCGATGGCTGGAAAGATTTACTTGGCAGCAAATTCATAGCCAATATTCGTGTTTCTGCATTCCTTCCTTCATCAGTATAGAGCAACACATTGTTTTGTGGAAGAGGGAAATGCTGCCCAAAGTCTTCTCATGTCTCTTTACCACTCACTGGGCACAGGTGCATCAACATAAGAGTTTGGGCAGCATTTTCAGCACCACCAAAACTACTTCTGTTTGAAAAGGCTCCCTTGAGCTGCCAAGCTGACAAGCTTGTGTTGATTCACCTGCCCCAATGAATGGTACAGAGACCTGAGAAGACTTTAGGCAGCATTTCCAGCATGCCCAAAACAATATATTACTCTCTACTGATGAAGGAATTAATCTAGAAACACATTTGTAGAGTCACCTAGCACAAGCTGCACAAACAAGGGTGAAAAATTAAAGACTCTATTGAAGAAAGTGTTATCTTGCACTCCATTTACCATGATGTATTTGGACAAACTGAGTGCTGGGATGTGGGCAGTGTGCTCCCACCCTCCTATTGTTTGAAAAGGCCTTAAACATTCTACCATATAATTACCACGGGAAAGAGCATTTACAATGTGGGCTAAGCCACGAGTGCCATTTCCCCACAAGCGCAACCACGCTTGCGTGGTCAAGGCATATGCATGGTCTAGATGCTCGAAGTGGGGGCCCAGGAACAGGAAGGATCGGGAGAGGATGCGGTGAGGTAAGTGGGGCTTGGGCCAGGTTTTGGGGGTTGGGGGGTAGTTTTTAAGGGTTGGGGTAGTTTTTAGGGCTGGAGAGTAGGGGTTGTGTTCAGGCTCAGGGGGTCAGAATAGTTTTTAGGGCTCAAGGGGATCGACATAGTTTTTAGTGCTTGGGGGGTCGGGGTAGTTTTTAGGGTTAGGGGTCATTTTTAGGGCTCGGGGGTAGTTTTTAGGGCTTGGGGGGGTTGGGTTAGTTTTTGTTGCTCGGGGGTGGGGTCGTTTTTAGGGCTTGGGTGTAGGGTACTTTTTATGGCTCAGGAGGTCGGGTTATTATTTAGGTCTCAAACGATGTGGGGTATTTTTTAGGGTTCAGGGGGGTCAGGTAGTTTTTAGGGCTCAGGGGCTCTGGTGTGAACTTTACCACGCACATCCCTTTATCAGTCATGCGTTTACCACAAAATAGAGTGGTAAAGGCATGCGTGGTAATGGAATGCTTTGTTCAGAATCATTCGTGGTTAGGGCAGCCTTGTGGTTTAGCCATGCATGCCTCTATCATACAACCGATTACCACCATTGGTGACATTTAGGCCTCACCATGACAACATGGCTATTTCCTGAATGTAACGCTAGCCAGTGTGCAATAGTGGCCGTGAGGTGTAGTTAACCTAGATACCAAAGTAAATCTAGTGTAGTGATGCAGCAGTGTCCGGATGAGAGAAATTAACATAATGACATGTAAAAATGACATATTAAAAGTGCAAAAATTACTTATGATAATTTTATATTTTCAAGATAGCAAAAACATAGCAACCAATTAATTCAAAATCCAATTAATATGCCTGTGCGCACGGTGGCTCCTCTGTTTGCAAACTGTGTCCCAGAGGAGTGTATCAAGGCCAATAAGGAGAGCTGCAACTAGCCCTGTGGGGCTTCCTTGATGTCCCACAACCCACTCAGCCATGCAGTTTTTAAGTTTATCTCTTTTCCTGGTCTCTTAATGCATTTGTGCCTTTATTTTATTCCTTTATAGATCAATGGAGGGTCTGGATGAAGAAGAAGTGTTGTCGCTGGACCTGGAAGATGTGGCTTGTGTCAATCGATCATGTATGCCCAATACCAAAGCCACAGCTGACTCATCTCTATTCATGAAATGAAAAGTTTTATTGTCCTTCTCAAAATATATTCCAAAGGGACAAGTCAATCAATCAATCAATCAAAGAAACTTTATTCGATCCATTTAAAAATACAGACCATAAAAGTACAAAAAAAGTAAAAACCATTTATATTCAAGTCAGTTTGCACAATTCCTAATTTGATTTTAACAAGAAACATGCTAAAAAGACGAATATGATTAAAAATTCCTTTCATAAATACTAATTACAAATATCTGCGTTACAGTTGGATTAGCAAAACTAATAACCACTTCATCAATATTCACAAGGCGTGTACAGAACAGTTTTCCTTCTCCTTAGACATGCCAATAAAAAGGTAGCTACTGAAAAACATACAAGTGGATCCGAGAGTTTCTTTAAGAAATATAATGCAGGACGACATTGGTTAAAATTCATTTTCTTTAAAATTGGACGTAAAAATCTGGTCTGTTCATTTCTATAAAACCCACAGAAGAAGGGTATATGAAGATCAGACTGCTCTGATCCACAGTCACAGGGGCAGGGTACCAAGTCAACATGTCTAAACCTCCTGACGGGGAAACCCAGCATGAGGGGGATTAGATTCAGCCGGAATCTAATCAGAATAAATCTAGGCTGTTATTAAACGTTGAAGGGCCACTCCTGTTCTTGCAATTAAAACTGCATCATCGGCGTATGCTAAAATGGGAATAGCAGTGGAGCCAAATTTAGGAACATCTGGGGTTACTCCTAGGAGAGCTGCCTCAACTCCATTTGTATATACAGAGAATAAAAAGGTAGGCGAGGACTCAGCCCTGCCTAACACCTCTTTCAATCTTAAATGGGCATGTTAACTCTCCCTCTTTTCCAAATCTAACACGAGCAGAGGTGTTGGAATACATTTGTCAGATAAAACCGATTATTGCCGAATCCACCCCCAACTTCTCCATTATTTCCCAGAGTTTTGAGTGGATTACACAATCAAACGATTGACTTAAATCCATAAATGCCATAAAAATCTGGCCGGGCTTCGCTCTAGTATATTTCCCAGTGATTAGTGATAAATTGAGGCACTGATCTATAGTGCCCCTACCACTCTGGAAGCCATACTGTGATTGCCTAAGAATATTGGGGCATATTAACAACGGCCAGCAATAATTATCGCTGGCCGTGCTTAGCGATAATTATATTATCGCAGGCTATCTCTGGTATTTATCGCCCTGGTAGCGCGTTATTAACAACGCGTTACTCTAGGGCGATAAAGATTCCAGAGATAGCGAGGTTATCGCCTTTTGCAGGGAACATCGCTGGTTTTCCAGCGATGTTCCCCTCAAAACGGCGATAACCTTGCTGATACGACCCTGTGGTCGTATCAGCAGAATCCATCTCCTATGTCTAACATAGGTAAATCAGGATTATAGCAGACGTTAGATTTTGGCGAAAACAGCTGTTTTCGCCAAAATTTAACGTCTGCTATATCCTGTGGGCTGCCTTGTAAATATTGCGATGTGCACATCGGCGATATTTGCAACGCAGCCCATCCGGGTACGCTCAGTAACGCCCACTTTGCATCTCATTAGAGATGCAAAGATGGGCGTTGGGGGAAAGGGCGATAGTGCAAGGATTCACGCGATAGCGTGACCTTGCTGATTAGGCGATAAGATTATCGCCGCTTTTCGTCCGAAAACGGACGCTAAAGCGGCGATAATTGTTTATCGCCTCGTTGTTAATATGCCCCTTTGTTTTCAGCTGCCCACTCTTCCAACCTATTTAATAATAAACGCCCCATGAGTTTTGCCGTGGTGTCTAATAATGAGATCGGCCTGTAATTCTGGGGGTTATCTTTAGGGCCCTTTTTATGAATGGGAACAATGACACTGGTTTTCCAGGAGTCTAGTGGAGTGGTTTTTGCTATAGCATTAAAAGTGTTTGTTAATTAATCTTGATAGTCAAGAAAAAGGTCGATAGGTACCCCATCCGGGTCCAGTGCCTTGTCCCTAGTGCACTTACTCAGTTTGGTCTCCTCAACTGAGAATATCAGTTGACCAGACTGCAACGGGTCAGTGGACCCAAAATCAGTGGGAGATGTATTGCGGGTAGCAAAAATCCGCTCAAAGTGAACCACCCATGTGTCTTCATTAACATGTGAGTCTAAGGAAGGGTCAGTTTTATTTTTAAAGAAGGGTGCGTTAATCACCCCCCAGAAATCTTTACTGTTCTTCGAAATTGCTGCCCTGTCAAGAGTCTCCCAAGTTTCTTCTCTTAAAGCCTGTTCTCTTGGTTTCCTAGCCACTAGGTATGCCTTCCGAAGTAACTTAATCCGGTCCCTATTCCTAGGTTGTTCCTCAAGTGCTATATGAAGGTTTTTAGATGCTTTGGAGCATTCATGGTCAAACCAACAATTTAATACTAGGTTTGATCGCGGTTTAGTGCGAGTTAAGACCATTTTAATCTTCTCTAAGAGGTTCTCAGAATTGGGAGGAACTGATTCACAGTTATTATCTAAATCCAGACATTTTAAAACCAACCCCAAATTCTCCGTCACAATTTGTGAGAGAACTTTTGTCTTATTTTCTTGGGACCATTTTAGTTGGAAGCCATTTTTCCTTCCCAATATTGGTTTCTTCATTCTTAGTGTTGGGTTTTCATTTGCTACTCCTAGTAACATTGAAGTGAAGATAATTGCATGATCACTATACGGGGAGAATTGAGTATCAATGTGATCAATCATTTCCCTAATAGAGGTTGATAGTATTACAAAATCAATGGTCGACACATAGTCATGACGAATAAAGGTGTTGTCATGATCCCCTGTAGATGGGTCCGTCCGATTACAGATTTCCAAATCCTTCATACAGAGGATCCTGTTTAGACTATTCCCATGATCATAATGTTCAAAATGGTAAATTAGCTCCCCCTGGTTATCATCAATACCACTTGCTTTGTTCAGCTTATGTTTGCATAGCTGCATGTTAAAGTCTCCTACCCACACTAGATTGACAACTTTCTTCCTCTGGATTTGAATGAGTTTGTTTAGCTCAGAATCTATCGCACCTATCAATGATTGTGGGTCAGTAAAATTATTATTATAACATTTTATTAAAAGCCTGTCCTGATATATATCGTCCTCAATCAATAAAAAATGAAATTGTGGGCTAGGGGTAAGAATTGTTTTTACCTAAATTGAGAGTGTATTAGAGATTAAAGTTAAAAGACCTCCTTTAGCTCTTCCTGCTACAGATGGTACAGCGTTGGTTTGACACGAGCAGTAACCATCTAAGTGGATATCTTCCCTAGACCACGTCTCCTGAAAGCATAAAATATCCTGATGCTGCCAAAGTGCTAGCCAAAGGGGTTTTCCAATTTGGTGGCTATGCCTGCTAAGTTTCAGGTGGCTAATTTCACATGCAAGCCAAGCCCCCCTGATCTATGTTTTAGTCTCTTAGGGCAGTGTTGGTTAGATGCCATAGGGCCCCCTGAATTCACCACTACCTTAGTTTCTGGTTTTGGATCTACACTAGGCAGTCAATCGCACGCCTCCAAGTATGTAAGCGGGGTAAATCTGTTTCCTACAGTTAGCCCTAAGATATCTAAGTTGGGCCTATTAGCAGAATTAATTACCTGATTACATGCAGTGCTCCTATTGGGGACAGTGCTCCAAAGAGTTTGCTTAATAGGGGTAGAATGGCCATAAAAGTACTCCAGTGATGTAATAAAAATCTGAGACCTGTGATGGCCAGATTCACGGAATTTGGCCAAAAGCGATATGGCTATTGCATCATCATTGAAATTTACTACTACACAATCACCAGAATGGGCCTTCCGTGGAGGGCCTACCCACCCCACTCTCCTAGCCATAATAATATGGTAATGTAAACTTCTATCGTAACTACCTCTATGGATAGCTAACCAATGTAACGATTTATCCATAAGTTGTTGGGTAGATTCCTTTTGGCCTTCTCGTAATCTAGGAACGTTTACCAGGACGATTACAAGTGGTGCGGATGCTGGAGGAAGATCTAAAAATGTGTGTACGGGCTGGTCGGTTTGAGGAATTCACCCTGTTTCAGATGTGGGGGGAACTGTTAAATCTACTGTCAGGCACCTTTCCACCTTAGGCCCCCCTGGGCCCCTCCATACATTGTGGTAGACCCCTCTCAGAAACAGCAACAGAATACGCCCTTGGAGTCAGGCTAGTGCCAGATGTTTGTCCCTCTTTGTTCAGTTTATCCAGATTGGATGGCACTGAGCCTTGGATACTGTTAAATGGCCATGACGTTGATTTAGATCAGCTTCCGTTTTTCCAGTTTGAGGTTGCAACTCCCCTGGTTGGTTTCCGTAAACCACCAAAGTGACCATTTTTGCCATTCTCTTTCCAAGAAGAAAGTCATTCTTCTATTTTAATCAAGTGAGACACAATTGGCAGGAGTAAGCTAAAGACCTTCTCCTCCAGTTTTTGCCACACTGCTTCGTCTTCTAGTAGTTGCACGCGGATAGTATCCACCGGATTTATGGGCATAGGCAGCTTTGCCAGTTTTGTGATTGTCACAGGGTTACCCTTCACATTTCTAACAGTTCTTTTCCTTTTGGGTGCTGGTTGGGTAACTAAAATAGAGGTAGAAGATGGTACTGGATCTGGTATGTTCATGGAGGGACTACCCAAAGAGGCAGTGGGAGCCTCTCCTTTGCTCAGGTCTATAGGGTGATACCCTGCTAAGGTCATGGGGGGGGCTAAAGTATTGGTTGTGTTATTTCTCCCCTCTTCCAAAGAGAGACGGCGCTCAGTCAACTCAATCTCATGGCACAGTACATTTGCTGCCCTTGATAGAAACGTATCCAGTGTATTTACAATGCCCTCCCTAGGTTTATCATTTGTAGCCTTTCTCTTACCCATTGAAGGTGTCTGGCAGACTGGATAGGCGATGATTTATAGATATGCGGGACCAAGTGTCAGAGGGGGGCCCAGCTCAGCCTCCTCCGGGTGTGGACGGGCCCGCCCTTGACCCGTGCCTTGCCCAGGCGCGGCCTTGGCGCGTCCCCGTGCCACGGGTCTATGTTGCACCTATATGGTGTTCTGAGGCCAGGGGGCAGCTGGGAGACTGAGTCCCCACACCCTGTCCGGCTCTTCACTGCTCTCCTTCGATAGCGGCTACACCTGCCGCGGGTCTGCGTTGCACCTATATGGCATTCTGAGGCCAGGGGGCAGCTGGGAGACCGAGTCCCCACACTGTGTTTGGCTCTTCACTGCTCTCCTCCTATAGCGTCTACACCCGCCGCTGGTCTGCGTTGCACCTATATGGCGTTCTGCATTTAACTTAGTCAGCCATTAGTTTATCCGTAACAGGTCAAAACAACTGTCTCCTTTGTAAAGTTTCCGGGGAGTTATCATGAGACAGTTTGCATAAGTAATCCTGAAAGGTGACATCGCCCTTACTTCGAGCTGCTTTCATAATCTCTTCTTTGATGGTAAAGCAATGGAGTTTAGATCAGATGTCTCTAAGCTGTTTGTCTGAAGTCAAGCTGTACGGGCACTCCATCGGTTGGTCTCTATCATCTCCCAAAGCAGAAGAGAATATTCCTGTAATGAGGGCCTCAAGTTTCTGACTTTTGCATCTTCTTGCAGGCGTGTTTTCTCTAACTGGTTCTCTAAGTCTTCGCAGTTGGCTATGTTAGACATCTTTGAGAAAATCCCAGTGCCATGTCTTTGAGTCCAGCAATTCAAAGCCTGTTCTCAATGCGCTGAATTTTTTGGAGCAGCTCATCCTGCACTATTTGAAGGCCCTTGTTGAGTTCCATCTTTAAGTCTTCTTTAAGTTCCCCCTAACGGTTCACTGACAGAATATCGAACAAAAAATATCGTGTGGACAGAATATCGTGTCCAAAATATCGAGGACAAGAATATCGTGTAGGTAAGTGCAAATAGATAGGTATAAATTTACTATTCTTAACTCCAGATCTACGTACCTTGAAGATATATATATCGTCAAAGTACATATATGTGGAGTTATATATAGTAAAACTTTACTTACCCATAAGCAATGACCTTCACGATATTCTTGTCCTCGATATTTTTGACACGATATTGTGTCCGACGATATTTGTGCTTTCGATATTTTGTCCACCCACCCCCCCTAACAGTGTCGCCAGCCCCTCAAGAAGGTTTGCATTTGTGAGGGCCATTTAATCTGCAGCCAAGGGTTGAGGCTTTCCCAATTTGTTAGGAGGTTGTCATTCCAGAAAGCTGTGCAGGTCCTTCTGGCCCATTTTCATCAGTCACATTCATTCTACAGAGGCACCCAGAGTATTAGTCTAGTCGCAGGTGAAGGTCCATGGATTGTCAGTATAAGTGTAGGAACTCTGCTGTATGCGGCAGGACAAAGTGGCTCAGTTGCGGCACAGCACGTTGTCTCAGAGTATTATGTCTAATGACTCCACCATTGCTTGTTCATACCAGGGAGAAGGTGTATTGGGGGATCTAAGGCAACCAGGCACAAGCAAGTGGACAGCATGTGCTACATGTTGTATCCTTTCATCGCTCAGAATTTAGAAGTTCCCGGCCATGGCTGTTTGGATTCGAGACCTGTTGGCCTGCACTCATTCCCTTTGTCATTTCCGTTGCCTTTGTGTATGGACCCCACAGAAAGGAGGCAAATGAGGACACCCTGACCATTGATTCTTTCTGCAGCCACACTTCGGTGATGCATGAATGCGGCCTATGGCAGGGCAGAGCCTTGCCTAAGCAACGAGTGTGTATCGTAGTAATCCTCTTAGTTGATGGCCCCCTACCACAGCAGTTTCGGATTGAAATTTAAGGGCCACTGCTCCTCACATGTACTTGCTGCTGGTGAGTGGGCACCCTGATGCCGCATGAGTGCATTTTGGGTAGGGCTCACCTCGGCTGTGATCAATACTCGCCATTCATATATTTTTGTTGCAACTTATCTAACGTGGTGGCATCAATAGGGCTTTATGAATGACAGCTCTGCGTCAGTTTACCGTGAAAATCTTGGTGGGCCTCCACCGTATGTTGTAGGGATCTCTCCGCAGAAATCAACATCCCAGTGATCATAATAGGGCATGGTGTTCTCCCCCCCAGTGTCACCGCTGGAGGGTGTAAGACATTGCTTATGTCCCTTCTTGAGGCTCAACAGGGGACATGCCAAGCTCTCCTCAGCTAAGGCTACACCACATCTTTCTGCTGTGGCCACCATGTTGCTTGAGGGCACGCTGGTCCTGTGCTTATAGCTGAATCTCTGGTCCAGCAGGCAATGAGTGTCATAAAGCTTTCCCCTTTCAGTTGTCCCAATGTTTCAGGAGTTACCTGCAGGGTTAAAATTTGCACTTGAGTTCTGCTAGAGTTCTTATTCCAGGCAAACTGCAAGAAGCGAGCAGGAGATGCATCCCCTCAGGTCGTCAACTTGACTCCACCCCTGAAAATGTAATTTTTGAGTTAATTGCTACCAACTGCCTGAGTGCACAAATTTTAGTCTAGGTATATCAGGCATGCACACTGAGGGGCCTTTTCACAAATTGCATTTTGTAGTATTTTTTGCAGTACTACAAAAGGTACCATAATATGCCTTTCACAAACCTATATGCAGAGTTTATGCTTTCACTTTCCCTATCTTTTAAGGTGCGGCGATCTGCACCCCAAGTGCTGAGTGGGTAATGGGAGAGTGCCTGAAAAATGGGGAATACTTACTACTAACAGAGATGGGAATAGGGAGGAGTATGAGGGCTATGGATATCTGTTAGATATGGGATACTTAGAGGCCCCTCGCCAAATTCTGCCGGAAGGCCCCATCATATTGTGTTAGGCCACTGCTCCAACAGGTACCAGAATTGAGTTTGGGTGATGGTTTCTCAAATCCATGTAGGCATATTCAGGCCACCTGGGTCTCTTGTATAAGGAATGCAAACCCTGGTATCTAAAAACATTACATAACCATCTATTGAGTTAGGGACTTAAAATAAAACCTCATAGGACAAAATGTTAAAATAAATTTAATTAAATTATATAACATACTTAAACGTATAATTTTTAATTATTTTTAAACAGATTTTATTGGGGTTTTACATCTCATTTAATAAAACTTTGGAGCATCTATTCAGCAATTAGTGGTAGTACATTGAACAATAATGCTCTCACCCTTTCGTATTTCCTATTAACCCTACTTCCCCTTCCCCCCTCCTTCCCCCGGAGTCAATACCACATCAGCAATGTAGTGCCCTATATGGACATATCCATGTATCCCATTGAATCTACTTGAGAAGGTGTGGAGTTTCTTGTGCTAGGTGCAATATACTGTGTAAACGGTGGAGGAGGGCAGCACAGCATCAGTGAGAGACCGACATGTTCCATCAAAGGGGGGAGGGGATATCTATGCCCTCTCTGGGGAGACTGGGGGCGATTACACCTCTGGAGTGACCATGCTTTCTACCAGCCCCTCCCAGGCCCTTGCTGCTTCCAATGTGCCTATTCCTCGTTTAGCCTCTCTAAGTAGTAGTCACCCTTCACAGATCGCCCATTTTTTCAATTCTTATTTCCAGGATGTTATTCGGGGTCTCCTGGCAATTTCCAATATCGTGCATTTTCACGCTTACCCAGAATAAATGCTATGTCTTGGAACATGCTTGTAATTTTGGTTTTGTAAATGGGTTGGAACCACCCCAGTAAGCAATGACCCAGGGAACAGGGAACCTCTTTTCCTATAACATCCGCTATTATGTTCGTGATCTCTTCCCAGAATAGGCGCAACCCAGGGCACTCCCAGAACATATGCTAGATGTGCGCCCCTTCTTCTCCGCATCTGGGGCAAGCATCCTCAGCTGTGTGAAAGTATTATCTAATCCTTGCGGGGGTGAGATAGGACCTCTGCAACACATAATAATTGATGAGTTTAAAACGTGCATTCCAGGATACCTTTGGCGTCCTCTCAAGTTCCTGTCAGGAATAAGGATACTCAAATCCTCCTCCCACTGCGCCTTCAGACTCTCCAATGGGAGCTGACAATCAGCCCAGATTGCCTTTTAGAGACAGGACACTGTTTTTATCATGCCAGCAGACAACGCCACATAATAGCAGCTCTGGAGCGCACGTGGCTCCGCGTAGCCCGTGCCCAAATGTTTCCTGATCGC
The DNA here is from genome assembly GCA_963921515.1 of Calotriton arnoldi. Classification (NCBI taxonomy): domain Eukaryota; kingdom Metazoa; phylum Chordata; class Amphibia; order Caudata; family Salamandridae; genus Calotriton; species Calotriton arnoldi. The sequence goes on along the minus strand of CAWUFW010005383.1, from coordinate 1,153,043 downwards.
CATAGTGAGTGCTCTGTGTAGCAGGAAGTGGCCCTGTGGTAAGTTAAAGTCTTCTTGGGATTCCGCAAATAGCAACAGCACTGAGTCCCTAAAGACATCCCCTAGTCTTGTCACCCCTCGCTGCCGCCCACTTATCTATTTCTCTCCAGCAGTCTCCATGCGGCAAGTGTTTTAACAGAGAGAGCAGCAGGTCTGGGGAATAGGGAATTCGAGTATCTGTCTTCTGCAAGCACCTGTGCCGGCAGTGAGTAATTAATCTGAGTTCTCGCGTATCTCCTATCGAGGATTGTTGCATTCTCAGCAACACCTTTGAAAGGGTTGTAGAGTTTGGTGCAAACGGGCTCAGAGCCCTAGTAGGGTTTCTCCTGGCTGCTAGCCACTGGATCAACCAATTAAGTTGGACAGCAATATAATACGTCTCAAAGTCAGGGACTGCCATACCCCCCGACTTTGTGGGGCACCTCAGCGTGCCCAGCGCCACCTGTCTCTGCCCTGCTCACCAGATGAAAGCAAAAATTAGGGAGTCTAGCTCCCGAAACACTGCGTGCGGGACCCATATCGGGTTGTTACAAAGAGATATAGGAGGCGCAGTAGGGCCACCATCTTTAGGAGCGGAACTCAGCCCCCGACAGCGGCAATGTCTTCCAAAAGTCTGTGGAAGCTCGTAGGGACCTGAGAGCCTGACCCACATTGCATTGTAAGAGGTCTGCCTGGTCGTGGTATACTCTGATTCCCACATAGCTCAAATAACGGGGCTCCCACCATAAGTTCTCCTAAGCCGCTGGTGTGTTCCTATTTGGCATCATAAGGAAGAGTCTGGATTTCTGGCAGTTAACCCACAGACCAGAAAACAGACCAAATCTCTCTAACATGGTTCAGGCTCCAGCCAGATGCTCCTCAGCATCTCAAGGGAAGATCAGTAAGTCATCCGCATATAATGCTATGCAGTGTTGGTGGCCCCCTCTTCTTAGGCCCCGAAAGCTGCACCCCATGCACGTATAAGCAGCTAGGGGCTCTATGGCCAGTGCAAAAAGCAAGAGGGACAGAGGGCAGTCCTGTTTCAGCCCCTGCCCACTGCGTGCCAAGCAGAAATGGTCCACCCCTGTGCATACTCTGGTGGTCGGGTCCGCATACAATAAATTTGTCCAAGCCAGGAAGTTCCCCCCCTAGTCCCATATGTGCCAATACCTCTCTGTAGAGATAGTGCCATTCCAAACTGTTGAATTCTTTCTCAATGTCGACAGTGAATACCAGCTCGCTTGCCTGATCGTAGCCTTCGGCATCTAATATGAACAGGAGTCGCTTGACTTTCATTGCGGCTCAGGATGAACCCTGACTGATCGGGATGGATCATTTTGGTCATGTAGAGCAACAGTCTGGTCATGAGGATACTGCTTAGTATTTTGTAGTCGATATTTATCATTGAAAGTGGTCTATATGCTGAGCAATTGCGCACTGATTTTCCTGGATTAAGGATGGGAACTATTAGCGCTTCCCTAATGGTATCCGACAGCAGCCCCACATCTTTAGCCGTAGCATAAAGAGCCACTAGCTTGGGTATCAATTCCACTGAGTAAGCCTCGTAGAATTTGGCCGGGAAGCCATCAGTGACTGGAGTTTTATTACGGGCCATGTTTTTAATCGCCACCCATACCTCCTGTGGAGTGATATCCCCCCCAGGCCCTCAACTTCTGCTTCCTCAAGATGCGGGAGGTGTAACTCTCAAGGTAGGCTCGCACCACAGTATCATCATGCGCCGCAATGCTCCTGTATAAGGTAGAATAGTATTGAGAAAATAGGGCACTTATTCCTTCCTGTGTGTACACTTTGTCTACTCCATAATTCTCTAGCTCAACTACTGGGGAGCCATACTTTGCCAAGTTTGCCAGCCATGCAAGTTGGGACCCCGATTTGTTCCACTCTACATGCGTGCGGTCCGTATAATGCTTGTAATCAAAGAATCAGAGGCACTCCACCTGGATCGCCACTGCCTCTTTACCCTCAAGGAAGTCTGGCTGGAGCTCCGGGTACCCAGGTCTATGAAATTCAACATCCCATCAGTTTTTTTCAGCAATGGCCACTTCCCTCAGGATTATAAATCTGATCCCTTTTGATTCTGCTATACATTGAACCTGCAGGACTGCGTTAAAGGCATCCCATTCTATTTGGGGAGATGAAGTCATGCCCATATTGTCATTGAAGTAGTGGGTTATTTTGTCTCTAATCCCTTCTCTAAACATCTGGTCTTCCAACTATTCTGGCTTCAATCTCCAGGTTGGTATCACCGGGTTAGGCCGGGCCCAGCAGAGATGGAGGAGGATGAGATTATGATCTGACACCGTGCAAGCCAAATAGTCAATGGAGTGCACTAGACTATGGACAGACGGGGTACTAAGAAAAGTGCACATGGAGGTCGTGGAAAGGGGAGAAGAAGGAATAATCTCGCTCTCATGGATGCAGGGCCTCCAGGAATCCGCTAACCCACATCGTTTGTACCAACCCCAAAAAGCGTGGGCTGTGTGCACTGTCTGTGAATCTGACAATGAAGGATGAGATCTGTCCATCTGTACATCTGCTTTGCAATAAAAGTCCCCCCTCATAGAGGCCAGAAATCATATGTGGGGCCCTAAGGGACACAATAGGTACATCCAAAAATGCACTCTGATCAACATTGGGAGCATAAATGTTGACTAGGGATATGAGTTGGCCTGCTAGGAGTCCCTGGACCACCACATATCTGCCCTCTAGGTCAAGTGACATGTCAATATGCTCAAAAGTTACTCCTGCCCTAATCCATATCATAACTCCCCTGGCATAGGCCAAATATGAGGCATCGTAAGCCTCGCCACTCCACCTACGGCACAGTGCCAACTCCTCTTTCGCCTTCAAGATGCTCACCCACGCACACAAGGCCCTCCACGGCACCGGACCAGCATACCTGAACAGCCGACTCAAATTCCACGCACCCCAAAGGACCCTACGATCAGCCCAGCTCTCCTACGCCGTGGTCCCCCGCACCAGAAAGACCAGATCGGGAGGCCGCTCCTTCTCTTCCTCGCGGCCAAAGCATGGAACGCCCTTCCGCTCCACCTCAGACAGACAACATCGCTCCCCATCTTCGCAAGAAACCTCAAAACCTGGCTCTTCGACAGACCCCCTCCTTGATGGATGGAACCTGCACCCCCACCCCTAGCGCCTTGAGACCCTTACGGGTGAGTAGTCGCCCTTTAACAAACCCCTGATTGATTGATTGAGGAAGTGTGTCTTCTGTAAGAAGGCTATGTGTATCCTTTTTCTTTTGAGGTGAGAAAACACCTTGTTTCATTTGGTTGTGGTGTGCATGCTGGGGATATTTCAGGAGAGACATTTATACATCATAGGCTTCGCCATCTGCAGTAGAGGCAATCAGCATGTGCGGCCCCATCCCCCATGCAATCGTCTCTCTCATTCACCCACTTCTCTGTGTGGTGCTGATAGTGTATGCGATAGTGTGTGACTCGAGTTTCCCCAACATATTAACCAGAAATGAAAACCCCAACTCCCCCTACTCAGGACAAGCAGGTGTTTGCCTCCCATCCAAACAATTGGTCTAGAACTAACAAATTTGTGAGAGTTCCCCACGGGTCTAAGAGGAGGGAAATGCCTATGCTACTCCCACTGGCTCCAATCCCCACCCATTGTGAGACAGGATATCGTCCAGACCTATAAGCGAGCTATAGTCCAAAATATCATTACTTTTCCTGATGTAACTGACGCCTAGCCTCTCCTTTTCTTATCACAGTGCCAAGGAAGTCAGAGTGTCAGATTAGGTCATCAGACAATCTCAGGGTCACCTTGGAGCAACACTAGGGTCGAGTCCGTGGAGCTGGTGGCTCCCCTACCTGAATCCGAATCTCGCAGCACAGCCTCTGTCTCCGGCGTGGAGAGCCCTAAATCTCGTCCACTGATATGGGCCACCACCTCCACCATACTCTGTCTACCCAGCTGCGCCTCAGCCTGCGTCGGGCCGCAGAGCTCCTCTGTGATCTTCTGTGCCGAGATCTGGAGCGCCCAACGTACTGTGGTTGGGGGCTTCGGCTCGATCCCGGCTGTGGGCACTTGTCCAGCCAGTCCCACAATTCTTGTGGGTTCTGGAAGAACTTTGTTTCCTCCGATGTCACCACTTGCAGTCTGGCAGAAAAGAGCATTGCATATGAAAGTCCCATCTGTCGGAGTCTCTTTTTGGCAGCCTGAAAAGATGCCCTCTGCCTTTGTACTTCCCATGAGAAGTCAGGGAAAATCCGCACCACAGCATTTTCAACTCATAAGTCTCCGGTGCGGCGGGCTTGCGTTAAGATGTGGTAGCGGTCTTTGTAATACAGCAAGCGAGCCACCACTGGCTGCAGTGGACCCCCGGGAAAGGCAGCCTGGCAAGCATGAGGTGAGTGCGCTCTAGTGAAAAGAAGTGGGAGAGACCCTCAGGTGCCACCTTCTCCCGCAGCCACCTCTCAAGGTAGTCCATCATATTTGTTCCCAGGAGGGGCTCCTCTCCATCAGTGGTACTCCACCATTCCACCCCAGGGCCCCAGAGTCAGGAACCCCAAGTACATGTAGGATTTTTCTGGGCTATGAGGCCCAGAGCATAGGATGCCTGGCAGAACAATGCTGGACCAGGAGCAATGGCACCCTGTGGTGTAGCTACTCCACCACCACTTCCATGTCCCAATATGTGGCTCCTGCTCTACTGGTCGCTGGTCCCTCATATGCCCCCCTCCACCGTCAGCCTATGGGGAGGATTCAAGATATGCAGGGGGGCAATCCGGCTCTGTGCTTCACTCTCTGCAGGCAGTTTCCGCCAGGCACCTTCCCAGGGGCTCCATCATGCTCTTGCCGACTTGCAGGCTGAGCAGGCCTCACCCTCTGCCTGCACCCTGGCCGTGCTCCGGAGCTGCATGTCTTAGCTGGCCCCAAGCCCCTTCACCTCTTCAAGGAAGGCAAGCCCAGGTGGTTGACTTTCCAGTCTAATCTGGTGCCCAATTCTCTATGCCCCTGTCCAGAGTCTCCAGGTTGTGCGGTTTCTTTAGCACCTCCCGATGGGGCCCTCTCCCCTGCTCTCAGTACCCCGGTAACCTGCTGCAATGCAGGCCAAGCAAGCACCGCGCTCACCGCTCCTAGCGGCCCACCGCAGCCAGCCTAGCTCCACACCCAGCATGCAGCGCTCACGCTCTGGGTCCTGGTCCGTGTGGCTCCCCTGGCACCTCCACCCTCCTCTCAGTGGCTCCGGCAACCTGCCGATCCGCAGGCCAATCAGGCCCTCCTTTGCACTGGGCTACCCGCCGATCCACAGGCTGACCAGGCCCTCCTTCGTGCCGCACTCACTGCCCTTGTTGTTCTGTCTCAGAAGGCAGCGCTCCTCAGCTACCAGGCGCAGATGGCAAACGGAGCCCTTGCACTCTTTTGGGCCAGCAACGAGTCCGCTTCAGCGCTACCCAAGATGAGTCCACGGCGGTCTCCACCTCAGTCTTCTTGAGGTCAGTTTCAGAGCTGCGAGGGCTGGGCTCCACTCTGGTTGCTCCACACTGACTGCTTGTTTCACCTACTCCGTTTCCATCACTCCCAGCAAGCCGGTAGGTCGACAAGCGGGGGGAGGGGTGGCAAGTCAGTGGTTCAGCTCCAAGTTGCTCCGGTTGCGGCTCTGCCAATATTGCCGCAGAGTCATGCCACCAGGCCAACTCCTCCCCGAGTCTCCTAGGCCCCAAGCCACCACCATCTTAGATGGCGGCCCCGCCAAGGCAGTCAGCATCCAAGGCCACAGATCTCTGTTTAGCTGCCGCCTACTGGGTCAATGGAAGTCCCAGCAAATTTTCCCGCTCCAGACAATCCCCTCAGTGTTCTTTGGGTCCCTTACAAGATCTTCACAGGACGTCACCGGATGGGGATCAACCATGCGGAGCTACCGAGCAACTATGCTCGCTCCATCGGCCTTCGGCCTCGCCCCTAAATGTATAAATAATTATATATAATGTTTAAAACTATTTTAAAATAGTACAGATTTTTAATGTAGTTATAAAATATTTTAATGTTTTTGCATTTCAAAATTAATGTAATATAATTTTATTAAATATAGGTAAATTACTTTTAATTAATTCTAAATGTTACTTTTAAAAATTATTACTGCATAATATTTTTTTTACTTTTAGTGGGAATTCATTTTTGAATTTAAACTTGAGAAACTTTATTGTAGTTCAATTTAATATATTACCATTAATTGAATATTTATTTCAAAATGTAGTTATTAGTTCTGTAGCAATTTTTCTTTAGTTCTGCATTTAAAAGAAATATATATTATTGTTACGATATTATTAAAGATAAAAAATAGGTGTTCAAGCTTTTTCAAGGTTTAATAAATGTTTTTACTTTTCCCTATAGTTTAGAATAGGTGGACTCAGCAAACTGGGTGGAGATCTTGGTATGGTAAAGTATAGGAAAAGTTCTCCACATTTTACAATACAGAAATCTCTGCAGCTGGGGAAGAAATCACAGAATGGTAATGTATTTGGAAAAGTTACCTGTACTTACCATAAGGGGATCTCCACCTCATTGGCCGAGATCGCCACATATTAAAGTATAAAGAAAAGCTAAGAAGTTTTTTTTAATTCTCAACTATATTACCTTTTTGTTTATGCATTATTAATTATCAAAAGTGACGTATAGAATTAATTAAAAGTAATTTAATTATATTTAAAACATATATTGTTAGATTCATTTTAAAATGCAATCGCGGTTATAAAAATATCTATTACACTTAATTAAATTATTTAATTTGACATTATTTTCTATGAGGTTTTAATTTAAGTCCTTAACTCCATTATTTTCTATGGTAGTGTGTTACAGTACTGGGGCCAGGCCATGTTTCATTCTACTCTTCCTATTATTTTTTGTTAGCTTTTTTCAGTAGTAACCTACAGTTGTAAGTTAGGCTTTCAACTTTTTCAGGGTGTGGAGACATGTAAATCCACACATTTGAGTAACTTTCTTTAAAAAATGTTATTTCATCATTTTTACAACATACAGCAATAAAATAGAGCGGGAGGGACGGTACAGAAGTCAGGGGTAGATTGTTCGCAGAAAGAATCTAAATATGTACAGATCTTACATCAAAAATCAAGAGTTATACAGTATGTGCTACTGGTGTGAAGCATGCAGAGAATTTGTTGGCCCGGCAGTGTTTCATAGGGCCACAGTCTGGGAAAGTCCCAGAGCTGGAGCAGTCCCTTTACAGCTGAGACCATCCAGGAGTTTTTAGAGTTTTGAGGATTCAGACTATTGGGTGGACTCCACCAGGCTCTCCAGGTCAGGCACTGGGCTTCGAGCTTCAACAGCATTTTGTTGTGTCAAATAGATGGTCAGTAGTCCCCACATGTCTTCGGGCCATGATTCTCAATAGGCGGTGAGCTACTCCTGGCAGTATGTCACATGGTGTAGCAAGTTTTTTAAATGAAGGGCAGGGCGCTTGCTCCAGTGTATAGCCACTCTATGCTTAGCCAGAAGTAGCATTGCAGTCAGTCGTCTTGTCTCAGGGGGGATCTACTTTTCATGGCCCAGTAGGGCAACTGTTGCAGGCAGTGACCCGTGATCAATGTTATAACTTTATCAACGTCTGACCAAAATGGCACTATAGCAGGACAGTGCCAGGCAAGGTGTGGAAACGTGGTTGTGGGCACTGCTCACCGTAAACATTGTGACTCTTCTATAAGCCCCAGTCTATGCATTTGAGCCAGTGTGCGATACGTCCGGTGCAGAAAATTAAAATGGATTAATCTTTGTCTGTAGTTGGGGGAGAGTTCACCAGATTGAACACAACAATAGCACCATTGCTCCTTCATGATAGGTGGGAACGCGTCCACAGCCCAAGCATTTCGAGCCCCCGGTACAATCACTGTGAACTTTTCTAGCATTGTTGTGTAGAGTTGGGTGATAAGCTTTTGCGGTGACAAAAGTGTAAGTATATTATCCAGCACATGCAGTGTTCGTGGTGTATCGGGAAGGTACTGTGTAAGGTGTGCATTGACATGCGGAGTTGGTGGTACAATAGAATGCCCAGAGGTGTGTGTGGGGGATCTGCCACTATGCTGTGTATACGGATGAACTGATCCTCGAGCTATAGGTCTCCAAGCGGGTCAAGCCTCAAATGGTGATCTCGACGGCAGGCAACTTCTTCTTGCAACACTCAGAAGGTAGGGTCCCTGGCCAGTGATACGCTGTGTGCATAAAGGCAGTTGACCTGTGCACGGCACCATAGGAAATCCCACATCCATAACATGCAAGCTACCGTGTCTATTGCAGTGTGAGGACATCTGACTGGCAGATGTAGCACAGTGGTCATTGGGCAAGGGTCTACCCTGTCCGCCTCTGTGGCAGTATGCAGTTGGAATGGTGTGGGAGGTAACCATAAGTAGGCAAACTAGGCTTGTGTACAATTGAAATATAAGTCCATATCTGCGGCACCCAAACCACTCTGTGAGAAAGGAAGAGTGGATGTTCCCCACGCTACCCTGGGCTACCTGCCAGCCCACACCAGGACCACCAGATTACAGCATAGTTGCCTGAGGCAGTGCCTTGTGAGGGGGATGGGGCGATGAATGAACACGTACAGAAACTTAGGGAGGACCACCATTATGGCTATGGCAATTCTGCCTGCTACAGCTAGGGTAAGTCTGAACCCATCAGAGATCCGTTCCTCCAGCCAGTCCATGGCTCTGCCATCGTTCACCCTCCTGAGTTCATCCAGATCTATGCTAAGCCGTATACCCAGGTACTGAACTGGTTCTGCTGCCAATTGGAGTGGGTATTCAGATTCAAATTGTTCTGTCACTGAGGTGAGTGGGAAGAGGACTGATTTAGACCCATTTATGGAGACACCCGAGTGTCCACCAAAGCGTATCATCTTTTGTATAATCAGGGGGATGTTAGTCTGTGGGTCACAGATGTAGAGGGTAGCATGGTCTAAATACAGGGACACCAAGATCCTCCAGGCCATTAAGGATAGGCCTCTGTGTATGTGGTGTTGGTGCAGCCAGGCTACCAGGGGCTCCATTGCCATCATGAATAGGAGTGGCAAGAGGGGGTATCCTATCTGCTGCTTCTGGACACTGAGGAAGGGGAAGTGATTGTCCCATTGATACACAGCGGCGCTGTGGGGAAAGAGTAGAGCACTTTGATCAGGCTTAGAAATTGAGGACTGATCCCAAGTTGAGCTAGGATTTGGAATAAATGTGACCACTCTAGGGAATCAAACGCCTTGGTGGTGCCAAGTAGTAAGGCTGTGGGCCGTAACTGGGGGTCTATGGTGTGAATGAGAGCAAATATTGTTCAGAGACTATATGCCATGGAGCAACCCGGGATAAAGCCTGACTGGTCAGGCCGGACTATGTCTGGCAGGAGGAGAAGTAGGCAATATGCAATCAATGATGCCAATATTTTATTATTGACGTCAGTCACCGATAGCAGTTGGTAGTCGTCACAGCTGTTAGCCACCTTGCGAGGTTTCAATATGGTAATAATGACTGCTTCGCACAAGAAGGACGGCGATGTGCCCTGTGATAAAGATTCTTGGTACATCGCCAGTAACTGGAGGGTGAGGAGTGAGGCATATTCTTTATAGAAGGATGCAGTGAGGCCCTCCAGTAATGGGTGCTTTGTCTCCAGGTAGGCTTTGAATGACCTGAGTTATGTCATCCACCATGAAAGGAACATCACGGTATTGGTGGTGCGCATTCTCCAGTGCAGCCAGTGGAGTTGAATTGTGTCAAAGAATACATTCAAAGCACCAGCATCTGGGGTCGATTTTGTGCAATAGAGATCTGTGTAGAGGGCTGTCATAACAGTCTATTCCAGTCTTGTGTGAGTTGAGTTTTGTTTGCCTCTAAGTTCTATGATTTAGTCACTGGCCTAGGGCTAACGTAGAAATCCCGCCAGTGTCTTTCCTCATCTTTCTCCCTCTCCATAGCATCTGGCAGTGGACTCTCTTCCTAGATAGGGTGTCATTATGACAGCTGCCTCATGGTATTCTGTTATTTTCTCTCTAATTTCTGCCAGCTTTTGGGGATCTTCAGCCTCAAAATAAAGGACTTCTAATTTGCGTATGTCGTTTCCCAGTTGGGGTAAGTGTACACATGGTGTTTTTAGTATTCCTGACTGTTTGGCAATGCAGGCACCACAAACGACTGCCGTGAATGCCTCTGACAATGTGGATGATGTGTATACTGATCACTAATTCCAAGTGAAATATTCAAGTATGTCTTTGTGGATCTCATCACAGAACACCAAGCTTCGGAGTGTGTGTGGTGGTAGTCTCCACAAGAACACCCTGGGACCAACATAGTGGAGAGAAAGCTCCAGCACAACCAGGGCATGACCCAACAGGGTCCTCCAGTGATGGGTGACAACTATGGCCCAAGTCAGTACATCCTGTGTGACCAGCCAATAGTCAATTCTAGACCAGGTGTTGTGCTTGGATGTGATGCATGTGCCTTCAGCCCTGAAAGCGTGTTGATCGCCATTTGTCATGGACATAGCTATCGTGCATAAGGGTGTGTAGTTGGGCTGCGGTTCTAGGGTGTGGCCATCTGGAGTGGCTGGCTATGTCAGTTACCCAGTCCAGCACTCTGTTAAAGTCCCCTCGTATCATATCCCCTAGTCCCATGATGGCAATCAGGAGGCAGACATCCATGAAAAATTCTGGGCTGTCCACATTGGGGCTGTATCTTGAGGCCAGCATGACAGAGAGGCTGTGCATCATGCCCTGTAGTATTACACATCTGGCCTCCTTGTCACAGTGTCAGGTGAGTATGCCAAGGCAACCCCTTGGAGAATGGAAGTACCTTGGGCATTGTTGGAGTATAATGAAGTGTGGGGTTTCTGCAGTCAACCCTGCCTGAAGGAAGACACGGGTCAACAATGCAACTCTTTCAGGAAGTAAATATATATTTGATGGCAGTGAGATATGCCTGTACCAATCGTGATTTGCATTGATTGTTAAGCCCAAAGACATTCCAGGTGAGGCATCTAATGGTCATCATCCAGTGTAGAGCAGATATGGGGTTAATGACATGTACTGGGCCGTGTGGCCCACATGCACAGGAGGCCAGAGTGAAAGTGTTTGTAGTATGCTGTGCAGTGAGTGTTAGAAAAAAGAGGAAGGAAGTAAGACATAACACACCCACCTCCCACTTCAACCACCTCAACTGGTTGAACAACTGTAACCCACGCCGCCACCCTTAATACCTCCCAACAATCGTGTAACTTTCTGTGAAACCTGTGGTGGCTGGTGACATTTGAAAGTGATGGGGTGTATAAGTTTGGGATGAGTGCCCTATGGCGAGCGAGTGAGAGCCACCATCATAAGAGGAGTTTGGAGGTTCTCCCCGCTGAATATTTTGGGGGAAAAAGTGAGCAAATGGTGCTTTTGCAAGCAAATTTGAGAAAGCAAGAAGGTTTATAAAGCAATTATGAAAGTGTAGATTAATAGTATTCAAACACATAAAAATGCTCCACAAGTCACTGAATTAAAATTGTTTAACGGTTAGTGTAGTGTGTAAATTCAAACTGTACAGTGCTACAGGCAAGGTTTGTAATTATCTTACCGGGACACACAGTTGTCTCTTCACTTCATCTGGTTGGTAAAGCTGAAATCTTCCTCCCATTTTGAAGATGGGCATCCATGCGTGGGGGAACCTGAGGATGGAGGGTCCAGCAAATGGAGGGTCCAAGCAAGGGAGGTGACATCAGAATGCTTAGGTGTTCCACAAATGGCGGTGCAAGTATAGCAGGTGGTGCTTTAAATGGACAAATACTCACAGTTACTCTAAGTGCCTGCACTTCTTTCATGTGAAAGGGAGAATACCTGCACTTCTCAGTGAGCATTCAATACTTTTAATGGGGGTGTACCGGCCCTTAACCACAGATTTTAGGTGACAGTCAGCGTGAGGTGAAAAGCGTTCACAATCACGGATGGTGCCAGCATGTGGGGACCGGGTTACTGCGGAGTACAAAGTTAACTCACAAACTGTGGTGCTGAAAGAGCAGTGGCACAAGTCAGCCTTGCAGCGTGATGGGAAGTGCACTATAGTGAGTGGACTTGAAACCACTGTTGCTGCGAGTTTGTATCATAGTGGAAAGTGAAGTGTGGCAGTAGTGTGAACTGATATTGTGTGAATGCGTCAGAAGACGCAAATGTCTGCATGAGGTGGGCAGTGTGCTGAGGTGTTCCACATACCACTGTGACCAGCCTGGGATGATTTCATACTGGAAGTGAGGTAAACAGCGTGCTGAGGCGCTGTGTATCAGATAGAAGCTGCGGAAGAAGCCTAGCAGCTCATTCTCGATCAAGGCGCTGAAGGCGATCTTGAGAGTATAGCTCCTCTGTGCCTCCAGCACTCTCTCCAGCACCACCACAAAAACCTGGTTGGCCAGGTAGGTGAAGTAATGGGACACCCTGACTGCACCAGACACCTTGTCCTCCCACCTGCACCAGCTCAATGGCCACGCGGTGGGTATGCAGCACTATTTACAGACCCTCCAGCATTTCGCGATTTCGCGATTCACGAAAAAATCGCAAAATCGGCTGATTAGTGCAATGGTCGCGATATTTGCTATTGTGGCCACTGAAAAGGGTCTCCCAGAAGAAAGGAAAAAATTATGGCTTCTTATTGGTTGCACGGGCGCACACGTCACTGCATGCTGCTGTGCAGCCGTAAAATGGCTGCTTCCTAATGGGTTCAAGTCCATTGCTAACTTTTACAAGTCTTCTCAGCCTTCAAGGAAATAGTAAGGGTAGTGTGGTTGGAGGGGTACAGTTTCGCGGCCTAGTGCGTGCCTGCTGAGCATAGTTGGACTCGTTTTTATTGACTGTTTTTTTCTTCTTTAACGCCGAGCTAAGGCTCCGGGGGCGGGGGAGGGATGTACAGCCTTGACTTTTGTAATCTCAGCCTTAAGCGGTATGGGCAATGTGACCGAAGTGTAAATTAAAAATATATCTGTAGCAAGCGTAGCGTAGAAGGTGGTATATTACAGGAACAGTTGGGGTTGTCTGAAATTTAAGTCGATCATCTTTACAGCGTTTCATTTTGTTCAGCACAGCTGAGGATGCCATTTGAGCTGGAACTAATTAAAAAAACTAAGTCAGGCTTTCTTTCCTTTTGCAAAGCCCTTAGAACTCGTCTCTTTAACCTATGATCCTTTCGGTTATTAGATGCCTGCCCTGCTATTCCCCTGTTTCCTCTTTATAAACGTAGTTTTCATTTCTAATATTAACTTCATGCTAGTCCAGCATAGTTTGCAGCTGCGTGTGCCTGTCATTTCCGATCCACTAGAAGTTATGTGACAGTTACTCTTTGCATAGGGTGTGACACTGTGCGGTACCACATCACCAATATGTTGCAGACTGTCATCAGTGCAGATGTTGACAATTAGGTGAAGGTGCAGAGCACCGGAAACCACTCGCTCAAATTAAGCCCTGCTACTACCCTCCAACAGTGCTGCTTGACTGACAAGGAACTCTGCAGCACGTGCGGACTACTGGATGTGCAAGGAACTCTCAGCAAGTGCTTTAAACCCATACATAATTTTTAAACACAGCCCCCTCTGCCCAGGTGAGCGCCAGGTGCGACTGCACCAGTTGCACCACCCTAAAGACAGCCCTGACTATATCCTCTCATCCTGCAGAGGTTGATAAAATGAGCAATGATCACTTCCAGAACCAGCAGTGCTTACTTAATTTGTAATCGAATAAGTGCAGGGCCCAAAGTTTTTCTTATAAGTCCACTGTCAAATGTCAGGGTTACGAACTGTCTGTGTAGTCTAGATTCCACCTCATGCCTCTTTCATCCACAACGATACACTCCGTGCCCCTTATCTCTCTCTTGCAGGTTCTTTTTCATCCTGCTTTCTCCCTTTTTTATTTTTTAATGTTTTTCCAACTTTCTCTTCACTCTTCTGTCCACTTTTTATGCCTTTCCGTCTCTTGTTCAGTGTTAATGTCTGATATTGGAAGTTTCGGTCCCCACGAATGAGTGCCAGTGGGCCCCACCTGCTACCACAAGCTCACATTAAGCACAGAGAACACCTTTTTCACCTGCATGTGTTTGGCCATGGGCCAATTAAGGCCATCTAAGGTACAATGAAAGGAATGTTAGCACCATTTTAGGATGTGCTATTTCGTTTTCACTGTGCAAGAATGAATTGTGAGCCGCTTGTAAAGGCAGGTGGCCCCTCATGGACTCTGCCCTTTATTTGGGGAAGCGTGGGACTAGGGGCTGCGAGAGAGGAGGTGAACCCTGGTGTTTGGAAGGACTGGTGCCTAAAGGACAACACAAAAACTGTTACGAGACCCCACATGTGTGGCCCCATTGACTAGTCTAGTTTTTAGCCAACAGAAATTTGCACGCGATTAATTGGAGGGGCACACGTCTAATGGGAATATGAAACTACAGGTCCCAGAATGCAAAGAGCAATTGACTAGATATACAGCAGGACTGTATGATGGTGCGACATACGGAAATGAGCCTCTTAACATTTTTGCTGCATCTTTTCCATCTGCTTGACTACGTATTGAACTTAGTGTCTTGACAGGCCCATTTACTTCCTACATAGTCCACAGGTTTCTGCCCCTTAAAATATTATGTTATGTAGTTGTAAATACTGGCCCTGCCATCTACAATGGATGTGAGCAGGGAATGATGCATTCTGGCGCGTGGCAGCAAACCGGTGCATGTGCCTGATTTTCACTTTAGAATGCTACCCAGAGGGATGGTGGCATGTGCGCGAAACCAGGTACAACCCCGTTCCAGTCTCGATAAAACGAATAAACCTGTTTTTTAAAACTCTGAACGTTTCAGACTTTTGATCTTTGAACTACATACTATGTTTATAAGACATGATACCTATTTTGAGTTAAACATACCTGAAAGTGAAAACTCAAGTGGCATAAGGTTAAGAAATTGTAACATGAAATAGTACCTCAATCCAGATTTTTTTTAAAATTGTACTTCATGATGGTGGCACTAGAGACTTGGTATAACATGTAAGCAAGACAAAGTGGTCATTTTTGCATTGTTTTATATACTCAGTACTTTATTCAGTTTTGATTAATTGGGTTTTTCTGAAGAGTAATAGGCATGATTTGAAAAATCCGTA
Source organism: Calotriton arnoldi (assembly GCA_963921515.1). Classification (NCBI taxonomy): domain Eukaryota; kingdom Metazoa; phylum Chordata; class Amphibia; order Caudata; family Salamandridae; genus Calotriton; species Calotriton arnoldi. Next base: position 1,137,869 of record CAWUFW010005383.1, on the reverse strand, counting down.
ATGAGAACGTAGGAAAAGTTGTTAGTAAACATCCCCAAAGACAGCTGCATCTTCCTGGCATAGTTGATCTCAACCAATCCGTGGCAGTGCACCTCCACCAACTATCATCCTGCGCCCTATGGCACCTGATGAAGGTGTCATGCCTCATGGGTCCAGGAGGCAGAGGTGCCCCGGCAGGGGTGCGTACATGGGCGCTAAAACATTCCAGGGAGAAATAGGGCCCCCTCCCACGAGGTTAGGATTAGAGCTGTGCTTTCGTAGAGCTGCCGGCACTTTACACATGCCTATTTCAAAGTGGAATACTCTGATAAAACAGTTTCTATTGATTTAACACTGAAAAAGAATGATTGTGAGTAAAATAAAGTGCCGCAATAATGCAGCTAAATTTCCATTTTTGTGCTGCTAAATTTCCATTTTTGTGCCGCTAAATTTGCAAATCTATGCCGCAATAATCTGGGGGGTCTGTATATGGCGGCTGGTTTATAAGCATTTCACCTGGATGTTGACTTCCCCGAAGGTGAAGTTGTCCATGAAGGCAGCAATGATTAGCGGGTTGTAGTGCAGGGGGCGCATGTGATTGGGCTGCAGCGGCTGGGCACAGGGACGCTCGCCATCCACCTCCTCAGCGGTCCCCTTGCCAGAATGCGGGTCGCCCTGGGGCTCTGCTGCTGGTTGAAGGATGCAGCCTCCTGCAAGCTGCTGTTTCCGAGCTTGCTGCTATTACCTGCTCTGCCCTCTGATTCAGCACTCCTCAAAGCGCACCCTAAGCAGCACTGCCTCGATGAGTGCCAGCACCGAGTGCGAAGGCCAGCACCGGCCACGGCCTCGCATCGCATAGTCACTGCTTTGAGTCTCCTCGGCCATTCCTGACTGCGCTGCCCACCTCTTCCTCACTGAGCATCATGCGAGTGAACGAGGCTTGGCTCTTCGTCTTCTTGGAAGTCAGGGCCATCACTGCCTGTGTCTGGGGAGACCTGTGTTCACAGCGTGGGTGCTTAGCTCTGGGGTGCACACTAGGCTTGTTGATTTATTAATTTCTTATGGTCCCACCTCTTCCTGCCCTGCATGGAGGGGCATCCGGGGACAGAGTGAGCAATCAAGAGGAATGTGATCGCCTGAGGGGGAGGCGCAGAAGTGCCCTGTCCTGTGAGTTGTTTGCAGAAACTCCAGACAGGAGATGACCCAATGCTTCAAGTCAATGAGACAGCTATTGTGTAGTTCAGGGATGCGGATTGTCTCTGAAGCGCCTTTACACTTGGATTTTGTGAATAGCCAAAAGAAATAAAGTTATTCAAAAGAGTAAAAGTACATTTACATGTGTAAATTACTCACAAGAGTAGCTTGCCCTTGTGAATAGCCCAGTAAAATTCTGATAAGAACTCTCAACTGTCCAATCAAAAGAATCTGGGCCTGATTCACTTTTGTGTAAGTTTATGATTGTTTGCTATTCACAAAGGGATTTACAGTAGTATCTTTACGAGTGTGGAGTCTCTTCACATAAAAAATAGGCATTTTATGTGAAGAGACTTCGAACTCGTAAAGATTCTACTCTTAAATCTCTTTGTGAATAGCAAGCAATCATAAACTTACACAAAAGTGTGTTTACCTTTGTGAATCAGCCCTCTGTGTTTTATGTATACTTTATTATGACAGGACTTTTGACTTTCAGTACATTTACGGGGGCAGGGTCTGGAATGTCGGGACCCTGGTCAATTGCCCACTTTGCCAATGCCTTAAAAAGGGCCTGATGTTCATAAAATTGTGTTTAAAGCATTTTTTTTAAAAATCTGCAGAATTATTTGAGCCTATCACAGTAGTATGTATCTATTCCACAAGGGGCGCTTTATATTTCCCAACTATTTTGCTTTTTGCCTTAGTTGCACATAGTAAGCGTTTCTCTCATGATCACCCATTTTTTACATATTGTCATTTACATAGACAGGGGCAGTTCCATTTCAGCGAACTACTTAAAAACAATACCATCCGTTTTTAAATTAATCTTGAAAAGGTATTTCCAAGTTGCTAGTACCACTGAATACAGTGGGTATCCAATGACAAAAGAGTAACGCACAAAGGGTCGGTTTTTTATTATGTCAAAGTTATTTGCAATCAAAACGGATTACATTTATAGATTGCCAAATTATGAGTAGGGGTAGAAAATATTTGACAAGATTTTTTTTTTTTTACTTACAATGTTTTGTACAGAAGTAATTGGAAGTAATTTCATGCATCACGGGAAGATAAAAGGCTTAGTTGACCTTGGCAGGGTTTTTAGCCATCATGCCTGGGGTTTGAAAAGATCTTACAGGCTCATGCTTTATTCAGCATTTAGCAGAGCTGTGTCTTGCCTCCAGGAACATTCACCCTGTCGAGTAGATGTCTTTCTGCAGTAACGTGTACATCGTTTGTGCAGTAGTTTGGCGCTCATGAAAACATGGGGCCTCATTTATGAGTGCGCCGCCGGAACGTCACTTTTTGCGACGTTCCCTGGCGCAGAAGCCTGCGTGATATTTATCAGGCAGCACTAAGCCACTTTTTTTGGCGTATTGCTGCCTGATAAATATCGGTCCCTTTAACACAGTTTTCTGCGTTAAAGGGGCATGCAATGGGTGTTGCTGGGGGCGTTACCAGCAACATCCATGGCTTTTTGACACTGTCCCAGATTTACGAGAAATCATAAATCTGAGGCAGCGCCAAAAACTTACATGGGGAGGCGTAAGGGAGGCACAACGAGGAGAAATATCTTTATTTCTCTTCGTTTTTCCTTTTTCTATGCGTGCTGCATTCTGCAGCACACATAGAAAGAGGAAGAAGCCTCTTGTGATTATTTTTGTACAGGAAGGTTTCCCTTCCTGTACACAAATAATCATCCCCGCAATGCAGGCACCCTTGCACCATGGTCTGGAACGGTGGGGGCTGGTTTTGGAGCATTGGGGGCAGTGCTGCACTATCGGCTCCAGTAACAAAAGCAGCAGGGCTGGGCAGACGTTTAGTTAAGCAGCAGTGCTTCACACTAACACCCTCACCCACCCCGTGACCCACCCACACCCGCCGATCCAATAGAATTGGCAGGGCTGCTTTGTGTTCTCAGTCCGGCCCTGAATACAGGCCCCTGCGGTGCGGGAAGGGGGGCTCCCCGTTCAGGGGGCCACCAAACCCTTCAAGGGGCCTTCACTCAGCTCCACGCCAATGAATATCTGAGCAATATGAGATACTTTGGGGGCCCTCATTACAATCTGCAGGGGGTGGCACCATTTTGCGTTACTGGGTGAAATAATCAAAAGGCAGTAAAGGGAAATGTGCGAACTAACATAGAAAAGAACCGGAAGTGTTTGTTTAAAACCACACATTCATCATCCACACATGAAATGCTCGATTTTTGTCTACGTCCATACTTGCTCTATTCCTGACCGGAGAAAAAAGGTAAACAGAGATGCTGAGTGAGTTTGCTCATGGTATCGATGTATTATGTTCAGATGCATATCCAATAAAAAAATACCTGAAGATATTTCATTAATTATGAACAGATTTTGAAGGTGTGAGTGACATATTGAGAAGCATATATACTGCTGTGGTGTATCCCTTGTTATCTATTCAGTCGATTTGTTTATAAAGAGTGCCTACAACATTGTTTTGGTTAACGTATGCACACAGAACATACCGGAGGAAATTTTATTTTCTGTAATTTTCCCTTTCTTTCTTTTAGTTCAGCGACCAAGACCATAAATGTACGCTTAAAATGGCTTTGAGTCAGTCCCACAGGCCATGCGAAGACCAAAAGCAGCCCTGGCAAACATGCTCAAACCAGCTCTACTCCTTTCCCCCTTGCTGTATCGCTCTCTTTCTATACACAAATCCATTGTCTTCACTCTCACTCTTCACCCACTCTACTTCACTCTTTGCTTCTCCATCTCTTGATACTCCTTGTGCTTGCTGCAGTTAACCTTGGAAGTTAGGGAATGTGACAGAGGCAGCAGCTTTCACCCTTAGCCACCTACGGGTCCCGTCCAACAAAGAAAGTCCAGATTCAATAAAAGACCAGTCCTGCCCTGCAGCTGTCAACTGTGGCTGGTTCTTTTTTGGGTCAGCTCCAATGCTTAATTTGAGCCAGTGGTTTCCGGTGCTCAGCACTGCCACTTAATCATCAACACCAGCACTTTTCATGAGCACCAGGTAAGGACACATTCATGTATGGGAGATTAAGTGATTTCCCAGAATCACAGGATGTTGAGCCGACGCCGAGACTCGAACCTGGTTCCCCAGCTCCGAAGCCAGCAGCTCTGACCATTACGCCACACCCTCTCCTCTTTTATGGTTAATAGTTGGTTCTGTTTTAGGCAACTCTAACAGGAGAAATGGGCTGATGAAAACTGCCTCCTGATGAGAGCCTCAGCACTTTTTTTAACAAATTAACCACTGGTCAGCTCCTATAGCCTTTGCTTGAAGAAAGGGGTATTGCCATTTTGTATCAGACAACAGGAATTATGCAGTCTCACCAACATCTATTGACTATCCGGTGTGTCCGTTCCGCCTGCCTAACATGTGTCACCCATTGCAGTGCATGGACAGCGATTAGAAACGGCCACAAGTTGCAATGGAGGTATGTTTATTCTCCAGAAAACATTTGTACACTCCTTTTGATGAGACATCAACATTGCTTTTGTATGTTAATGTGGTTTTGTACCTACATTTGATTTTGCCATATGATAGTGCAGCTTACTTACAACAAAAATTATTATTATTTTGTTTTGCAATTTAGATTTAAAAGTGACTTTACATCTACATTTGATTTGTGCTTCTAAATGGCTTCCATTCTTATGCTAGTGTCGCACCAAGGGTGATTTGTCATCTCAAGGTGCTGTCAGCCTAATCTGAAGTCATACTGATGCACACTATTTACACATATTGTGACATCTTAGTAGCATTTCCTCTCTTTCTAAGTCATTCTGTACCTAAATATGACAATCCCCTTCTGATTCTAGAATTACAATGTTTGCTTACCTAAACATGATTTTTGCTCCTAAATATGAGGTTGCACTTTAAAGTGGCAAAACACTCCAGTTGACTTTGAACCTAGGTTGACTTTGCACAGAAATGTGACTTTGCAGATAAATAATGTACACGGAATTCCAAAAAGTGTTACATGCTTATGCTGATGTTGCACTTAGGATGATTTTGCACCTCAAAGAGCTGTCAACTTAATGTGAGGTCATGTTCATGCACACCTCTTACACCTACTGTTACATCTTTTCTCTCTTTCCTGAGTGATATCCCATGACTGCATATCGTAGCAAACATAAAGTCTACTTGTCTTTCATATGAAAATAATTTGGCCACCAAAAGTAAAACACAGAGAGCACAATATCAGATAAGACTTCAAGATGTATGTAACAGCACCTCAGCAATCCTATTTCCCAAAGCCCCTCTGCAAATTCCCGCAAATATCTCAAATACTGAAGCCTAATATGCCTCTGTGAAACCTTTATTAATAGTGACTTACACTATTTTAATAAGGACTTAACCTCTTGGGCCATTTCATTCTGCTTTTTCTTCTTAGTATCTAAGAATAATAAAAAATCCCTCATGAGAAAATATTATTATTAGTAATAAACTTTCTGAGGTTATCATTACCAGAAATGTGAGCTACAGAATCCATAGCTCCCCGATCTCACAATTATCAGCAACACACCCCTTAAAAATGAAATCAGACAACATACTGCTAGCAAAAACCCAGGTAGTTGGGATCATTTCCTGGAACAAAGATAATCCTACACTGATGCAGCCCAAAATACCGTCAAGGACCGAATCCAATGACATTCTAGTAGGCACTACCACTCCTTGCTGAAGTTCCCTCTCTCAGCTAAATTCCTGGTCTAATCCAGCTACTCCGAACATTAGGATACAAACTGACTCTCCACATAAGGAGTAAACCACCCATAGACATGATTCATAGAAGAGGTGTGAATACTTACCTGGTAGCGATTACGGGCTCCTACGACTGACAAGAGCATACATCTGTTATCCACTCTTTAGATGAAAATGCATTTTTCAACATGTTATTGATGTTGGTATAACTGTATGAAGTAATACAAAAGCTGAAAATGGCGTACCCCATCTTTCTACCCACCACCACTCTCCTTCTAAGATCTGCACTCCTAACCCCTGTTACACGACACTCAACAACCCCACTTCTGATAAGCCCAACAAGCACACCAACCCCAATGCTTAAGACTAATTCTATATGCAATCTATGCGATACAAAAAAGAGTTAATCCTAGATACGAAAATTAAATTAGCCTATCCTGACTTTTTATACCAGTATTCATACTACCCCAATCCAAGGGAGAGGGATAGGTATCATTCCTGAGTTTAGGGAAGAGTATGTCACCATTACAACACACAAACACAAACATCAATTGAGGTTAATTCAAAATTGTATTGAAGTTAAATACATATATACACATTATTATCATATAGCGGTTGCTCCATTTTGCAGAATCCAAGTACTTGAAAAAAGTGCTCGTGCATAGCTGAAAAAAAAAAAAAAGGAAACAGCAAACATTTAGCAAATTGAAACAACAATTACATAGCATTTTGGCCTGTCTGACACCTTTTTTTCCAAATAAAGGAAATTCTATTGAAGGAAGTGGCCCTCTAGGGCCACTCGGGTTTTCTCACAACCACCTGCTATCCCTTCCCAAGAATGAAGAGTCGGTCAGACAGTAGAGAATGCAAACTTACATTTTATTAGCAATGCTCTGCAGAGGAGTCCACCATGACCTGCACCCTAAGATGTCTGCCGAGGGACTGACTCCCCAACAGTCTACAGTGAGTAATCATTCTTCCCCAGGAGCCTCCAACCCCGCCCACCATGGAAAATTACCGGCCTGGTCCGAACATGAACAAAGAAGGCACAGGGAGATGAGCTACCACCTGCCAGATGGGTACATGTTATCAGAGACTCAAGGCCACTGCGCTGGGTCTCAGCGTCTCCTAACGTGGGAGCAGAACTACACACTTGGATAGGTATGCGAGGGGAGAATGGCCTCCTCATTAGCAAGTCGGGAAACAGCCTTGGACAGAAAGAAAAATAATAACGAAATACAGTGTTCTGCTGAGGCAAGCAATACGAGCAATGAGGCCTAACTCAGGCACAGTCTAAGCAGCCTAATAAGAATTACGAAAAGCAAAATGGAGTCACACTCGCTAACTGAAGCCTGCGCATTACGGGGATAACTCACTGGGTTGCATAACGTGAATACAAATGGCATCTATTTAGCCACACATTGCTAACCTAATATAACGTGAAAGGAGTGCGTTGCAGGGATGGGAATTCGAAACCTAACACTATCCATAATGTACGGACACAGTGTTTGAATCAGTACGGTCCCTCTGTGGATAGTTTAATCAGTCCAGGCTATAAGAATGGAGTTTCTGATGTTTTGACCCAAGATAGAAGAAGGCCAATTATAACCTTAATAGTGGGTCTTCATCACGACAGTTGGGAGCAACCTAAAGAGAGGGGAGATCACCATTCAAAAAGATATTGACGGTGTTTGAAACATGAAGATAGGCTCTAACCTATTAATCATGCTCACCTGGAATCACAATTATTCCAGTGAGCGGTTAAAACTGGTTACACAACGAAGGCCCACCAGCTCTTCATCTGTTCAGAAATTATTATGCTCCAAAGCCCAGTGGTATCAGCCTTCAAAGGTCCAATAGTTGTTTGAAGTGTGAACAATGCGCAAGAACTGAGTTAGCTGATGGTAATTGCTAAATATTAAAAAGTATTGTTTAAGCCCGCCCTCAAATCGATTTACTCACCCTACCAAAGGGGATGTTTCTATAAATATTCATTTATTTATCAGAAGGAGCCATCTGATTCAATCAGGCAACAGGCTCTAAATAAGGGGGAAAAGTAAAGCATGCAGTTACTGACTAAATAGGAGCTGTTGTAGTGAAAAAAAGGGAATGCTCCGGCAGCAAAGCCCGGTCCTTTACCTTTGTGTCACAAAGTATCACTGAAATGTCTCGCAGCTACACTGGCATTAAGATCTGAAGATTAAATAGGATACGTGAGGTCAGCTTGCACGAGGTTAGCCTCGCATCAGGGAAACAGCTGCCGAAGTTCGCATTCCAGCCTCATCGCGTCACAGCCATGGACTTCAGCTGACCTGTCAAATGAGTACTGCAATATCACTACGGGAATGCTACAAATGTGTTTTAGAAATGGAACCACAAACCCATACATTTTTACAGACATTAAGTTAACTGTGGAATCAACAGAATTAACTTTTTTAAGTACAGGTGAATTATGGCAACATGGCTTGAATGTTGTATATCATTTCAACCGTAGTGCGTCACGTCCGTGGATTCCAGCTTCCGTAGAAACTAGATACTGTAATGCCACCACCTTGATGTTATCTATGTTATTTAAAATGGGGCTGCAAAATTGGAAAATCATTACAGAGATTAAGTAATCTGCGGTAGCAATAGAATACACTTCTATTTCCATTATGGCGAATTGTGGCAATAGAGAAAGACAATAGATGATGTAGGTGGCCACCTTTTGCATTCATAGTTAAATCACAAAGAATATTCCACAAAATTATTTGACAATATTTTCTCTATAACACTCAATTTAGTCAAAGGGGATCATTGTCCATAGTCGCACATCTATCACTGATATTTCTATATAATTGACAAGATATTACAAAAAACAATTTGGCCCAATAGAAACTTAATCCAGTAATATACAGAAATGTCATACAGGTTATATACAGAACCGTCATAGAGGTTATACATTATTTCCTGATGTGCAATACATTCATTTTCCTAGTCAATGTCTCATCCTAAGTTAGAGAAAAATATACATTTCACCATTCAACAAAAAGGATCATCGAAAGTTGTCAAAATGAGATCATGAGCAATTCCAGAGCATTTCCTAGTCACATAATGTCTGGGACAGGTTGTATCACACGTTGGTTAACCAGTAATCCTGGAACTATCAACCATTACTCAAAAGAGCCACCTGTCTTGAGATTCCCTCATATTCGTTAAGCTCATGCACAACCGTGTCCAGGTGGTGGATCCATTTACATTTGCGCAAATTCAATCAAACTTCCACCCCGTGGGTTCACGGTGATCTTCTCAACTACCAGCCATTTCAGACTGTCTACTGGGTAGGTGAAGGTGTCAAAATGTTCAACCAAAGGTGCCCCCTGTACCGTGCACCTAATTCTGCTACAATGTTGTAGTATTCACACTTTTACTTTTTGGTGAGTCTGGCCAACGTATAAAAACCCACAGGGACACCTGATCACGTAAACCACATCTGTACTATTACAGTTAGTATGTCCATTCAGTGTGAAGGGGTGTTCATTGTGGCTGAATATCTTGGTTTCTACAGTCATATCCATGCCTTGCAGCTCCCACATCTAAAGTGTCCTGTTACCTGAGGCAAATTCCACAGTATGAGTATAGAGGGTTTGGAAGGGCATCCTAGATATGAACTCACTACATTATGTTTTATGCTTTTGTCCCTCCTGAATGCATGCCTGGGTGGTTCTGTGGTGTCAATCTCATCTGCCACTAAAGTCCAGTGTTTATGAACTGTCTTATTTCATTGCTGCGGATGCAGTATGCAGTTACACAGATCATCTTATCCTGTGAGTTCTCAGCCCGGTGTTAAGGTTCAAGTGAAACCTCCCTCAGGCAGAACCAAGCCCTCTTATGGACCTTCTTTAGTAGGCTCTTTGGGTAACTCCTTTCTGCTAACCGCATACGTAAGTCCTCAGATTAGCTGAAGTAGTCTGTTTTATATGACCAATTCCTCCGTAGTTGGAAAATTTGCCCATAGGGCAAGTTGTCCCTCAGGTTTCTGGGATGGTGACTTGAATATCAAAGAAGAGTGATTCGTTCACTACTCTTCCTGAACAAAGTTATGTATAGCTGTCCATTATCAACTTTAATTGTAATATCCAGGAAGTCAATGATGGTTGAACTGTACTTGATAGTAAATTTAATGTCTTGTGATCTCTCATTCAACCAACTGTGGAACTTGTGGAGATCTGTCTAATTACCTGTCCAAATCAAAAGAACATCATCAATATAACTTCTCCACAGGGTGATAGTCTCATTGTATGAATTCTCATTACTGAAGATAAGACAAATCTTATAGGGATCCATATAGAGAATTGCTAGATTTGGCGCGAAGCTGGCCCCCATCACGACTCCCTTCATCTGGAGAAAATAATCCCCTTGAAAATAGACAAAAATCCTCATCATAGCGATTTTCAACAGATCTGCAATGGAATCAGTCAGGACCGTATACTGGTTGAGGTCTCTAGTCCAGGACCCCTAAAAACCTCCAATGACTGCCTCTGTGGAATGTTGGCATATAGGGTTGTAATATCCATGGTTACCAGGAGTTGTTCATTGGGTTAAATGCAAGTTTATCAATTAGTTTGATAGTCTCCATTGTATCTCTCAAGTATGCCTTTGTGGTCTCAACGCTTGGTTTTAGAAAAATATCCACATATTTGCATATTGGATCTAGGATGGATGTGCATCCTGAAACTATGGGCAGCCAGGTGGGTTCTCCAAGTTTTTATGAACTTTGGGAAGGGTGCAGATTGTAGTTAAATGGGGTTGTTTCTTATTCAAAAGTCATATTCTACTTCATTGAGGATACCCCCTTCAATTCTACATTTATTGCCCTCTTGATAAGGTCAGTTATTTCCTATGTGGGGTCAGTGTTCAATTTCATATTACTTATCCATCCACAAGTTGTGAATTAATTTCAGTTTTGTAATCTCTTGTGTTTTGCACGACTATTGCACCCCCTTATCAGCCGATTTTATGAAAATATCCTTATTGTATTTCAATGTCTTTAGTGCCTCACGTTCAGCTCATGAGATGTTGTATTTCACATACTTTTTCTGTGAGACAAGGTTCATGACATCTTTAAATACCACCTGATCAAACACAAGTATTTTATGTGGCATAAGTTATGCTGGGGGTGTGAATGTGGATGGGGTTTTCAAACCCATATTGGAGAAAGTCGGTCAGGCAGGGATTTTATTAAAGAAATACCTCAAACAGACTTTACAAAAAAACTAGTGGAGTTCCATCTTAAGGTTGAATGTATTCGATAAGATAGTGGGCACAAAAGAGAGACCTTTACTTGGTACCTGTTGCTTGCACGGTGACAACTCGTAGTCTGAGGCTGGAATGCGACCTCCAGCAGCTGTTTCCCTGACACGAGGCCATCTGCGTGCACACTGACCTCACATAACCTATTGAATCTTCAGATCTGAACGCCCGGGTGGCCACAAGACATTTCAGTGATACTTTGTGACACAAAGGTAAAGGACCGGGCTATGCTGCCGGAGCATTCGTTACAACAGTTACCGTTTAGTCAGTAACTGCACGCTTTACTTTTTCCCCTTATTTAGAGCCTGTTGCCTGATTGAATCAGATGGCTCCTTCTGATAAATAAATGAATATTTTAAGAAGCACCCCCTTTTGTAGGGCGAGTAAATTGATTTGGGAAAGGCTTAAACAATGATTTTTAATATTTAGCAATTACCATAGGCTAACTCAGTTCTTGCGCATTTTTCACAGTGCAAACGACTATTGGACCTTTTCAAGACTGATGCCATTATGCTAAGGAGCATAATAATTCCTGAACTGATGAAGAGCCGGTGGGCCTTCATTGTATAAAAAGTTTTAACCACACACGGGAATAATTGTGATTTCAAGTGAGCATGATTACTAGAGAAGAGTCTGTCTTCAAGTTACAAACACCTTCAATATCTTTTTGACTGGTGTTCTCCCCCCTATTTACGTTGCTCCCAACTGTCCTGATTAAGACCCGCTTTTAAGGTTATTACTGGCCTTCTTCTATCTTGGTTCGAAATGGCAACAACTCCATTTTTATAGCCTGGACTGACTAAACTATCCACCAAAGGACAGTACTGATTCAAACACTGTACCCGTACATTATGGGTGGAATTTAATGTATTAAAAAAAGAAAAGGTGTCAGACAGGCCAAGACGCTACTTAATTGTTGTTTCAATTCGCTAAATTTATGTTGTATTCTTTCTGATTTCCTTATTACCTATGCACAAGCACTTTTTTCAAGCACTTGTATTCTGCACAATGGAGCAACCGCTATACAATAATGTATATATATGTATTTAACTTCAATACAATTTTGAATTAACTTCAATTGATCTTTGTGTTTTTGTGTTGCAATCATGACATACTCTTCCCTTGACTCAGGAATGGTACTTTCCCCTCTTCATTGGATTGGGGTTGTATGACTTCTGGTATAGAGTTAGGATAGGCTAATTTAATTGCGGGATCTAGAGATTATCCAAAAGGACCAACTCTTTTTTGTATTTCAATGTAACCAGGTCCTGTGGCCTACTGGGTTACCCCATTGTTATGTAATAGAATTTTACAACTATAGCAAGAACGTACCAGAAATTGTGAGTGTGAAAAAGAAGAAGGAGTGGATACCACACAGTCAGACAGCCTGCCTTAGGATGCCACACAAAGCGTGTTTCTGGGTATACTTGCAGTCTGGACCACACTAGTGTTTCCTCTGTCTAGGGAACCCAGAAAGGAGTTCTGCTATTGGTGTGGCCTTTCAGATTGTAAGGACAGCACAGGACTGTGACGTTCTGCACAGGGCAAAGGATGTCATCGTTGGGCTTCTTCTTTGTTAGACCTATGCCATAAATTACCAGAAAGGGGAGTGGATAAGTCTTACGAACTACCCTTTCCAAGATGTCCATCTGTTCAGGGAAATCTGGTTGAGGTTTCCAGTCTATGATAAAGCTGGGTCTTTTTTCTGTAAAGTCAAGTAATATTTGAAACACTTCTAACTAAGCATTTAAGAGTGATAGATGCATCACAACGCATTTATTCCCTTATGTTTTATCAGGATAATAACCCTCTTGCACTATTTTCGACCCTCCTTTTTGCTCCTTATTGTTGGAATCTTCCTTTGACTCTCCTACTGGATGCCTTTGTTTGGCTGTTTTTTCTTCCCTGATGCCAAGAAGAGATTGGTGTCTTGCTTTTCAGTTTTACCTCAATCTTCTTCATCAACCTATAACTTTAAGACTGCCAAATAGGTATTTTGCCCTGTGATCCTTTTTTTCTCATAAGTCAGACCCTCGAAGGGAGCTTATTAACACCTACTACATGAACTATTCTGTGCAGGGTGTCACTGTGGCTATCTGGAGAAGTCGCACTTTCCTAAGGCAATTAAGAACAAAACTTACCACACCATCCCAGCATCCAGTCATTGACAGCACAGTGCTTTTAATGAATCCTTAACAGTTGAATACTCTGTGATCACAGATCCTAAAACATATCCAATTAGCAAAATCTCCAGTGATAGATTTCATAAACACAATCAAAGATCAGTATGCTCAATCCATCACAGTGGAATCACCTCCTCTCACAGCAGTGGATCATCTCCTACTTTTCACATTAAAGCTGCCCAAAACAACATTAGGTTTGTGGTTCTTAAACATATTTCCATATCTCCACTCATCAAAGACAGTGATATTAAGTCTTTGAACTCACACAAACCTGTGAACTCCATACAGCTATCTTACCACTAGGATACTGCATCTTCTGCCGCAAAAGAACAAAACACAACTGCTGGGGGTGTTGTCTCTGTCTACAAGAAGTGCTTGAAATACAAATTGATAAACTCCATATACCCCTGGTTCCATTGTCTCAGTGCAGAGATTACAATCATAACGCCTAAACCATGGAGGCAGCAAAATGTATGCTGCTCATGTAGCAGTAGAAAGAGTTTAATTTATCACTTTCTCGATTCTAATAAAGAAAAATTAACTTTCTCATGTGGTTAGACTTTCCACTTCCTGTCGAAAAAAGGCAACATCACCTGCATGTCTCTTCTTAGTTTTTCCTTCAGGGCACAGACATAGGGGACCCAGAAATAGGGAAGCTTGCACAGTGACACATAACAATATTCTTTGTTCTTTTCTGCTTGTCTGTGTTTAACAAACTTTACACAGGAAGTTATCTACCAAAGCAAGTTAAATAAAGTGAATGCTATTTCTACCCACCTCCCATAAGAAGTGACTATGTGAACAAGAGATAGTAAGATATTATTTAAATTCCCCTTTGCATCCCACTTGCCACATTTCTGTAGACTGTTGGGTAGATTAGTAAGAGTGGCGATTATCTTTTTTTCTACCTCTGTGAAGGTCTTGGGGAAACTTTGCAAATGTATGCCACTTCCAAATGAAAATGATGACATCGGAGACACATTATGTTGCAATATCCTTATTTTACTCCAATAAAATGGTTGTGCCGAAAATATAATTCGAAAAACAGTTAGTGCTATTTTCCTGAACAGTATCATTGTGCATAGAAAAGCTCTGCAAAGGTAAACTTCAAAAAATATTTTTTTCAAAAACTTGCTTACCTGTGCAGAAAAGCTTCGCAGAAGGTAAACTTGTATAGGAAAAAATCGGCATGCAGTTTCCAGATTACCTGAGTTCAATTAAAATTAAAATAACCGTACTACAAAATGAAAATTAACTGTAAATTTAGCAAATCCTAGCTTTGATGTAGCTCGAGGCAAATCAGGAGCCTTTACATCATCCACACTCTGAACAGTGGGATGAATGTTTGAAAAATGTGCAGCAAGAGGTCAGACCTCCCACAGACTGCTTATACACACATATAAGGTGATGGAAATGGAAATGGAAATTCAGCACTTGAAGGCACACATAATTCACTTAAAATTTGCAAGGATCTGGCTGGAATACACAAAAACTACTTGCTGTATATGGCTTCCTCTATCCTTAACACCAGATTCTAAAATTGTACTTCTCTTGATTTGAAGTCAGAGCAGAGGAAAACAAGTTTAAAAAATCTGCAATTACAAACTATTTCCGTCAGTGGGGAAACTTGTTCCGCTCAAGCGCCATCAATTTTGAGGGAGTTTCTTTCCCTGTCCTACCATAAAAAGAAAAATACGCCTTTCTGTGGTGGGAGTGGTCAGAGAAAAGTGTGTGAATTGCCACATACTCTCAAGGTTGTGGTACTCCTGACTATTGTGCTAGTTATCCCAGTAGTAGGAATTACCCATCACTGGGTAATGTTACATATTGATCAATGGATTTATGACTGCAAGTGCACTTTTTCTAAAAACGTTTCCCTAATAAATCTAATCAGTTATGCATCTCAATTGGGTAAGCAGTTTTTTAGTGTGCCTAATCTTCCACAATTCCTAATATTTGGGGTATGCATATTTCGTGATATTTGGTTTTCACCCACTTACAGTGTACACTTAAATTTTGCTCACAGGAGGCTCGTTCAAGATGAAAATATACAGTAAACTCATTTGAAACTGGATGTGTGTTGCATCTGGATACGTTGCACTAGCAAAGTTCACCACGACTTCAGAAACTGTATTGAAAATAGAATGAGCAATCTCATGCACCTTTTGCCCATCAGTACCTATCTCATATTTAATTTTCACAGGTGAATGTGCGTAGCAAGCACAATTTTGTTGAAAATGACAGGTAATGCTTAGAGACATAATGCTTCATGTGCTCTTAATGTCAATTGACTGCTTCGTGAACAGGACAGGGACAGAGAGGTACCCACCCTTTAGAGAATAATAAAGGCCCACACGGGAGTCCTATGATAATGATTAAGTAAACAAAGCAGTCTCATGCATGCGAGAAAAAAACTACAATAAAAATCAACAACAATAGAAACAATAAATCGTTTTGTCTTTTTTATTAACAAAGATATCAAAAGATTATCACAAATAAATTGCAAAGAATTAATGCATATGAATGAAATATACTAAAAAACTGATTCACAGTGCTGTACGGTCTATGTGCAACTTGGGTTTGTGTATTTGCTTTACAGAGATGAAGGTTGCTTTCTCTGATCATACATAGACCGATCTGGTTATCATTGTAGTCTGTCGTCTTTGGATGATGACTTGTCAAGAATACCTCAAATGGTATGTCTATTCAATTATTGTTATCGCTATGGTATTGGGTCTTTACCTAAAGAACATTTGTTGTTCTATTGGAGTACTCTCACGTGGTCTTTATTATGTCTTTCCGGAACTATGATGAACAATTCCGGATTGGTGGTTGGTGTGTATTCTATTTGTGGTCCTTATTACCACTGTCACTTATTTATTTTATGGTTTATTCCTATCCTATTAGCGCTCTTGACTATTTTGGGTATTTCTGGTTGCTCATTTTATTTCTGGGTGATGCACATTTCCTTTCTTCGTTTTTCTGGCCATTGTTGCTGGACTTTTCTTCAAGTATCTTGATACATCATATCTTTCTAAGCCTCTCATGCATGCATTGAATATGATGTAATGTTTGTTTTAGAATATTGTAAATTGTATGTTTATATATATATATCATTTTAGGTTTACTGAGTGCCCCACGTCATCCATGTCAGTGTTTACGATTTGCCCTGAGGAAGGTGTGGCCCGTGAATAGGGCTTCCACCGAAACGCGCGTCGGCGTTTGTCCTTTCAATACCTTAATCCATTCTTTACCTTCTATTTGGATTTATATACCAAAATACTCACTTATCCTGTGGGCTTTCTTTTTAATGTGGTGATGTTTTTCTGTTAATGTTGGATGATTTTTGAGTATGTCTGTTTGATGTTTTGAGCTCATATGAATGATATGAGTGGGTATGCATGAATGATGAGTGTTTGTGGGGCATTGTATTTATGTTTTTTTTTAGTATATTTCATTCATATGCATTAATTCTTTGCAATTTATTTGTGATAATCTTTTGATATCTTTGTTAATAAAAAAGACAAAACGATTTATTGTTTCTATTGTTGTTGATTCTTATTGTAGTTTTTTTCTCGCATGCATGAGACTGCTTTGTTTACTTAATCATTATCATAGGACTCCCGTGTGGGCCTTTATTATTCTCTAAAGGGTGGGTACCTCTCTGTCCCTGTACTGTTTAACTGATCCCCTATGCTACCCACCCTTATTCTCTATTAGGGGTCCCTCCTTTCTCCTGTTGCTTCGTGAACAGGACCTGAGGTGTCTATTACTCATAAATAGTCCTGCAAGAAATTTCAATCAATTTGGAGGAATCGGGGTAATTTCACGTTACTCGTGACTAGAAATGACCAAAAATACACAGTCACACCCACTCACGTAATTCAGAATCATTTGGGCCAAATAAGCCTACAGCAAGAGCAGAGGAACATAGGGGCTCATTACGATGGCGGAAGGACCGCCACCGCCAGCCATGCAATGCCGGTCCTTCCGCCATCGGAGCCCAATATTCCCACTGCCGAATTAGGATGGCGGTGGGAATCCCAATCTGTCCGCGGCGGACGCAAAGACCGTCCGCCACGGTTCCGCAAGGCGGACCTTTTCCGCCCACCTTGCGGAACTAAACCATGGGCCAACATTGCGGCGGTGCCTTGCAGGCATCGCCGTAGGGATTATGATATCCCTTTCCGCCTGTCTTTTCGCGGCGGACATCACACCGCAAAAAGACAAGCGGAAACGGGGAGGTAGCTGTGCACTGGGGGGTATCCATGGTACCCCCTGCATTTCCCTGCACTGCGTGGCAGGCACCACGTGGTGCCTGCCTGCAGGGAAATGCACAGCATGGCATTTTGGCATTGCGTACGGTGCTGCAGCCAGCAGCACCGTCTGCAATGTTAAAGGCCCTGGATGCGCCCGCCAGTGTGGCGGGCGCATCCTAATTGCAGTGGTGGGACCACTGCATGTCTGGCGGGCGGTCCCAAACACTGCAACGATGGCGGGCTGAATCAGGTCCACCCTCCATCGTAATGAGCCCCATAGTGTGTATGGCTGCTGACTGCTGCTGTTCATGTTCTGTTGAATTTAGCACTATTTCTTAGCCCAAAATGCTACAGAAGATCATTTTTGGACACAAGCTTGCACTTTGCGCTAATACATTGAAACTGATAGAATTCACATTTTTATTCAGACTCACCAATGGCTCAAAACTACATTGAAAATTCAGAAAAGTTAAAATAAAATTCTCATACATACAGGTCAGACTAAATAAGGACGACTATGGCCCTCATTATCAATTGGGGGAATATGTGAGGTATTTATCACACATTACATACATACTATTCCACCTGAGTGAGGTCTTTCCCACATCTTGTAAATACCTCTTATTGCGACTGGTTAACTTTCAAATGAGGCATTACATGCGGAATCGGTATTTAACACACCTAATTCTGCGTGCTTTGCCTTTTTTACGGGTCTTTTCCCCAATACATGTCAGCAGGTTTAACCTGCCAGTATTTGTGGGAGGGGAAATTTTGCAGGGTGTGATAATTATCAAACAACTCCTAATTCAGATCCCTCTGCAAACAAGTGTTTGCACAGGCATCAGAATACAGCCTTGCACTTGTAATCAAGGCCTTAGATTTCAGAAGTGGATACAATTAGTATTACTGAATTGGTTAATAATGGTATGGAAATTACCAACAATGGAATAACCACTTCTTATGTAGCTGGTCAGGCTACCATGGCCAAAGGCTCTTTACAAGCGTAGGGGAAGGAGGTGCATTTGACTCTAACTTCACCTCCTAGGAAGTAAATATTGCGTGAATAGGTTTCTTGGTAAATATACCTAGCCTTTACCAGAGGTAAAGGTCTGCAAGAAGGCTAAGGACAATCTATAATGTTCACCTCAAGGCTGACAACCCTACAGAAGTGGGTGCAGTAGGCTGCCTTTCCATCACAGCACATCAATCCACAGATGAGTGACAGATAAATACATCCACAGTGACCATGCACATATCATCATAATATATGCAAACATCTTCGAACAGTGTATAGGGTGATTTTAAGAAGAAAAGATAAGGAATTGTAGATTACAAACCTATTACATTAACATTATTGTTATTTTAGGAGGTATCAAGCCCAATGAGAGGATACAATTAATAAATCAGTGGGAAATATTGTTTGTTCTCCACTCTCACAAGAGAATGTTTGCATCAATTTAGGTTCTTATGACCTCTTGAAACATCCTCCACAGTATGAATGTCATTCTACATCCCTGCTTCACTCACCACGATGCAATATCCAATATGGTGTTTTAAACACATCCAGGGGTCATCTGTTGCTCCAAACTTTGGTCTTTCACCTATGCATTCTACGCACATTGAGAACCATGTCACAAGCAATGCGTTGAGAGTACACAGCCACAACTTCACAATGTCATTCTCTATTATTTGTTTAATTCATTATTTATTTTTATGTTTTTGAATTGCACGAATAAGGCCCATGTGCGACGGAGTGCTTTACAATTTAATGAGAAAATGATAGGTGTCAAGTAGTAAGGCATAAGTACTTCAACATACCCTTAAAGGTGATTAATTCTTTGAGCAAGCTGTTCCTGAAAGGTCAGCACATCTATCTCGAGATAATCAATAGGTGTGAAGCTACAGTCACTCACTAAGGGTCAACATCGGATCCCCTGTGGGTTCATTTCACCAATTAACACCCTGAGCTGCTTTTAGCAGAAGCTTTTTCAGATGAACATCACCACTCTCCAGCAAAGCACAGGTTGATTCCCTGTCACTGGAAGTTACCTCAAATGATGGGACCTTACTGAGTTAAAAAAAATGATTATGTTTATGTGAAGTAGCAAATCTCTGTAGCTTAGGCTGCATAGTAAAAACATAACAATGCAGTATTGAGATACAACTTAAAGATGCATGCTGCAGTTTCACTTACAATAGTATAATATGAGGTTTGTTTGTCACATGTCCTGCTTATTAGATAATTGAGATGGGTTAACAGCTGTAGGTTGTAGAGAATTTTTCACAACATTTTTGCATTGAATTATATGTGGTGAATATACACATATGTGTGCTACTCCATTCCCAGCAGGTGTGTGCATGGTTCTCGCATGATGTATATAGGTTTTTTATCAGAGAAAAGAGTGTGTGAGAGTAAGTGTACATGTGTGTGTTTGTGTGTGTGAGTATAAGTGTGTTTGTGACTCTGTGTATTATACAGTGCCTCAATATATGAGGGTGTGCTACTGCAGTCTATTCTACCAAAGAGTTACTCTAATATATTTGAAGTTCTTTGATGTTTAGAATTGTGTAGTAGGCTTTTTTGTGAACTGATGGGATGTGTGGCTGGCCATAGTGGTAGAATGAACTTGGACATTGGGAGGAAGATCCTATCTATTATTGCATTACTCTCCAGGTAAGTGGCCATGCAGGACAGCAAGTGCATATACTCCCAGCATAATGGCAAGATGTCACAGTGCTGTTGCAACATGAATGACTTTAAATGTCTTACTTCACTTGGGTATTTGTACTCTGAAGCTGCAGGAAGCATCAACGACTTTCCATTAACCTGCAGTTTATGCTTCTAGTGGTCAGCGTCCTTCTGCATTTTCGTAGCATTTATAACCTGCATGGTGTATTCCTTGAATATCTTCTGCTGGTGTCAAAGTTATTTGTCCCCGGGAGCAACTCTACATCTGCCAGAAGGAACCTGTTACCTGGCATTGGAACACAATGGGATGTTTTTGTAACGTATATACTCAAAGGTTAAGCTTGACTGAAGATATATGTATAGAATGAACAGGCAACTCAAAGCCCTCTAAAAAGGCACAGATGCGGTCAGATAAATCATTCCAAGCACCTCATGCATTAGCACTGGAGGTAATGCTGGTGGTTGCATGTGCTCTAATAGCTCAAACCCACTCATCTTCTATGACGATTTTGCCTACCTCCTTTGAAAGACTTGTACTGAAATCTATTTGGGCGAAGAACAGGGGAACTCCCATTGCATACAGTCTTTATTTGCCTTTTGGTGACTGAAGGCCTGCTTGCCGGATCAAGGGTTGTTTTGTCCATTGACACATTAACCACCTTGGGTGGCTTGATTTTTTCTGAATACTTTGTCACACTTCCAAAGAAAACACATTGCTATACATCTAACTAAACCTCATTCAACCATAATCTTTATCCAGTTAAAAATCTAACAATAAAAGACATAAGGTAATACAACATACATCAGTAAAAAAACAAATATCAGTTAGAATATTTTTCATAGTAAAATCATTCTATATTGATAAAATCACTCTTCATGCTAAAAAATCTCATCATTAAAAACATTCAGAAACAAAATAATTTACAAGGTAGAAATATATTTAGACCGAAGAGAGTACAGTATCTAATGCTAGATGACATCACCTTACAAATCAATTGCTCGACATACTAAAATCTCATCTTAAGAAGATTTAAAAACAATACAATTATTAGGTGCAAAACCACTTGATTAAAGGACAGTGCAGTGACTAAGGGTACATAACATAACCCTACAGATCAAGTCAACAATCCCCTCCACTTAATTAGAAATGTAATATATTTATCCACAGCCAGGGAAGTTGGTATAGAAGAAATGAAATGCAAAGGAATAATTGCAGGTCTGCACTGACTAAGGCCACCATGCTTCAAAATGGGAAATAACAACTGTTTACTTAGAACTGTATCAAATTTACAAATTAGCATGAAATTAATTATGCTCTGTGGTGAACAATCACCACTCCAGCATACTATAGGCATAGCGAAATATTGACCTAATGTCTGAAATGCAACCAGGTAGTGTATATTCTGAACCTGGAAGCCTATCAAAATATATCTGTGCTGTAGGTTTGTGACTGGTTAGACCTGGCATCTTTGGCGTGTTTTTCCCGTCTTTTTGCTTCTGACCTCCTGTTTTTTGACTGTGTGCAGCATTTTATTTTTGCTGGTTTTGGAGCTCTGGGCACTTTACCACTGCTGATCAGTGCTAAAGTGCAAGTTCTTCCTGTGCAAATTGTGATTGTAATATGTTATCCATGATTGGCATATTTGATTTACTGGTAAAACCCTAGTAAAGTGCACTGTGTGTGCCCAGGGCCTGTAATTCAAATGCTACTAGTGTGCCTTCAGCACTGATTGTTCCACCCACGTGGGTAGCTCTGCAAACATGTCTCAGGCTTGCTACCGCAGTGTCTGTGGGGGCAGTTATAAACTGCCATGTTGACCTGGTGGGTGTAACTACTTGCCAGGCCCAAATCTTCCCTTTTACTACATGTAAGGTACCCCTAAGGTAGACCCAAGGTAGGCCCAAGGTAGCCCCCTTTGCAGAGTGCAGTGTACATGAAAGGTAGGACCTGTACTGGTGTGTTTTACATGTCCTGATAATGAAATACTGCCAATTTCGTTTTTCACTACAGCAAGGACTTCGTCTCCCATAGGTTGAATTGGTGCTGCCTTGTAATATCTTACAAGCATAACTTTCATTTGGGAAGTGATAGAGATTTGGAGTTGGGCTCCCTTAAAAATACATATTTTAGTGAAGGTAGTTTTTAAATTGTGTGTTTGAAAATACCACTTTTAGAAAGTGGGCATTTTCTTGCTTTGCCATTCTGTTTCTCTGCCTGCCTGTGGAATCCACGTCTTGTTTAGACTGCCAGTTGGGCTGTTTGTGCTTTCACTCTAGACAGTCAAACAAAGGGAGCTGAGGTGTGCACTGCATATCCTGATGGTCCATCACCAGGCTGATGGGCCTTTCTTGAGCTAGAGAGGTGGGAGGAGTTGTCACTGACACCTAAATATGGCTATGCCTGGCCTCGCACAATGCTGCCTCCACCCCCCTGTATTGTGTCTGGAGCCAGGTCAGGGCAAGGCAGGATGTATGCCTACTTCACAGGCCAAAAGGGGTATAAGTATTGGACCTGTAACCCCAGACTTTTAGAACACTTCTGGACCAAGAAGAGACTCTGCCAAGAGGAAGAGCTGGAGAGCTGTCAGGAGGAGTACTTCCCCTTTGATGTGTTTGCTTTGCTGGGTTGGCCTGCAGTTGCTGCTTCTGTCTTGGAGAGACTAAGGACTCAACTTCTGCTTTGGTATCTTGCTTGAGAAGATTCTCCAAGGGCTTGTGTGTGCTTTCCTCCTTTTAAGGAGTCTCAGGGCCATCAAAGGTTTCATCTGCAGGGAGTTCTGACCTGCCAAGTGGTGCCAATTTCTGTTCTGTGCCCTTGGAGGTGACATTCTGCGATGTCTGGTTTCAGATGCACTGGTTGTCCTGCATGAGCTCTAGGATGCCTGGTTAGGAGGGTGCGTCTTCAGTACCTCTCAGATAACTATGAAGAAGGAAACACAACATAGATTAACATTTATTCAGGGTTAATAGTTAACGATCATGCGTCAGCAGAGGCTGTTTATATGTACATTACTAGTACTTTCACATTGTCATGTTCATTCACATTGCCGTATTCATAAACGTCACTCACTGTGTTTTCATCTCTTAAGGATAAGTCTATGCTCAACGCCAGAAAGGTTGAGTTCGATGTCTCCACGATTCAGGTTGTTGGCACTAATACACACACACGGGAAACAATTGGAATTACTGCATTCCAAATGCGAGTGAAATATCCATGTTCAATAAACTGTCTTTGTAAATTCCAAAACTGCTGTCTTTACCAGAGAACTATGGGCAAGTCCTTGATCTCGTACTCAAAGCCAAAATGCCAATGTTTACATCGCTGGTTGATTGCAAGACTGCCAATTTAAAAGAAACGCAAGCGTCCAGAGTGCTGATTTAAATGTGTGTTTTGTTGCCAACCAACTGAGAGGAAGGATAGTGCGCTAACTTTTATTCCTTTCTTTTTGTCTAGGAACCAATATCGAACATTCGGCTACAGATCAAGTGGACAGAGCAGGTCTCATCCAGTCCTGTTGAATACAAAGTGAACCCCTTTGTTAAGGTGTGCACATGCATTAGAATCCAGAATGCGTTCCTCAATAGAGTTCAGGCGACCAACAACCAGGTCCATAAACTTCATTATCAATCCCTCCAAGCTAAGCAATTCCTTGTGAACTGAATCTAAAGCAGGCTCTATGCAATTCACCCCGCCACCCGCATTAGCAAGTAGTGCAATTGCATTCGTAGTAAGTTTAGACACAGGTCTCCCCTTCTCCTGCAATGTCCGCACACAGACCTTTTTTAGGTCTCGCGCCTAGCGTTGCACTGCGCAGAACGAGACATTTAGTAGGTGAAAAACGGGGATTCAGCACTGACAAAGGAATCGCACACGCTCGTGCGTGTGCGATTCCTTTTGTGCTACCCCATTGGCCTTTTCGTGCGTCTTTTTATAAAAGACTGCAGGCAATTGGCCAAAGGGGGGCGCATTGCTCCGCCCATGACCTATTGGTGTCTGTTACGCGCACCAAAGGCCATGTGGTTTCAATTATCGTGCCCAGACACGGGCGCGATAATTGAAACCACATGTTTCGCTGTGGCGCGTGCACCACTCGCGGGCGTGTTTTTTTCTTTTTACAATAGCGATCGCGAAATTCTCTGCCGCTTGTTTTTTTCTACCAACATTGCAATAGATGTCGAGTGGATAATGAAATGATGTGTGGAATGCCGGAGTTTATCTCAACCACTTTTAATTACTCTGGGACCGGATTTTGATCCCCAGTCACCACTGACTTGAACCCTGAGACTGATGGACCCCCAAACAGCACATTCTGACTTCGCTCGATTGTATCCTTGATGTATCTGCCGTACGTTGTGGGGTTTGGGAATTGTTTTAGCATTTTTCGTGTTGGAAACACGGCCGCTGATGCTACAGCTGGTAGACTCTGATATAGTGAGCACCTGAACTTTCAGATTTGCATTTCAAGTCTATAGCAACCATAAAATAAAATGCTTCATAATATGGAACACGTCACTAACAAGGAATGCATTCTAGACGTTAATGTAAATGATAGTGACATACTTGAAGTTGGAGTCAAACCGCACGCGTAACCAATATACTCGTAATTACGTTATTTTCCTAATTAAGGGGCAGCTGTTGGTACCGAAATTAGAAAGATCCCCAGAACCCAAGAATGCTCCCAAAAAAACAATCACTTACCTTCCCAGACGCCTTAGTTTTGTCTCTGGGTGCAGAGTGACAAGCGTTATTCCACGTCCTTTTTTGATGTCTATGGCGATAACGGTGAGCGCGCGTGCTGTTCTCGTGAGTCTTACCGCTCATGAACATCAAAGAGGTACGATGAATGCCCGGTGTGACGTAATTCCAGGCGTGACTTCTACGGAGCGTTTCGTCATTGCGTTACAGCTTGACTTGAATTGTGTGACGTCACAATGCTCGCTAGGGGCGCCCTAGCTCCGGACCGGAAGAAGCAGTGCTCCCCTAAGGTATCACCATGAGCTGCCCTGGCGGGCTGCCCCTCGTGCTTCTGGTCCTCCTGTCTGCCCCTCCGTGCCATGGGGCAACCAAGTTCAGCTCTCCACGAGTGCTGCTGCGCTACTGCAAGGAAGTGCAGGTCAGCATTATCCTCCGTGCCGGGAGCGCCTGCTACAGCTGGTGAGTGCCAGAAAGGGGCGGACGCGCTGATACATTATTAAGGGGGTCGGCAAGGCTAATTAATCGGAAGGAGTTTCTAAAGCCTTAAAAGTGACGACGTCACTGTTGACAGGGGTGCGGTATAGGGGAAGCATATAGACTAGTAAAACATTACCTACCAAACACGAAAAGTGGATCATCTACAAAAACATGCTTTTGCGGCTATATAAACAGGGCATGAATAATGTACTTTTATTGGAGGTCAACTCGAAGGTGTTCGTTCATAAAAGGAAATTAGAGCACTGAATGGGAAGGTATACAGCATCACTCAGCACCACCACCACAGCAGCACTCAGCACCACCACAGCATCACTCAGCACCACCACACCACCACTCGGCACCACCACAGCATCACTCAGCACCATCACACCACCACTCAGCACCACCACCGCACCACTCAGCACCATCACACCACCACTCAGCACCATCACACCACCACTCAGCACCACCACACCACCACTCAGCACCACCACACCACCACTCAGCACCACTCAGCACCACCACAGCACCACCACACCACCACTCAGCACCACCACCACACCACCACTCAGCACCACCACCACACCACCACTCAGCACCACCACAGCACCACTCAGCACCACCACAGCATACCTCAGCACCACCACAGCATCACTCAGCCCCACCACAGCATCGCTCAGCACCACCACAGCACAACCACAGCATCACTCAGCACCACCACAGCATCACTCAGCACCACCACTCAGCACCACCACAGCACCACTCAGCACCACTAAGCACCACCACAGCACCACCACAGCATCACTAAGCACCACCACAGCATCACTCAGCACCACCACACAACTCCTCAGCACCACCACATGCAACACTGCTGGGTGTTGCATTATTTAGCAATGCCAATAGCTCAAACTTTAATAATGCGAGACCTATTGCATTGCAAATGCTTGTCTTTTTCGCCGGTGGGGGTGAACAGGGTGAGTGAGAACTCAATTTTGTCCCAATTCTTGAGCCAGACCAATAGATAGTGGCACCAAATAAAACACATACGTTGGCCTTTCTCCCACTAGTTCAGCAGACAGGCACAAAACTCATTTGGTGGCTTGTGTAGTAGTTCAGCGGCACCAGCATCACAGATTTTAATCTATATGCATATCCATGGTAGTTTAGTATTAAGGTGTTGCCTGCTTTTGAATAGAGGCATAAATACAGAGTGCAACAAAATTCCAGGCTTTCCACTCCCAGGTGATTATCAAGTTTATTGTCTCACTTAAAATTTACACAATATATAATATAAACTGTAGAAATAAAATCAATAAATAATAAAACATGGCTATTGTACACTATAACATATTTAAATCATTTAAGAAGACTAATATTTTCAGCATTGAATACCACCTTGCAACCTCTGATGCAAGCCAAATAGAAGCTGACAAAAGAACAAAATTAGAAGTCATACTTATCGGATAGCTTAAACCTCTTCAGTGTGGTGAACTAGACATTCATGGCCACTGCACTACCTCCTCAGGGCAAAGGATGTGGCCGCCTCGTCCAAGGCACAGCCAGAGAAATTGCTTCAGGTGTAAGCACAAAAAAAGTTTCACTTGAAAAATAAACTCAGAACATGTCTTGAGTGTCTTTTATTGCTTACTGCATTGCGCAGCATTCACACCACCCTGACTTTACAGTAATCAAAGTGAAATCAGTCAGAGCCATGAGGCATGCTCTGCTTTCACTTTCATGGGTGCTCGGGCATAACTCTGCACCCTGAACACTGATCTGTGCCAAAGAGCCACCAAAGAGAAGGGTACCTCTCCCAATTTTATCCATGCTTGGGAATCACCCCAGGATTGTGATTCCGAAGCAAAGACCCACACACTAGACACCAGGCAAGGCACATGCTGAGTGGTCCTCCTGGGTATAGGCCAGTGCTTCCCCTGCTTAAAAGTAAAAAAAGATAGGCTGCCGCCTAGGGGAGCAATTAGGGGATTTACCCACTGTCTGATGCTCCAGAAAACCCACTAGCACCAGAGATTGTTAAAAAAGAGATGGGGTGGTCTTCCTTGGCATAGGTCAGTGCCCACACCCCAAAATGACTTCATCAGTCAAAAGTTTGGTAAATCCCAGCTTTTCACTCTTATCGGTAGACTATGAGCCTCAAGAGATCAGAGCAAAGTCAAAGTTTCAGGCTGACCGCAATGGAACTCGGGGTGTGATGCAGGCACTGGGTTGGTCCTGGTTAAGATTTCACCTTCACACTTAGAAACATTTCTGGTTCTTTATCTCAATGACGGTCAGGTCGGCTGGATCCTTTGCAGCTTGAGGCTGGTTTTGGGTTCGATGTCAATGGACAGGCAAAGTCCAGCAGTCTGGTGAACTCTTGGCTCTCGATGGCGTTCGAGCTACCCATGAACTGGCAAGTATGAATGTGTCCTTGTGTAACCCAACTGGTGCTCATGTAAAGCGCTGTGATACCCGATACCTTCGGGTCAAGTTTGCGCTATATAAAACTCTGGAAAAAAAAAAGTAGAGGTAGCCTGTGAGCCTTGGACTCTGCCAAAAAAAAGTTATCTTTATCTTTAGCCCAGGTTCTCCAACGAGTAGTTCGTGAGCTACTGTTAGATCTCCAGCTACCTGTAAGTAGATCTCCTGTGTGGAGTTCATCCTACTAAATTATCAGCTTTGGCCTTGTTGAATTCATATATGTATACCAAACTTAAAAAGTGTGCATTCGAGATGAAAATGTGTGTACTTTCTGTAGGAGAGTAGGATCTGCTTCACATGGGTACCCCCACTTTTTGCTGATGCTTCACTGTTTTTCGACATTAGTCTGGCTGGGGCCCTGCTAATCAGAACCCCAGCCTAGCTGCTTCCTCTCTAAAATGGTTTCCATGTGCCTTAGGCACATCACTGATTGGAATCTGGAGTGCCCTTATAAGTCCCTAGTATATGGTATACTATGTACCAAGGGCATAGGTCCCTCAGAGGCCTACCAGGGGCTACAGCATGTATTATGCCACCCCTGGAAGGCCATCCAAACTGACACCACAGGTCTGCTACTGCAGCCTGGGTAAGGTGGTGCATGCACCTCTTACTGTGATATAGGTTACCTATATCACTAAATACATACACACATATAAACCTATAAGTCACTCCTATGGCAGGCCTTATTAATCCTGAAGGCAGAGTGCGTGGTTCCTATGTGAGAGGGTGCCCCTGCAGGAGCAGGGCCCCTCTGCAGCATTCGGAGACCCTTCTCTGATGCTGTTTGTAGTGCAGCCTGACCATATACTCTTAAGCGCATTATAACCTTGCGTTAAATGCTAACTTTGGAATGGCTGCACCTAAACATGTCGTGTTTGGTGTCAAACATCTTGGAATACTACCCCCCGCCAATTCTGGCGGCGGGGGTAGCATTCCACCCTTATAGAGGGAGAGACATGTTAACCCTGGCCTGGCCGGTAACTTCTTTCTAAAGCCCTGGCATCACAAAATGGATGCTGCTGCCACAGACACGAGTCTGGCCTCCTGCTGCTGGACGAAACTCCGGCAGGGGAGGCCTGGACAATAGGTTTCCTGTCCCAGACAGGATACTGTGTATTGGGGCTGGACGGGAGCACTTTCGGGTGCTTTGAAGTCCTGCACTGGGGGCACACTTGGTGTCCCTGTGCATACCCCTGTTCAAACCGGATCAGGGGCTTGCAGCACCTGCTTTGGAGCGAACTGGACAAAGGGAAAGGGGTGTAGCCACCCCTCTGCCCTGACCCACCCATAGGTGGGGCCACAGAGTAGTCCAACCCCTAAACTTAGTATAAGTATAGGAACCCAGTCCTTAGGACTTTAGATTATCCCTGGACGAAACTCTGAAACAGAATCCTGGACCTTCGACGCTCTACTCAAGACTAGAGGACAGAAGAATCTCCCTTGGGGTCAAGGAGTGACTCCCCTGCTTGGCAGGCACCAAAGAAGCAATTGTCCGGTCTGCATCCCCTAAGCTCCCGTCAGACGCCGGTCTTTGCATCACCAGAGGTAGATTTCCAGACTTCCCCGAGGCTGCCCTGAGTCCCCAGCAAAGCTGAGGCCCGTAGCTGTCGTGGGTAACGTGGAACCGTGACCCCTGGACACCGCATGCATTTGCTAATGCATCCTCTTCTGGGTCTCTCACGAAGTCGTGCTTTGGGCTTCGAGTAGCCCTAGCCGCCAGCACCAACTCCACCGAAGATCACTGGCCTCCACTCCACGAGTGTCCTGTGAGCCAGCTCCACGTGAGACGTCTCGAGGCTCCTTTGCGGTTGCTAGCCCGTTGGCTAGTAGCCCTTCACGAAGGCCAATCCTTTTCTTCTTGGGCTCCCTGGTTGCTCCAGGCTTGCCCTCACTTACCCTTGCTGGGTGAGTTTCTCAGACCTTGCTGGTCTGCATCATTGTCATTCTTTACTTTCATCAAGACTTGCCGTTGCTAAGGCTTGTTGGGTCCAATCCGGTCGCCGACACCTCAGCACTCGACAGACATTATGTACCAACCCAAATCCTGCTCCTAGTTGCCGACAACGCCTCCTGGACCTCGTGGCTGAAGAGTCAAGACAACCGTCAACCTACCTGAAGCACTCGACATCGGTGGGCATCCGCTCATCGCCTTCCTGGTCACTGGCTAGTGACCCAGACTCTGTCCCCTCTGCTTTCAGGTTCTTCAGATCTCCGATCCACTCTTGGATCCACCCGGACACTTTCCACTTGGTCGCCAGCAGCACTTTGCAGCAGATCGCCATTCAAATCGACGACGAAACCCGACCCTGAAAGGTACCTATGCACCCGGCTTCCCTGGGTGAGGTAACACGAGTACTCCGGTGCTCCCGTGGGTAGAGACTCTAGAACGACCTAGTTCTCAAAGGGTTTGCTCCAAGTCCTCCTTTAAGTGTCCCTTTTCTTTAATTTCCTGATCGCGACTTTCTCCATAGAAGTTAACGGCGTATCTCGGTTGTGTATTTACACTGCACGCGTCCCCCGTGGGTCCCCTGTGTCACTACCTTGGGTGGTTCCTTGTGGTCCAAGCACTTCTAGAGGCTCTAGGCCTAGTGTCTAGTTCAGTCGTGGTTCTTATACCACTTTATTGGTATATGGTTTGGTACGCCCCTAGGGCCCAAACGTGTATTTGTGCTATTACTGTGTTTAAATAACTTATAACTTGTGTACTTCGAACTCTAGCCTCATAAAGAGACTAGAGGGGTGTGTTTAGCAATAAATACATATATTTTGAATATATACCTGGTGTGGTGCTCTTTCATTTGGTCACTCAAGAGATTATAGACTGGTAAAACAAGCTGCTTTACATTCCTTCAAGACTTAGCCTGAAGGCTGCTCTCCATAGCTACCACTAGGATAGCTTTCAATAAGGTTGTCTTTAACCTATCTCCAATAAGGGGTTGTTTGGACTGGTGCAAGGTGCCCACTATAATTAGTGGACAGCATATGCCAGGCCCACTTCTCACATTGGTGTGCAGCGTGTGGGATTCCAGCTTGCTATTGTTTTACCAGATAATCTCAATTGAATTGATCAACTGAAAACCACTAAAGGTACCTAAGGTACATATAATTTAAGCTTAGAATACAGTAAGTTCTACTGAACTTAGAGTTGTGTGTTAAGGGATAGCACACCCTTTCTACAACTCAAGAGAGTTTAGTAGGCCACACTAGAGTAGGTAGTGCATACACCACACCTCACTAGTGATGTCTTCAAAGCCAGGACCCAGTGAGTCCTTGCCAGAAGCCCATGGGCTTCTCCGCTCCAAGTATGATACACTCCCATTCTTGGAATTGAGAGCATTATGTAACTTGAGGAAATTGAAGACAGGACAAAGTCCCACCACCCAACATCTTAGAGAGATGTTGGAGGCTTATGATCTCAGCAGGCCCTTAGGGACTGAAGGGGTAGGAGCAGAGGGTGGGGCAGAAGATGAGGATGGGGCCAGGGGTAGCAGTACCCCCAGCCCCCCTCTGGAACTGACCAGGAGGGTGACAATGACCCTGACCTGGATAACCCAATCCCTCCTGTGGAAGATGAAGAGGAAGATCAGAATGATCCCCACTTTGTCCCCCCAGGAAGGATTATGAGTGTGCCCAGAAGGTCTAGGTCTCCTTCTCAGGAGTCTAACCACTCTGGCACCTCCATAGGGACCTCTGTCTCATCTCATAGGAGGGAATCCTCTCATGAGAGAAGAAAGAGGCTGGTTCAATATGAGGAAGCTCAGCTTGAACTCAGAAAGCAGCAACTGGCTATAGACAGGGAGTCCCTAGATCTCTACAAAGAGAGAAGAAAGTTGGGACTAGAGTCCCATGGTGGCAGCCATGTCCCTAGAGATAGGGAAAGGTCCTATGACCATAGGAACCTGAGCAAGATTGTCCCTCCCTACAAGAGTGGGGATGACATCCACAAATGGATAACTGCTCTAGAGAGGGCCTGTAAAGTACAGAAGGTCCCTCAGGAGCAGTGGGCAGCAATCTTGTGGCTCTCCTTTGCAGACAAAGGTAGAGACAAGCTCCTCACTGTTAGAGAGGAGGATGCTGATAATTACAAGGTCTTGAAGAGTGCTCTTATTGATGGGTTTGGCCTAACAACTGAACAATACAGGTTGAAGTTCAGAGATACCCAAAAAGCACAGACTCAAGACTGGGTAGACTATGTGGATTGTTCTGCTAAGGCTCTGGAAGGCTGGTTGATGGGCAGTAAGGTGTGTGACTTCTCAGGATTGTACAATCTGATAATGAGGGAGCAGATTCTTAATAACTGTCAAAATCAGCTGTTGCATCAGTACCTGGTGGACTCTGATCTGACCTCTCCCCAAGAATTGGGAAAGAAGGCAGACAAATGGGTCAGAACCAGGGTGAGGCAGAAGGTACAGAACCAAGGTGGTGACCCTAAGAAGCAAGATGCTAAGAACCCTGAAAAGGGTGGGGAGAAGGGTAAAGATCAAAAGTCTTCACAAGGCCCCCAAAAATCTTCTTCAGGTGGGGATTCACAGTCTACAAAAGGGAAAGGCCAAAGAAAACCATGGTGCAAGGTCTGTAAGCAAAAGACCCACTGGACCAGTGATTGCACCAAGTCCAAAGACTCAAGTCCAGCACCCACCAATGCCCCTAAGGCACCTGTTCCCCCTAGTACAGTTACAGTTGGTGGGAGTGCTCCAGCCAAGGGTTTAGTAGGGTTCACCCTGGGTACTGAGTTGGGCTCTGACCTAGTCAGAGAACTAACTCAGGCTGTGTTAGTCTGTGATGGAGGCATGGATGTGACCTCCTCTGTGAGTCCCAGTAATCTGGGCAAGTACAGACAACAGCCTTTAATCAATGGACGAGAGGCTTTGGCATTTAGGGACACAGGGGCAAGTGTCACAATGGTGACACAAGACCTTGTGAATCCTGGGCAAGTTATACTTGGTGAGATGTACCAAGTGACCAATGCTAGCAACGTCAGAACAGACCATACTCTGGCAGTTGTTAACTTCTCCTGGGGAGGGGTAACTGGCCTTAAGAAGGTTGTGGTGAGTGCAAACCTACCAGTCGAATGCTTGCTTGGCAATGACTTAGAAACTTCTGCTTGGGCAGAAGTGGAGCTCAGGACCCATGCAGAAATGCTGGGGATCCCTGCAGATGTGTTTGCTGTGACCAGGTCACAAGCCAAAATGTCTAGCACTGAACAGGCCTTGGATTCTGGAATAATGGACCAAGTGCCTTCCAAGAGGAGGAGTAGTAGGGTAAAGGCAGTGCCTTCCCCTTGGCTCAGAAGGAAGATCAGTCCCTTGAGGGGGATGATCTCAGTCCTGAGGAAGGAACTGTCCCAGAGGAGCTTGAACCTGACCAGGTTGAGTTCTTGGGGACAGGGGGACCTTCCAGGGCAGATCTGAGCCAGGAGCAGCAGAGCTGCCCCTCTCTTGAACCCCTCAGACAGCAAGCTGCTGCTGAGGCTGCTGGGAAAGCTAGTGGTCCCCATACAGTGTATTGGGATGATGGACTCCTGTACTCAGAGTGTAGAGACCCCAAGCCTGGTGCTACCAGGAGGTTGGTTATACCTCTAAAGTTCAGGGGCTTCCTATTGACCCTAGCCCATGATATTCCCTTGGCAGGTCACCTGGGCCAGAACAAGACTTGGGACAGAATTGTCCCTCACTTTCACTGGCCCCACATGTCTGAAGACACCAAGGAGTTTTGTCGCTCCTGTGTAACCTGCCAGGCCAGTGGCAAGGCAGGTGGCACTACAAAGGCCCCCTGATACCACTACCTGTGGTGGGGGTGCCCTTTGAAAGGGTAGGGATTGACATTGTTGGTCCCATGGATCCCCAAACAGCATCTGGGCACAGGTTTATCCTGGTGGTAGTGGATCATGCCACCAGGTACCCAGAGGCTATTCCCCTTAGGACCACTACAGCACCTGTGGTGGCAAGGGCCCTCCTGGGAATTTTCTCAAGAGTGGGCTTTCCTAAGGAGGTAGTATCAGACAGGGGTGCTAACTTTATGTCTGGGTACTTAAAAGCAATGTGGAAGGAGTGTGGAGTGACTTACAAGTTCACCACACCCTATCACCCACAATGCAATGGTTTAGTTGAGAGATTCAACAAAACCTTGAAGGGCATGATTAAAGGGCTCCCAGAAAAGCTTAGGCGAAGATGGGACATAGTCTTGCCCTGCCTTTTATTTGCATATAGGGAGGTGCCTCAGAAGGGGGTTGGTTACAGCCCTTTTGAACTTCTGTTTGGCCACCCTGTCAGGGGTCCACTGTGATTGGTGAAGGAAGGATGGGAGTTACCTCTCAAGCCCCCAAAGCAAGACATAGTGGACTATGTACTTGGTCTCCGCTCCCGGATGGCTGAGTATATGAAAAAGGCAACCAAAAACCTTGAGGCTAGCCAGGAACTTCAAAAGGCCGTTCTGACTGTTTACCAGCCAGGACAGAAGGTGTGGGTGTTGGAGCCAGTGGTCCCAGCAGCTCTCCAAGACAAATGGAGTGGACCCCACACTATTGTTGAGCAGAAGGGTGAGGTTACCTACTTAGTAGACCTAGGAACACCCAGGAGTCCCCACAGGGTTCTCCATGTCAACAAGTTAAAACCATATGTGCACAGGGCATACATGGGCTTGCTCATGGCTACTGATGAAGGGCAGGAGGAAGAGAGTGACCCACTCCCTGACCTGCTCTCACAGAACCCTGACGATGGGTCAGTAGATGGTATAGCCTTGGCAGGCAGCCTCACTACCCAGCAACAAACTGATTGTAGATAGGTGCTCAATCAGTTTAGACACATGTTTTCACTGACACCCAGTCAGACCACCTGGTGCACTCATGAAGTGGACACTGGGGACAGTCTGCCTATTAAAAATAAGATTTATAGGCAACCTGACCATGTCAGGGACTGTATCAGGACTGAAGTCCAAAAATGTTGGAATTGGGAGTTATTGAACCCTCAGATAGCCCTTGGGCTAGTCCAGTGGTCCTTGTGCCAAAACCTCACACCAGTGGTGGAAAAAGAGAGATGAGGTTTTGTGTGGACTACAGGGGTCTCAATGCAGTCACTAGGACTGATGCCCATCCAATACCAAGGGCAGATGAGCTAATAGATACTTTGGCCTCAGCCAAATATCTCAGCACATTTGACTTGACAGCTGGCTACTGGCAGATCAGACTAGCTGATACTGCAAAGCCCAAAACAGCATTCTCAACCCCTAGTGGGCATTATCAATTTGTGGTGATGCCCTTTGGTCTGAAGAATGCACCTGCCACTTTCCAGAGGTTGGTGAATACAGTTCTCACAGGTCTGGAAGCCTATAGTGCAGCATATCTAGATGATATTGCTGTCTTTAGCTCCACCTGGGAGGATCACCTGGTCCACCTCAGGAATGTTTTACAGGCCCTGCAAAAGGCAGGCCTGACTATCAAGGCCACTAAGTGCCAGATAGGGCAGAGTCAGGTTGTGTACCTGGGCCACCTTGTGGGTGGAGGCCAGGTTCAACCTTTGCAGAGCAAGATCCAGACTATCATGGACTGGACTGCTCCAACTACCCAGACTCAGGTGAGAGCCTTCTTAGGCCTGACTGGGTACTATAGGAGATTTGTCAAGGGGTATGGATCAATAGTGACACCCCTGAATGACTTAACTTCTAAGAAAATGCCCAAAAAGGTTCAGTGGACAATTAGCTGTCAAAAGGCATTTGATGACCTGAAGCAGGCCATGTGCACTGCTCCCATTCTACAGAGTCCTGATTACTCCAAGAAGTTCATTGTTCAAACTGATGCATCTGAATTGGGGGTAGGGGCTGTACTGTCACAATTGAATGAAGAAGGTCAGGATCAGCCAGTAGCTTTCATTAGCAGAAGGCTGACCCCTAGAGAGAAACGTTGGTCAGCCATTGAGAGGGAGGCCTTTGCTGTGGTCTGGGCTCTGAAGAAGTTGAGGCCATACTTGTTTGGTACTCACTTCCTTGTTCAGAAAGACCATAAGCCCCTCTTATGGCTAAAACAAATGAAGGGTGAAAACCCCAAACTGCTTAAGTGGTCCATTTCCCTACAGGGGATGGACTTCACAGTGGAACATAGACCTGGGAGTAACCATGCCAATGCAGATGGACTCTCTAGGTACTTCCACTTAGAACATGAAGACTTAACTGGGCAAGGTTAGTTTAATGTCCCTACGTTTGGGGGGGTTGTGTAGGAGAGTAGGATCTGCTTCACATGGGTACCCCCACTTTTTGCTGATGCTTCACTGTTTTTCGACATTAGTCTGGCTGGGGCCCTGCTAATCAGAACCCCAGCCTAGCTGCTTCCTCTCTAAAATGGTTTCCATGTGCCTTAGGCACATCACTGATTGGAATCTGGAGTGCCCTTATAAGTCCCTAGTATATGGTATACTATGTACCAAGGGCATAGGTCCCTCAGAGGCCTACCAGGGGCTGCAGCATGTATTATGCCACCCCTGGAAGGCCATCCAAACTGACACCACAGGTCTGCTACTGCAGCCTGGGTAAGGTGGTGCATGCACCCCTTACTGTGATATAGGTTACCTATATCACTAAATACATACACACATATAAACCTATAAGTCACTCCTATGGCAGGCCTTATCAATCCTGAAGGCAGAGTGCGTCGTTCCTATGTGAGAGGGTGCCCCTGCATGAGCAGGGCCCCTCTGCAGCGTTCGGAGACCCTTCTCTGATGCTGTTTGTAGTGCAGCCTGACCAAATACTCTTAAGCGCATTATAACCTCGCGTTAAATGCTAACTTTGGAATGGCTACACCTAAACATGTCGTGTTTGGTGTCAAACATCTTGGAATACTACCCCCCTGCCAATTCTGCCGGCGGGGGTAGCATTCCACCCTTCTAGAGGGAGAGACATGTTAACCCTGGCCTGGCCGGTAACTTCTTTCTAAAGCCCTGGCATCACAAAATGGATGCTGCTGCCACAGACACGAGTCTGGCCTCCTGCTGCTGGACGAAACTCCGGCAGGGAGGCCTGGACAATAGGTTTCCTGTCCCAGGGAGGTGTGACCACCTCCCCAGACAGGATAATGTGTATTGGGGCTGGGCGGGAGCACTTGGGTGCTTTGAAGTCCTGCACTTGGGGCACACTTGGTGTCCCTGTGCATACCCCAGTTCAAACCGGATCAGGGGCTTGCAGCCCCTGCTTTGGCGCGAACTGGACAAAGGAAAGGGGTGTAGCCACCCCTCTGCCCTGACCCACCCATAGGTGGGGCCACAGAGTAGTCCAACCCCTAAACTTAGTATAAGTATAGGAACCCAGTCCTTAGGACTTTAGATTATCCCTGGACGAAACTCTGAAACAGAATCCTGGACCTTCGACGCTCTACTCAAGACTAGAGGACAGAAGAATCTCCCTTGGGGTCAAGGACTCCCCTGCTTGGCAGGCACCAAAGAAGCAATTGTCCAGTCTGCATCGCCTAAGCTCCCGTCGGACGCCGAAGTCTTTGCATCACCAGAGGTAGATTTCCAGACTTCCCAGAGGCTGCCCTGAGTCCCCAGCAAAGCTGAGGCCCGTAGCTGTCGTGGGTAACATGGAACCGTGACCCCTGGACACTGCACGCATTTGCTAGTGCATCCTCTTCTGGGTCTCCCACAAAGTCGTGCTTTGGGCTCCGAATAGCCCTAGCCTCCAGCACCAACTGCACCGAAGATCACTGGCCTCCACTCCACGAGTGTCCTGTGAGCCAGCTCCACGTGCGACGTCTCGAGGCTCCTTTGCGGTCGCTAGCCTGTTGGCTAGTAGCCCTTCACGAAGGCCAATCCTTTTCTTCTTGGGCTCCCTGGTTGCTCCAGGCTTGCCCTCACTTACCCTTGCTGGGTGAGTTCCTCAGACCTTGCTGGTCTGCATCATCGTCATTCTTTACTTTCATCGAGACTTGCCGTTGCCAAGGCTTGTTGGGTCCAATCCGGTCGCCGACACCTCAGCACTCGACAGACATCGTGTACCAGCCCGAATCCTGCTCCTGGTTGCCGACAACACCTCCTGGTTCTCGTGGCTGAAGAGTCAAGACGACCGTCAACCTACCTGAAGCACTCGACATCGGTGGGCATCCGCTCATCGCCTTCCTGGTCACTGGCTAGTGACCCAGACTCTGTCCCCTCTGCTTTCAGGTTCTTCAGATCTCCGATCCACTCTTGGATCCACCCGGACACTTTCCACTTGGTCGCCAGCAGCACTTTGCAGCAGATCGCCATTCAAATCGACGACGAAACCCGACCCCGAAAGGCACCTATGCACCCGGCTTCCCTGGGTGAGGTAACACGAGTACTCCGGTGCTCCCGTGGGTAGAGACTCTAGAACGACCTAGTTCTCAAAGGGTTTACTCCAAGTCCTCCTTTAAGTGTCCCTTTTCTTTAATTTCCTGTTCGCGACTTTCTCCATAGAAGTTAACGGCGTATCGCGGTTGTGTATTTACACTGCACGCGTCCCCCGTGGGTCCCCTGTGTCACTACCTTGGGTGGTTCCTTGTGGTCCAAGCACTTCTAGAGGCTCTAGGCCTAGTGTCTAGTTCAGTCGTGGTTCTTATACCACTTTATTGGTATATGGTTTGGTACGCCCTAGGGCCCAAACGTGTATTTGTGCTATTACTGTGTTTAAATAACTTATAACTTGTGTATTTCGAACTCTAGCCTCATAAAGAGACTAGAGGGGTGTGTTTAGCAATAAATACATATATTTTGAATATATACCTGGTGTGGTGCTCTTTCATTTGGTCACTCAAGAGATTATAGACTGGTAAAACAAGCTGCTTTACATTCCTTCAAGACTTAGCCTGAAGGCTGCTCTCCATAGCTACCACTAGGATAGCTTTCAATAAGGTTGTCTTTAACCTATCTCCAATAAGGGGTTGTTTGGACTATAATTAGTGGACAGCATATGCCAGGCCCACTTCTCACACTTTCAAAGTCATACACTGGTGTTTGGAGAAAATGGTTGAATTTTCAAAATACGTTTAAGGCTGATATTTGAGTGACAGATGATGCTGCGGTTGGGAGATATTAATAATATTAACCAGTTGTCAGTGGCATTGTAGCCATGGCTTTTTATGTATTACCCAAGTATATGCATTCCATATTGATACAGATTTATTTTTACGTTACTGCTGGCAACCCTGCCTGATGCACTGAGGTGAACACTGGTGGTAATCCTGGCCACTAATGTAGTCTAGTTTACTGTGGTCATTTTACAAAAATTATATTATTAGTATCTCTGGATGAACATAAGTAGCTCTTATAAAAGAAAAGGTTGGAGATCCCTGCTCTAGACGTTCAAGCACCTACCAAGGGTCTAGGACCTGGGTGCATTTCTTGTGGGCTAGGACTCGATTTCACTTTCACTAGCCACACCAGCAGGGTCCAGGGCAAGTCCAGTGGCTACTGGTCTGCAGGGCACTTTGCAAATACAGGCTTCTTCAGATTGTGTGTCCCTGAAGCTTGCCAGGAGGCTAGCCAACTAGCCCTTGGAGTCCACTCACTGGTCCTTAGCACATGTGGGAGCTGGTCCAGCCCTTGGGGTCTCCTGCCATGAAGTCGAGAACAGGAGCAGCCCTTTCTCTTTCTGAAGTCCTGTGTGGTTTAGGAAGTGCAGCAGGTGCAGTCTTTTTTGCTGCAGCCTTTCTTTCTGCGGTTCACAGGTTCAGCAGGTGCAGTCCTTCTTCTGTCCTTTCTGGGTTCAGCAGTGTTCTGAGGCTGAAAACCAGGGATGCTACTTTTATGCCAATTTCGACTTTGTGGGTCACTAGGACCCCTGGCCAATGGGGTTACAATTCCCATGGGTAAACCCTACTCCGTCTTACATCCTGTGAAGTTGGCAGTAAATAATCCCACAGTGCATCTCACTCCCAGAATCTAAAAAGTTGAGCTATGGGCACACCCCTGAAGTCGCTGCAGTATAACTAGCCACCCCTCTTTGAAAACCAGTTCTGCAACAGGTTTTCCCCCTCTGGCGGAAATGCCAGCCTGTTTACCTAAATAAAGGCTAAGGTGTGACTTGCACTTGCCTCTCAGACATGGTAGACCCTTTGAAACCGGGCCATCTATGCCCACAGTCCTTTCTGCTGGAAGGAGTCACATCTCCTCCCACCAATAATCCCTTTTGTTCCCCTTGAGCATTTCACTCCTCCTAGCAGGAGGGCAGCAGGCTGCCTCACGTGACAACTGCTGCAGTTAATCAGAAATGGCTAGTAGAACTTTGGGGCAAGGAAAAGGTGACTTTCTAAAGGTACCTTTACCTTAAATTTGACTTCAGCATTAAGTTCGTTTAATGTAACTATTAATTTGATACCTTGGAGTACTGTGTTTGATGGTGCCAAATGGAAGTTAATACTTAGCACATGGGCTAGTGTAACTTCATGTAAGCCAATGGGACTACTAGCCTTGCTACTGTGAAAATGACAATTTCAAGATTTCCCTGCCAGGAGATGTCAAACATAAAAGGAACATGTCCTTCTTTTTAATATTCCACACTCCGCCTTGTGGGCTACTAAGTCCTTCCATAGGGGTGGCTTATAAATATTTAAAAGGAAGGTTTTGACTTGGCAAAAGGGTTTAATTTTGCTTTATTGTGTTGGTAGTTAAGAATTGACTAGGCGAGTTAAACCAAGCATGCTTCTACATTGCAGTCCAAACAACGCATTCCTTTACCACGCATGCCTTTACCACACAATTTTGTGGTAAAGGCATGATTGGTAAACAGAAGTGTGGTAAAGATCACACCCCAGCCCGTCCACCCTGCGCACTAAAACCCTTGCCCCTGCCCTATAAATGACTTGACCCCCAAACCCTAAAAACTACCCATCCCTAAAACCTAAAACTACCCTGTCCCCCCACTCTGAGTCCTAAAACCTGGCCCCCTGCCCTATAAAAAACCCTAACCCCCAGAGCCCTAAAAAATACCCCCACCTCTAAAACTATCCCCTATCCACAGATATTTTTTGTTAAAAACAAAAAAGTGAGTTGGTTGTTGGCCTGTATTGGGCCATGCACCCTCTCTTAAAGCACCTACATTTTTTCTTCCCCGAACAGGGGGTAAGGTTGGAGGATTTACCATGGTTTATCCTTGGGGCAGAAAATCCACTGGATGTCTGGGCTATTTATAAAATATGGGGTGTGGACTGGACCATTCAGGACTCAGGTCTCATCCTCACACCTAAAGCCCGAACATTCTTTGTGATCCCACGGGACTCAAGCAGGCCCATCTCCATGCACATACTCATGGCAAAAGAGAGGAAATTTGGATTCTTCTGGGCATAGTTTTATCATATGGACTGGCAGAGAGGGGGTAAATTCCAATTTCATCTTGCTTGCTATGACGAATTGTGGCACTATTCAGGCTCTGAATCAGTCAGCAACCAGTAAACCCTGTGAGATCTGGGCATTTGTGACACCTAGAGACCTAGAAAAAGTGAGGGCTGTGTGGTTTGTGTGAAACCCACTATGTTTTATTATCCAGAATGCCCTGCAATCATCAATATTTGGATAAAATAATGCATTTTCCTCATATTTAGAGAGGGGAAGCTCCAGAGATCCACACAATTCCTAATGCTCAGCATTTCAACACTTCTCCTGTACAAACAGTACCTTGCTTGTATATCTGGGCCTGTCACCCCGCCAGATAAAGATGAAAACTGTGATCATATGACGACAATATGATCTTCGCATAGTCCATGATTTGGTCTGTCCTATCACATATGACAAACATTAACCTTGGAAGGACATAAATAGAGCCCACTTGCCGGGCTCTGCCCTCTTCTTCTTCTTGTGCTGCACCAAATGGAGTAACACTCCATATATATATCCACCAAGGTCTGGACCATTCCACTCAAGAGGAAGAAGAATATCACTGAAAAGGAGAGTAGCTCATTTTGTAGCGGATGATTCTGCAGCAACAGGACCTCCTATGTCTGGGACCCAAACATAACAGACATCACAATGTTTCCATAGCACCCAGCCAGGTACTCTTGTCATCAGAATAGTCTTGGGAAGTGTCTATCTTTTATTATCATTGCTCATTTCCTCCATAAATGCATTCTATTTGTATATGTTGAGACAGTGTCCTTATCATATATTTACATTGGCACCCCACGCCATCGCCTCAACGAACCTGAGCTGACCCCACCGACCTCAAGAACTACCGTCCCCTCTCGCTCCTCCCCTTCGCAGGCAAAGTTGCAGAGAAAACAGTCAACAGGGAACTGACATGATTCATAGAAGAGAACGCCGTCCTCGACCCGTCCCAATCCGGATTCGGAAGCAACCACAGCACCGAGACCGACCTACTCGCCGCCACAGACACCATCCGCACCCCCCTGGACCAAGGCCACTCCACAGCCCTCATCCTACTCGACCTATCAGTGGCCTTCGACACCGTCTCCCACCGCACACTCGTCGTCAGACTACACGACACCGGCATACAAGGAACAGCCCTGGACTGGATCCGTTCATTCCTCACCGGAAGAAGCCAAAGGATCAGACTGCCACCCTTCCTCTCTGACCCCACGAAAATCACCTGCGGAGTTCCACAGGGGCCATCACTGAGCCCGACCCTCTTCAAGATCTACATGGCCC
The DNA here is from genome assembly GCA_963921515.1 of Calotriton arnoldi. Classification (NCBI taxonomy): domain Eukaryota; kingdom Metazoa; phylum Chordata; class Amphibia; order Caudata; family Salamandridae; genus Calotriton; species Calotriton arnoldi. Next base: position 1,095,324 of record CAWUFW010005383.1, on the reverse strand, counting down.
CCCTCGCAGCCATCGTCCGACAACACGGCCTCAGCATCGTATCCTATGCTAACGACACCCAGCTCATCCTCTCCCTCACCAAAGACCCCACCAATGCCAAACTCAACTTCCAGAAAGGAATGCAAGACGTTGCAGTCTGGATGACCAGCAGCTGCCTGAAACTCAACGCCGAGAAGACAGAAGTCCTCGTCCTTGGAACCACCCCGTCAGCATGGGACAGCACCTGGTGGCAAACCGCCCTCGGAAGCCTACCTACCCCCTCAGACCACGCCAAAAACCTCGGCATCGTACTCGACTCATCACTCACCATGAACCGACAGGGCAACGCCGTCACCTCCAGCTGCTTCAACACCCTCTGCATCCTCCGCAAGACCTTCAAATGGATCCCCCCTGAGTCAAGGAAGGCAGTCACCCACGCACTCATCACCAGCAGACTGGACTATGGAAACACACTCTACGCCGGCATCAATAAGTCCCTACTCCGCAAACTCCAGACAATACAGAACACCGCCGCCAGACTCGTCCTCGGCATCCCCCGGCACGAACACATAAGCCAAAACCTACGAAGACTCCACTGGCTCCCCGTGGAGAAAAGAGTCACCTTCAAAATCCTCACTCACGCCTACAACTGCCTACAAAACAACGGACCCAAATACCTCAAAGACAGAATCAACTTCCACGTACCCAAAAGAAACCTCCAATCTACCAACCTCGCACTGGCCGAAACCCCGCGCATCCACAGAGCCAGAGCAGGCGGAAGATCCTTCTGTCACATTGCGGCCAAGACCTGGAACGAGCTACCGGCAGACATCAGACGCGCCCCCACCCTGAACACCTTCAGGAAGACCCTCAAGACCTGGCTCTTCGGCTAAACAGATCTGCGGACCCCCCCCCCCCTCAGCGCCTTGAGACCCGCACAGGTGAGTAGCGCGCTTACAATTCCCCTGATTGATTAATTGACATTTTATGTAATTAGGGCTCACATATGCTCATCTTCATCATGTCATTTTATCCTTTTCAGGTCCTGTATAACTCGAAATATTCACAGGATTCGACACTGAATCCCAATAACTCCTGTTCCCCAGAGGTATAGGATCTCTCTTCTCTGGTGCTAAATTGGGATTGGGCATTGAGGACCTAATTTAGTTTTAAGAGTGGGCATAAAAAGGTAAGAGCTCTAGTTGAGGGTGTTTTCCATTGGGGTAAATATTGTCTCTGTGAAGAAAGAAAATTAATTTGCAAGCTTAAATACACTTTTATATTGCATTTCTATTTGCTGAAATTTCCACGATATGGCACTTTTACATGTCGGTATATTGCACTTGAATGTTCCTGGATAACTATGATTTTTATGAATTTAGCGGAGTATTACTGAAATGCTATGAGAATTCCTAAAAAAGTCGTTTTTCTCCAATCCTAGGTTGAATCCTACGAAAATAAATGGCCAACTCGTTCACTTATTTTTGAGGAACTGGGCTCTAAATATATGAAGATGTCAGTCAGGCGTGCCTCTCTCTAGCAGTAACTAAATAAAAAATATCATTTAATGTGTGTTGCTATCCAGATCCCCTAATGAAGAGTGTTTTTTGCATCAAAAAATGTTAGTAAGTGTAGATAAGTAATTTTCGTTTTGGGAGTAATGAACAGGACCGTATTATGTTTCTGCTGATACAGTTATGGTCATGATGGATGGTTAATTTCTTTGAACTACTGTGAAATTCAGCAATTTCCAGTAGGACTAGAAAGGCAGGAACACTGCTGCTAAACAAACCTATGGTTCTGTTGCTCCTGCTTGTTATATAAAATACATATATTGCTGCATATTATTATTAGGCTCTTCCCACTGCATGTGTGTTTGTCCTAATTTAAATGAAATGATATGATCTCCGTGGCCGGACTTCCAATTTTATTCTGTGCAGAATGGGTTTTGAAGATACTGCGGATTTCAGCAGATGAGAAGGGTATTTCAGCAAGAAACTTGGAAGTCTGAGATTGTAAAATAAATTGGAGTCACTGGGGTACGAAACCTTGGCAAAGTATTTAATTTCACACTATAAACGGATGTGGTTAAGTGTTAGCACTAAGCTAAATTAGTTCGAATGTGCAATCTTTCATTCAGCACTAACGGTGTATTTAGTTTCGCTTTGACACCCTCTTCAGCGCGCGTCCTTTGCTTAGCCTTGGTATTTCTGTATGTAACTAAGTGTAACAGTTTCTGCTTCATGTTTTTACCCAGTAATAATCGTTTCATCGCATGATAACATTTACATAAACATATTTGGGATGTACATATTGCTATCAATGTAGCCATAGTTTGCATACTTGTCAAAAAAGTGTGCTACTTGGGAGATTTTGGCAAATTTGCATGAGCTGTATTTTTTCTGTTTCTGTGAACGTACCCAGCTTCTTCAGTGCTGTACCTTACACTAATGATAAACATTATGATGGCTGTACAGTGCAGGAGGAATGTGTGAATGGGGAAGCAGGCGGTGTTAGTGAGGACAGTAGTACAGAGTGCAGAAATTCACGCCACTGGTACACGTGTAGAGTGATATTTTCACAGACAAATGTGAGGATATATCACTCTGCACAACTCGTAATGTGGCCCATGACAGAGACCCCGGGCTGTGTCATATAAATTGTGCACGGAGGGTGCTGGCTGGTGTCTTAAGTTGTTGAAGAGCTGGAGTGGCTCAGTGGTGGTTGTTTGTCACAGGAACATTCTGGACATGTGCTGCTTTTGGCTGGAAATATAGAAGCATTTGTTGGCCTCTCTAAAATATACAAAAGAACATTCACAATCACATACAAAAAGCATTACAAATATAATATGTCTCGCATTTGATTGAGTTAGAGCTATTGGAATTATAATTGGCAATGTTTTTTTTACTTATGTGTTATGGAGTGTCTTATTGTGGTGTGTAGTAGAATTATGAGGGGGTGGATTGATTTAGTTAGTTGTGTAATTGTGTGGTGTGGAGTGGATTTGTGTAGTGGAATTATGTGGCATGTTGTGCTGTGGAATTATGTGTATAGTAATTATGTGGTATTGAGTGTACTGGAGTTATGTGGGATGGTATTTTGTACTGTGGAGTGGTATGTAGTGGAGTTTAATTATGTGGTGTGCTTTTGCGGCATGATGTGGAATTGGGTGGTGCGGATTTGTGTATGTGGTGTGTTGTTTAAGTTTAATTGTGTTGTTGAGTTGTATTGTGTAGTTTGGTGTTGAAGTATGTGGTGTGGATTGGGAATATGTGAAGTTGGACTGTGTGGTCTGTAACTGTGTGGATAGCTTTGCCTTTTTGGTGATGAAAAAGAACAAATAGGTAGGAGCTATGCTCCAGATCTGTGTGTTTGGGTGCTACAAAAAAAAGAAAGAGTTACAGCTATTGGCGTTGTAAATGTGTCTTACTTATGTGTTATGGAGTGTATGTATGTGGTGTGTAGTGGAATCGTGGGTTGGTTTGGATTAGTTAGTTGTGTAATTGTGTGGCGTGGAATCGTGTCGTGTGGAGTGGATTTGCATAGTGGAATTATGTGACATGGTATGCAGTGGTATTATGTGGTTAGTAACTATGTGTTTTTGAGTGTATTGGAATTATGTGGAGTGGGATTGTGTGCAATGGAGTGTAATTATGTGGAACTGTATTTTGTGTTGTGGAGTGTTATGTAGTGGAGTTTAATCATGTGGTGTGCTGTTGAATTTTGTGGTATGAAGTTGAATTATGTGTTATGAATTGGATATATGTGGTGTGTTGTGGAATTGTGTTGTCGATTGGAATTGTGTGGTTTTGTGTTGAATAATGTGGTGTGGAATGAATTTGATTAAAGTTGAATAGTGTGGCATGGAACTACGTGGCATCCAGTGAAATTATGTTGAGTGGAATTATTTAGCATTGTGTGGAGTGTATTTGTATGGGTTGTTGTTATGTGGCATAGAGTGGATTTGTGTGGGGTGTATTGATGTGGCATTGAGTACCGTGTAATTAGGTGGAGTTGAATTATGTAGTATTATATGAAGTGAAATTATGTTGCATGGTATGGAATCGCGTGGCACTGAGTTGTGTGGCATTGTGTGAATTATGTGGAGTTGAATTCTTATTGTCTAGGGGCACGAATAGCCTATTTGTTAATTTTGGGGGGCCAAAACAGGGTTGTAAGCCATCAGTTCAGACACTAAGCAGATGGTTTAGGTCCACTATTAGTCTAGCCTACAGGGAGTCTGGTGAGTCCCCTGCAGAAGGGGTGGAAGGCCATTCTACGAGAGGAATGTCCACTTTGTGGGCTAAAGCACGAGGAGCATCCTTGGTGGATATCTGTTGTAAAGTCACTTGAGTGGTCCCTTCCACATTTGCGAAACACTACAGAGTGTTATGGGAGACAAAGATCCATAATATCTTTGGATCAAAGGTTTTGTCATCTATGCTGAATAGTGACAAATTGACTTGCGAATAAATCTTCTTTTTGGCATGCATACCTGTTGTCCTGGTCCTGTATTGCTTTCAATATCTCATTGAGTAATTGCCTGGCAGCACAATGAGATAATGTTTCATTCACTTACCGGTAAATGCATTCTGCCCATTCGAACCAGGCCAATTAGGCAGCTAAGGCTTCGGTCAACGAAAACAGGAGGTGATGAGTGTGAGAGGGACTTATGTATACTACTTTTGGGTTGGGGGAGTGTGACTCTGAGGCTCAATGAATCTCAATGAGTAATTAATTCAGGGAAAGAAAGCAGACTGTGTAATGCATTTACCAGTAGGTAAATGAAACATTTGCATTGTGCACTAGGAGGGGAGTGCTAGATGGGTCTGGGTACACAGGACCCAATGGAAGATTGAAAGGCAAGCACTGTCAATGCACAACCATATTATGTTTGAATATTGCAGAAAAAAAATCATGATGGTGAATGTGTCCAGGTCATCTTTAAATCCCCTCGGTGTAGACATAAGGTGCAATAGGTACAATAGTCAGTGGTATGTCAGGAAAGAACCGTAAGTGGGTGGTGGGACACACAACAAGGAGGGAGAAAACAATCATCATTCTGTGCAAGGAGGACTTGGAGAAAATTAATGACAAATGTTGCGTTGAGAGGACAAATAGAAGCAGACACAGACAAGCAGTGCTTAATTTGAGCCTCACTCATTTTTGGGGACTAACACATATTTTTTCTCATCAGACATTTACCATGAGCATGAGAAAAAAAAAAAAAGTGGAAAGATGGAGGAATAGAAAGACAGAAAAACTGGCACAAAGGGAGAAAGCAGGAACCTGCGAAAGTGAGATAAAAGAACAAGGAGTGTCTGGTAGAGGATTAAAGAGGCATGAGGTGGATTTAAGACTATGCAGCCTTGGTATTGGGTGGAATGGCTTTCAAATGTACCAATTGGCAGCTTCTGAGCAGCACTGCGAAAAAGTAAACCTTGTGCACAAGCCATAAATTAGAGAAACAAATAATCATTATTTGCACTCTATGCTAAACTATCCCTCACAATCAAAAAGCACAGAAGACGTTGGCACGATGAGGAAAGCATGCTCTGTCACTGTATAGAAACAGAGAACACGGATTAAAATGTACAACCACACAGAGGAAAAAGACAATGTAATCATGACTTTGTTCAGTATGAAAAACAATTCTGGCGTTTTTAATGAAAAAAAAACCCAAATAGAATCCAGAATGTTGCTATATGTAGGCGTGGCAAAATATTGCCTTGTGTTTATTTTTTACATCTCTGGCAGTTGGGGCGAGACCATCAAGGTGTTAAAGACTAAAGGCAGTGGTGTGGTTGGGAAGTTTGTGAATACCATCAGAAGTGCATTTGTTAACATCCTAGTGCTGTGCAACAGCGGTTGCCCCGTCCCTTTTTAATGGGGAGGAGAGTGCGATTGAGAGTGCAGCCCGTGTGTTGCACAAAAACTGTAGGATTTTGTGCATTATACCACCATAAACATACCACTGCTGCATTCCACTGCCCTGTCAGCTCTGAGGTCTTTAGAGGGAAGAACGAGCAACTATAATTCAAATAACTTCAAAGCTGCCCTTGATGCGCAATGAAAAGTGAAACAGCATTAGCTAAATAGACACAATCAAATGTGACTTAGAGGCAAAAGAAAGTGAGGGAATAGAAAGGCTGACAGAGAGAGAAATAAAACCAGCCAGAAAGACCAGATGATACAGGGAAAGAAAAAGAGGAAGAAACACAGAAGAGGAAGAGAAATGAAGTTTGAGATGGGAGAAACAAGCTGTAAGATAAAGAGATAGCAACAGTGAAAGAAACAAAAAGGATGAGACCAAAAAAAAAAAACCTGAAGAGACAGGGAGATAGAAGCAGGAAGATGCAAAGGGAGCGTGCCCAACAGAGAAAGACATGGAAAGAGACACACATGAAGAGACATGAGATGAAAACACACGCCACGCCCAGAACTGAATGTTTCTACATTTTTCTCTATTAATTTACACGCATCGCCTATTCATCAGTCTGCCACTATGTACCATAGTCAATCCCTTTATCTGTCACTCTCGCATCATTACCCCTTCCTACACTAACCCCTCTATCTTGTATACTGCAGACGCTGCTGTCAGACGACCTTTATATTGAAGCAGTGACAGGTTAGCTAAAAGTTTATGATATAAAAAAAAGAACAGGAGGCAGTTACAGCCACAACTCAGACCAGCATTTTAAGTTCCAAAATTAAATCCGAAACCCAGACTCTTCAAGGTAGGGAAAAAAGAAGAGTATGATACAAATGCTAATATTTCCTAGAAGGCCAAGGAGCTGTTGCAGGGCAGAAACGCTGCCTTGCTATGTGAATACATGGGGAATTCCATGGCTCCACTTTACACAGAGAAGGACAGCAGTGAGGTCTGCGCCTGAGGCCTCATTAACCCCCTGCACACTGGCCCCGGGGCGCTCAGTGCGCACGGACACTGGCTGTGTTTAACGCCAAGTGGAGAGGCAGTGTGGAGAGGCACAGGTTAACACAGCTTGGCGCTTCCATTCAAGCCTCTTAAAGTGACAGCACAAAGGAACCTGGCCCGTAAATTAAAGAGCAAACAGAGCCTCCTAATTGGCTGCTGCGCCTTCCGGTCCCCTGCACTTACACTAGGGATCCTGCTGCTGCCATTTGAGTGTAGAGTGTGGTTTCGATACGGAGTCAGAACGGCCTCCGTACAAGCAGCAACGGGCAGGGATGACACTGCCGGGGGACCTCTGAGAGGTGGTGGGGGCAAGCAAGCAGTGTTATGGGAGAGGCATGCGGGACGGCACGGGGAGATTAAGTGAGAAACACCATACGAAACACGAAGTGCCACTCTGTGAAATGGACACCAACACACAAGCCCGAAGCAGACCCCAAAGAACAAATAGTGCACAGGAAAGAAGCTAAATTTGCAAAATTTGGCCCCCATCATATGTAAAGATAAAGCACGGCGTGTCGTGCTGATATGCAGAGTCAAAAAAAAGTGGGCGGCCGCCATATTTAAAGTGAAAGCGCGAAGCGCGGCATGTTGTCCAAATAGAGAACTTGGACCAAGAAAAAACAAGCATTGGCATAGCCACTAGGTCTCGCGTTTGGGACCTTATAAGTGTTTAGCCATGCAACAGTTGCATAACTAAATACTTGTAAGGTCCCAAAAGCGAGACCTATTGGCTATGCCAATGCTTGTCATTGTATTGTTCTGATCTGTTAAAACGAACCAGCTGCAGCATATCCTAACCCGTCATGGCTGAATAACTAAACATGGAATTCACAAATGAACCTGGAGTAGCAGATAAAAAAGGCGATTTTCAAACTTATTTGACTAAAATTGGTATTACTTATTGCCTAAATGCAGCTGTTGAACGTATTAAATGTTCACTTTTGTTAAATACTAAAGAGAGATGATTCGACGTATGAAAGGGCTCAATGACAAAACATTGACAGTTAAAATGGCGTCACGTGACTGCCGTCCAATCAATAAATGAACCGCGCGCTCAACCGCGAGGCACGGCACGACAGTAAAAGTAACATCAGTAGCTTCAGGGGGTGTTTGGGGTGTTACACACCCTCCTAATAAATGGATTATGTAGTAAATAGTTTGGTACAGGTGCTTTCAGTGGAGTATGGTGAAGTGGCTGTCGGATTTCACCTAGGATTTTTACAAACACACACAAAGAAAAACAAAAACTTTTTCTCTCTAGCCTCTCTGTTTTGAAGTTCTTAAAACTGTTAGTTATTTTACAACATATAGTCCTTTAAGTAACCCAAACAATCCGCACTGCTTTCCCTTCCACACACCCTTCTCAAATAATGTGTTTTATTTACCATGCCAAGCGTGATTGTTGGGAAATTAGAACCCCTACCCCAGGCTTTCTGACCAAGCTATGCCCCTGTATGCACTTTCACAATGGAACAATAAAATAGGGGAGAATTTTTATCAGTTTTAAAATAAGAGCGTAAAAGGATGTCAAACACGGTGACATCCTGGTTGTACGCTAAAAATCTACAGAGCTGTCACCGGCCTCCTGCTTCACTACCGATCTCAAATCTATTAACGCGCATCTGGATTCATTGCTATTTATACAGATTTTATTCTTCACAAAATACGAGGTCAGCTCGTGTTACTGGAAAGCTGTGTCAGAAGAGCAGAACTTTCCCGTTACCGGATGAAGAGTACAGGAGAGGCCAAAGCACAAAGCAAAAATAATGTAAGGTTCATGGGAATCCCTCGGAACCGCACGTGCTTCACTTTATCCATCTGTTCCGGGTCAAGGGGACGGCATCTGTCCATCAGAGGGACTCCTACGTCATCAAACGGCAAAACATATGTTTGCAAGAAGATCTTAGAGAGGCTGCAGAAGGAAATCCGCGAAAATGTCACGGAAACGTGACTTCCTCGAGGAGGGGCCTACTTTACTTGTCACCTAAATAGGTGGCAAGTGAGAAGGAGAGGGGAAGTAGGCTGTGCCACTAGTGAAAGTGGGCTGCACCCTCTTCAGAAAACATTTTGGGCGCCAGTACTTCTACTTTTACAAATTAAGCACTGATAATAGAACAATTAATTTCTCAAACTACTTGAACATTAGTTTTCATTACTTTCATCCATCAGTAAGTCAGTCTCTTTGATCTCATTCTTCCCAGGAGCCATGGCCTCAGCTTGCTGAATGTTTTACCAAGATATTTATGCGGTGGTTCAAGCAGCACATCTGTACATATTAGGAGTCACTGACACTGCAGCGGGAGGGCACTGGTTACGATCAGTCCAAGCAAAGCGTGCCTCGCCGCGAGGCGGGAGGGGGCCTGCCGATTCCCTTGCGGGAGCCAGCGGCGATAATTGACACCATATGGCGCTGCCGCTCGCTCCCGCAAGGCAATCGCCACACGTGCATGCGTTGTCATTGAAGGCAATGGAACGCGTGCACGTTTTTTGGGGAAAAAGGGAACCGATGGCTAAAGGTCTCCTCTATGCAGCGCATGCGCGCTGCGTAGGCGAGACCTAACAAAGTAGTCCTCAGAGTAATACCTGAACACTGAAAGCGTACGGAGACAGTACTTGACCGGTGCTCCATGACAGGAAAGCGGAAACACAAAGGAGGGAAACAAGGAACGATTCCACGGTAGCTAGCAAGGATTTCTAAAGAACAGTGGCATATACAAATAAAAAGCAATGGCAAGCAGTGGGCGGAGTCTAACTCCACAAACCATCTACAACAGATCGCTAAGCGACAGCGCAAGCGCTGTTGCGCTTGACCTAAAAGGTGATATAACAATGCAACTATAACATAAGAGGGCCCATCACAATAAAACAGCCAAATTAGAAATTCAACTGAACAACTGCAGTACTACACAATAAAATAACATTGCAATAATAGAGCACAAAAGCACAGCAGCACAAAACACAATAGAATAGATAACCTGCACAACAAATGACCACTCTTCAAATGTCCCACTTGACAACCTCCAGAATTCTGTTTTCATAATACAGTGGTAAAAGGTGTTTGCACAAACACTGTCTTAACTTACTACTAAGGACCTAAAATAGTACCAGTCAAAAATGCTTTGTGATCTGGCACTTAGGGTGAAATTAAACCTTCAATCGCAAGCCATATATATAGTTCTGTCATACTGTTAATCAAAATAGTTCCGTTCTTGCAATCGTGGCATGATTTATTAAAATGTAGGCATGCAAAAATACAGCTGTATTCATTTCCATAGAGTTTTGACTTCCTGGTAGCTAAGGGCTGTTTGAAGGGTCTGCATGAAACTTAAGGTACCAGAGCTAGGTTTAAAATGTTAAATATCTACTAAATTTCAGTCAGATTTGTGTAGTGGTGTCAACATCATTAACAGATAAAATCTTTGTTACCTCTCTCTTAGAACTTTGTTTTACGCCAGGTCCAGAAACCAGTGGAATAGGAATTGGATGCAGGTCACGACCACAAGCAGGAAACAAATACCTTGATGTTTAAAAAATCAGGTTGAGAACTAATTTTTCTAGTAGTTTTCACTCATGCTCAAATTTTTATATAAATATTTTCCTTAAATAATGGAGACTGGAGCAGAGAACATTGCCAAAATAAATGGGCTTGAAGCTGCCATTTGTGCAATATGGATAGGCAATTGGACAGCTACTGATCTCCATTAAGTTTAAAACATGTGTAATGTTCTTTCATATTATGGTGGAATGAGTCAGCCTCAATTATGATAAGCAATTAAAGTTATCTTGAAAATATATTTCCATAAAATATTTTGGTCAGTGAAAATGCAGGGATTACGGTTAATGAAAAGAATTGTAATAACATATCCTTGCAAATTCTATGGGGCAGATTTACAAGTCCCCTGCACCACCAGTACGTCACTTTTTGTTACGTACTCGTGGCGTATTTCACTGCTCCATATTTACAAGGACAGGAAAAGCCACCCTGTGTGGCTTTTCCTGTCCTTGTAAATATGGCCCCTTTACACGCAGCACTTTGCGTGAAAGGGGCAATTCATGGGTGTTGCTGTGGGTGTTCCCACGCAACACCCATGGAACCTGACACATTTCCAGATTTACTAGGAATCGTAAATCTGGAAATGCGTGTGAATGCTGAGGCGTAGGGAGGTGCAACGAGGAGAAATGTTTTCATTTCTCCTCGTTTTTTCCTCTTTCAATGCGTACTGCATTCTACAGCACGCATAGAAAGAGGAAAATGCCTCTCGTGATTGTTTTCGTGCAGGAAGGTGCCCCTTCCTGCAGGAAAACCATCTCCCCATGACGCAGGCATCCTTGCACCATGGCAGCTGTTTGTGCGCCAGCGCAGGGGAGAGCACAGGAATGCGACATATCATTGTAAATATGTCGCATTCCTGTGCTCTGAAAGTGACTCAGTGCACTGCGCAGCCAAATGGCTTGCGGAGTGCACTGAGTCACTTTCTCGTAAATCTGCCCCTCAATGTTTTGATTCAGACTTGCTGTTATAAGATAGACACCTGGAACAATTTATTTAAAGAGTAATATTATTATTGGCTAATAACCCAAAACGTTGAGAAACTCAATATTTGTGATTATCAATTAATTCTTTAAAGCTTCGATTTTTGGGTTGGGGGAATTTGGGATACGGTGAATCTTCATGTGGAAACTTTTTATTTTGCCTTTCGACATGGGAGATGCAAAAAAATTGATTCAGGCATGTCACCATCATTCTGCAGGTAGTCGATGCTGTTAATTAAAAGGTGGGACTCTGGAGTAGGTTCACTCCTGATTTAGTTATTTTCACACACATGTTATCACCAATATTATTATGTCATGTTCTCCTGTATATCAACTAAAGAATTGTATTGGCACATTTTATTAATATTAATCAATACAGAATTCAGAAAGTAGCTTCTTTCTACCTGATTAAAAAAGTGATCTGTGGACAGAAAATTCTATTGAAATTCCATGATCCCGATATAGGTAGTTTGAATTTCCCAACTAGGCAAACATGGCTAGATAAGTTAAAGGAAATATTTCCAATGAAGATGTTGTGGTTTCCAGGGTGGAGTTGAGGAGGTGGGAGTGATCCGCATATCTGGGCTGCTGTGGCGTCAAATGAAGTAACTAAACTGCAGATGCAGAAGTGGGATTGGACAAACAAATGGTCAGACTATGGAACAGATAATTTCTCTTCAGGAGGTGCCATAAGGTGATGGCTGCACTCTGTAGTAAATTATAGACCAGAAACAGTGGCAGGGTCACTTGCGCAAACTCATTACTTATTCCCTCCTGTACATTAAAGAACAATTTCAAAAGTAGGTGCTCAAAGGAAGTGGGCTGCCACTATTGCCCACAAATATGGACGGGTTGCACCCAGTCCTGTACCAAACTACACAGTTTCCCGAGCACCACAAAATAAAGATATGTCCAAGTCTTCTTATATCCAAAAAGTTTATTCCTTCCGGATTCTTCAGTTTTCAAGTGTTTTCATCTTCTGGTATAACCTCCAGAAATAGCCAACACGTGTTTCAGTCAGTCAATCTATGTTTTTACATTTCTGACTTCATCAGGGCTATAAGTAAACAAACACAAGAGTCCATACTCCTATTTGTACATCACATCATTCCTCCACCATCACCCTATTTAAGTGATAATCAGAAAGTACAATCCTTAACTATGTGATCTTGTTCTATAAAGAGGGATTCATCTATATGCTAAAAAAGGACATAATGCTTTATGTAAGAAGGTATTCTTGACAGTCTAACCCACATTAATACATATATCTCTTGTAAGAATATAATTCTTGCATTCCTCAACTAAAAGGAAATGTCTTCTGGGCATGCCAAATTAAAAAGGAAAAAAGAGAAAAAGAGAAACACCGTGTTCAGCAATAGACATTTTGAGACCCAGTGTGTGTCCAATTCAAAAATACAAATTGATGGTCGAGCTCACCTTCATAAATAAGTTATAGAAAATTAGTTGCAAGTAGTAATGTCCTCATCCCATCTGCTTCCTCTGTAGTATCATTTAAAGGACTTAAACTGCCTATAAAAAATCAAGCCATTAGCTCCCTACTCAGTAATGTGCATCCTATTACGTTCATAAACATTTAAAACTACTGATGTCTACATATTTGATATCTACTGGCAATGTAATTCGTAATGGACATAGTGTCCAAAATTCGCAGTCCACAATACTGCCAAATCTCTAAATTGATAAAATCACGCATCGTATTTAAACAACTAACAAAGTAAACATTCTATAGCCCAGGACACTGTACCACAGTAAACGGACAGTACACTGAGGCTCTAAGGATCGAGATGGGCAGTTTAAGTCCTTTAAGGAAGCAGATGGGATGAGGACATTACTACTTGCAACTAATTTTCTATAACTTATTTATGAAGGTGAGCTCGACTATCGGCGCAGCAACCCCTGGTAAAACACACACAATCTCCATTCAGTATTCAGTTCACATTACCTGGTCAACATTATCCAGCCTTATAAATCAACAACTCTTGGGCACTTGAGACTGATGGCTGGCAAAATATGTAATTTCTGCTGCCTTGTCCTATAGCTTTCTGCCCTTCTTGCTAAATGCCCTGACATTTGATAATCACTGCTTGGCTATTTCTAAGCCAAAGCTTGCATACATCCAGAGCCACTGAAAAAATCCTCCAACATATCATAATGAATTCTAACCTCAGCTGATGCTGCAAATTCTGCCCCATTACTCAAGCTTACTAAACATCTGCAGTAATTAGGGAACTGATCAACTACATTCTCTTTACCAAAGAAATAAGATTAACTTTAAAAGATACCATGTGGGCCCTATCTAATTATGACACATCGACCTCAAGACCATGACTATTTCTGAGTCCCTTAAAACAATGCAGGAATCGCATAATGACAATAAGAAAGTGCATATTTAAATGGCCATTTAATTTGTTTTAAAACCAGCACACCCAATTGCAACATCCATGCACCTAACATCATGCTACATCAAATGCATCCCACTTAGGTCTATTGCAACCATAGATGAAGTAACAATAACAATCAAGCACAGTCCTCGGAAGTGGGTATGTTATATATTATGCTATGTTGCTTTGTATAATGCACTAATCACCCAAGAGGTATTCCAGGCGCTTGGGCAAGATGTGTAGGTATGAGGTCCCAAGGTGCTTAAATGAAGAACCAGGTCTTCAGCTTCTTTTGGAACTCAACAATTGAGGAGGAGGCTTTGATGTGTTGAGGGAGTTTTGTCCATGTCTTGGGTGCGATGTAGGAGAATGAGTGACCTTCAGTTTTGCTTTTGTGGATGTGTGCAGTGTGTGCGAGTGAGAGCGAATCAGAGCGTAGGTGTCTTGTGGGTTGGTGAAAGTGTATGCAGCTGTTCAGGTATTCTAGTCCTGTGTTGTGTAGGGCTTTTTATGTGTGTGTGAGAAGTTTGAATTAGCTGCGCTTGTGAATGGGGAACCAGTGGAGCTTTGCGAGGTGAGGTATGATGTGGGTGCAGCATGGGAGGTCGAATATGAGTCTTACAGCCGGGTTCTAGAGGGTCTGGAGTCTGAGTAGGAGTTGTTTGGAGATTAAGGCATGGAGAGTGTTGCCGTAGTCCAACCTGCTGGTGATGAGTGCTTGAGAGACGGCCCGCCTGGTGTTCTAAGGCAACCATTTGAATGCATAGGATGTGGGAGAGGAGGTGCATACTGCATTGGCCTGAGCCGTCATGCTGCGCTTGTCATCTGGAATGATCCCTTTATTTCTTGTTCGGTCTGTGGATGTTGGTTATAACTGCGACAGCCAGGAGGTGGAATCCCATGGGGAGTTCTTGTTGCCGAAGACCAGAACCTCTTCATTGTTGGGATTGAGCTTAAGCAGTTGGTTAGCATCCAATCTGCTACCATGGTCATGCAGTTGGTGAAGTTGGTTCTGGTAGTGTTTGTCTTGTTCGTCAATGAGAGGATGTGTTGGGTGTCATTGGCGTAATAGATGGGGGTGATGTCTTGTGATCATATGTTGGCAAGTGGTGTCATGTATATCTTGAAAAGAGTGGGGCTGAGGGACGATCCCCGTGGGACACTGCATATCAGTTTCTTGGTCATTAATGTGAAGGGTGGCAGCCTGACCCTTTGGGTTCTTCCCATGAGGAAGAAACAGACCCATTTAAGAGCAGATCCTTGCATGCCAAGTTCATGGCGTCCTCTGATGAGGGTGGAAGACAGTGTCAAAGTCCTCAGAGAGGTCCAGCAAGATGAGGGCTGCTGTTTCTCCTCAGTCCAGGCCGTAATGTGTGTTGTTTTGGTGTTGTAATTCTTTCTGAATCCTGATTGTGTGTTGTCTAGAAAATAGTGGAGTTCAAGGTTGGTTGTAAGTTGCTTGTTAATGGCCTTCTCAATCACTTTGGAGGGAAAGGGGAGCAGGGAGTTGGGTCGCAAGTTGCTCTGTTGATTCGGGTTCACTGTAGGGTTCTTGAGGAGGACGTTGATTTCTGCAAGTTTCCATTCATGCGGGAATGTGGCGGCTCTGGTGGAAGTGTTGATGTAGGGGAGGGTGGTGCTTATTGGTGATATTCCCAGGTTGTAGATGTGGTGCGGGCACGGGTCCATTAGGGCCCATTAGTGGATGGTCCACATGAGTGCCAGTGTATCGTTTCTGGTGAGAGTTGTCCATTCAGTCAGGTGGTCATCTTGGTTGGTTTTGGGTAGGTTAGCATTGAATTCTCTGGGGTTGGGTTGGTGTGCAATATTGCTGTAGATTTTTGCAATTTTGCTGTGGAAGAAGTTGTATAAGTTATTGCAGACTTGTTGGGATGCAGCAATTGTGTGGACAGTGGCTGAGGTAAAATCCTTGATGATCGAGAAGATCTCCTTGCAGCTGTTGGAGCTTCTTTCCATGCGGTTTATTAATGCTTTTTTCTTGGTGTCTCTACTTTGCTGGAGATAGTCTCTGAGTGCAGCTTTGTAGTTAGTTCTGTTGGTAGTGACGTGGTTTGCTCTCCATTGCCTTTCTAGCTGTTAATGGTGTTGTTTGGTGTCTAAGAGGTCTTCAGAGAACCAGCTGGCCCATTTGTTTGATCTACTATGCTTCATGAGTGTGATGGGTATGAGGAAGTCCGCTCAGTTCTTGATCCAGTTGTTGAAGTTGTTGATGTCCTTGTTGAGGGTGTCTGTGGGCCTAGGCTGATCAGTACTGAGGGTGCTGAACCAGTCTGCTTCTGTGATTTTGCCTCAGCTGCGGCTTGGAGTGCTCAACCCGGTAGGGGTGCTGACTTGAGGTGTGTTGATTTGCAAGTGGATGTTGGAGTATTCAGTCAATGTGAGCTGTGTTGTATTTCATGCGAGCACTTGTGGTAAAGATGGAGCCCAATGTGTGTCCTGTGGTGTGTGTTGGTTCTGTGACGAGCTGGGTGAGTCCGATGTTGTTCATGCTTTCAAGGAGTGCTGTGGAGCAGTGGTTGTTTTATTCTTCCAGGTGAAATTTGAGGTACCCGAGGCGAATGTAGGCTCTGGTTCAATGGCGAGCGGAGCAACAAAGTTGGTGATGAGGTTGGTAAAGGTGGCTCTGGTCTGGGTGATCGTTAGTCGAGGGTTCCATTCAGGGTTAGTTTTTGGGAGATTGCAGCTTGAAGTACAGGTGTTCCCTGAATAGGGTAGATCTCTTTGTGAATGCTGTGCATTTGATAGATTCCTTGTAGATGATAGTGAGTCCTCTTACTGGCTTGTGAAGGCAGTCCTGTCGAGGATTACCGCATCATCTTTTCTTTAAATTATGTGAATATCATCAGCATAATTGTAGACAGTAAGTTGAGAAGATCTTAGTTGCTCAACTAGGGAGATAAGAAATTTGTTAAAGAGAAGTGGTGCTACAGGGGAGCCGTAGGGTACTCCCAATTGAATGTACATAGATATGGAGCACGGGGAAATGGAGACAATCTGTACCCTTTTACAAATTATTTTGTAGATTCATTCCAAAGCATTCTTTGAGTGCCCATTGGATATAGTCTTCTGAAGCAAGTGGAATGACATTCCATATCAGATTCTGCAGTAAGGTCTACAGGAATAACAATAACTACAATACAATAATTACTGGTCAATTTTTTGGATAAGCACATAAGAATGTTTACTTGTGTACAATAGGGAAGTTAACTATAAAATCAGACAGATTGGTAATACATGCCAAGCAGGAGATACCAAATGTTCCCTACAAAATCAGAAATGTGATAAAGAGTTTGCAGGAAAATGGTGAAAAGTAGCCAGACTTAAAGTATTTTTAAAGGAAGCCTTCTTCACTGTCAAGGGCATATTGGGATACTGTGTAACTGAAGATGTTCTGCATTTAAAGCTAGGCATAAAAGGCATTAAAAATAAACTTATGGCCTAAAAACCAGATCTTTAATGGTACACAAATAAAGGTAAACTTTGTAGGGCAAGATAGAAGTGATTATATATCTGAGCAAGCTCACGTGGCTGCAAGGAGGGCACCAATCACTGTCATGGATCAATTGACATATTCAGTCTCCAACATAAATCCTTTGCAATCATATCACAACTGTAGTCCTATCTTGCTGGCCACTGGGCTTTGAGGAGTTTGCAAAGATTGAGGGCTCTGAAGGTGTTAGAATAGAATTCTTTTATTTTTTATTTTCAAAACCTTTATTAAAAATAAACCAGAAAACAAACAAAACAAAAAAACAGGAAGGTATACTGCATGTAATAGATACATCGGTAGCAATAAATGTATCTGCGCTTACATATAGAGTCGACATTACATAGTAAGTAGGTGGTTAAATGTTGACATGACTCATTCACATATTAAACTATAAAATGACAATGGCATCACGAAGAAGGAGTCAGAGATGTCGGGTCTGGTAAGTGAGCTAAGTCCAAGTAATCAGTGGCAGCAAATGAGGAAACGGCAGTGAGGGAGTCAGTCGCAACATCGTCAGAGGCGGCTTGCCATTGGAGGTAGGACGTGAGCGGGCCCCATATGTCAGGAGGTCTACTGGCCGCCGGCAACAGATCCCAGAATTCGCCGAGGAGCGTCTGACAGTGAGCAGCATCATCCAGCCAGCCTTTGACTTGGGGTACCGGCTTACGGACCCAGTGGATGGCCACCCGAGAATAGAATTCTAATGCTCTATCAAAGAGTAAGGAAAGGGGAAGGTTTTTAACACACTCAAAGGGGATTCAGTAGGGATATATTGATGATTTAAATACTAAAACTAAAGATTTTGGAATAAAATAATGCAACTTATCTCCGTCATAAGAGCCAAGCATGATATGAGTAGAGTTTTCCAGAAGAAAATAACAAATAGAAGGATTATTAAAGTAATTTACTAACACTTTTGTGATAGGATAGGTCACTGTTTGGTTCTTAATAAATGTATTTAAAAAGTACATCCAATGAAGCAGGACGGCAGATCTTGAATTCAAGGTTTAACTATTAGATTTAGCATTCTATGTATCGGATACATCAACTACCTCTTTAAGCATGAAAAATGTATGTGCACGAACTCAGAAAACACCAGTCAACTGATCGAGTATGCTGTAATTCAATAAATGCTCAATATTTAAATAGCTCTCAGTTTATTAAATATTTTACGAATATTCTAAAGCCCCATAAAACTTGCACGAAGGTAGATGTTTCAGATCCTAGGTAGGAAGTGTGTACCCTCTGACCATCAGTCAAGAAGACATGGCTTCCTTGGTTCTAATCCCGGCTTTTGCAGCTGACTGGAAATCATGTGCTTCTGAGTAGATCTCCATTTGACCCTGCGACCTAAAACATAGAAAAATATGAAAGTGATGTGGTGTTAATTTATGTGTAATGCATTTGCTCCATTCAGAAATGTTGAATATCTCCGTCACTTTTTATTAGGAAGATGTTTCATGGGTGGAGCATGGCCGTTCCTCTGCATCCATCCATGGATTTTGGCACATTCCCAGATTTCTGAATGCGTCAAAAAGCTATGCATCCCTGAAGCAGGTGTAACAAGGAGAAATATCTTTATTTCTACTTGACCTTCATCTTTCTATGCGCGCTGCATTCTGCAGCACACATAGAAAGAGGAACATTCCTTTACGGATCGTTTTTGTGCAGGAAGGTATTCCTTAATACATCCCTTCCTGTACAAAAACAATCCTGCCTGTAACGCAGGCTTCCTTGCAGGATGCTCCCACTGCGTTGTGTGGAAAATCCATAACTCTGCCCCTTTGTTTTTAAGTCAGTGACGGCTCTGTGTCAAAACAGCTTTACAGACCATCTATGTCGGTTGCTGTCGTATTTGCAATAAAAGTTTTTCGAGCTTTAAGAATCCAAAGGTAGTAAAAATGAGAGACGCTGCTAAAAAAATAAAATAAAGTGCAGTAGGATACTTATAAATTGGGTTAAGTGCAACGTCCTTCAAAAAGCAAACGCGTTTGACTAAGAAAGTGGATCTGATAAGAGTTGTGTGAAATCCCAAAAATAACGGATTTGCATTATTTAATGTCGCCTCGATCACTGAATGGTTTGCCAGGCACTTGTATTCAAAACACAATTTTGGCAATCAGGCTTAGGTCCTTTCAGATGTAGAAATCACCAGGGCTCCACTTCACTAATCATCACCAATGAAAGGAGAACTGGTTTAATTTCCTAACTCCCTAAAAAAATTCCTGTAAAAAAATGCTGAGTATTGTCTGTTTGTTAAGCAGAAATAATATTTATGATGGAGCCATTAGCTATAATAGCTCCGCTCCTGCCTGGCTTGCATCTCAGCAGGGCAATCAAGCACAGTGACTATGCTTTCCAGCCAGTATAGCAGGTTAATAGTTCTTAATGTCTTTTCAATTTACCTCCTTGTGTGTGGTTTCTTTCATCCCATATTACTTAACACGAGAAAATGTCATAGCAGAACTATTAGCCCAAGTCAGAAAAACCTTCCGCCAGGTACTCATTTTAATAAAAAATAAACAAGTCAACATACGAAACGGAGTAATCAACATTGCAAATTATGTGTGCCACACAATTTATTTAAATATATTTTTTACCTATGCCTAGAATGCTCCTTGACATTTGACTTGTAGCCCTTACATTAATTAACCTTTGAAACAGGAACGTTTTGATGAACTGCCAATTCAGCTGTAAAACTGAAGATAATAATTAATCTGACGATGAAAGTATAGGTATTATAACCATACATGAAGAGTATGAACGTGTCTCCAGTAACAAAAGGTGGGAGTTACTTGGAGGCTTCTTCTCCAAATCAGTATCAGGGTGATTTGTCTAGGGAACTGTCCAGAGTTAGGCCCCCTCTTGTTTACTATATCAAAATGTAAGTCGCACACTGGTTTGCTTTGTTCATTTCCCAGGGCGGAACTTGGACTATAAATAAAATGTTCCAGAAAATCCATTGCTCCTGTTTTTGATAGCCAGTGATCAATGACATAAGATTGTCCGAAACGCGTTTGGCATTTTAATGGGAACCGGTGTGAGATACGGATACTGCGGCTGCCGGAAACCAATGTGTGTTTTATTCCTCGTGTGTGGCGTCTTCAGTGGGGCAACCTATTTGTAAACAAAAATTTAGCGGCCAGTCCAGCCGTGAAGACGCCCCGCTGCTGGGTAAGCGGCTTCTGCAGCGTGTGAATCATGAGCGCTGTGAGAAACGAGGAGACCGGTGTTGCCGGTACATATGGGCAGCAGTCCTGGTTTTCTGCACATCGCTTCAACCCACTTGGGCAACATTATCATTGTGAACCCTCATGTGCAAATTATATTTTTTATGGAAGCAACGGCACCCACTTGGGTAGAATAATTGGAACTACGAGAACCAGCAGGCTATTGTGCCTCACCCATCAGGGCGGAACGTGGACTATAAATAAAATGTTCCAGAAAATCCATTGCTCCTGTTTTTGATAGCCAGTGATCAAGGACATAAGATTGTCCGAAACGCGTTTGGCATTTTATTGGGAACCGGTGTGAGATACTGATACTGCTGCTGCCGGTAACCAATGTGTGTTTTATTCCTCGTGTGTGGCGTCTTCAGTGGGGCAACCTTTTTGTGAACAAAAATTTAGCAGCCAGTCCAGCCGCGAAGACGCCCCGCTGCTGGGTAAGCGGCTTCTGCAGTGCGGGAATCATGAGCGCTGTGAAGATTGAGGAGACCGGTGTTGCCGGTACATATGGGCAGCAGTCCTGGTTTTCTGCACATCGCTGCAATACACTTGGCCAACATTATCATTGTGAACCCTCATGTGCAAATTATATTTGTTATGGAAGCAACGGCACTCACTTGGGTAGAATAATTGGAACTACGAGAACCAGCAGGCTATTGTGCCAGGCCCATCAGGGCGGAACTTGGACTATAAATAAAATGTTCCAGAAAATCCATTGCTCCTGTTTTTGATAGCCAGTGATCAAGAACATACAACGGTGTGAGATACGGATACTGCTGCCTGTAACCAATATGTGTTTTATTCCTTTTGTGTGGCGTCTTCAGTGGGGTAACCTTTTGTGAACAAAAAAAGAAATATATATATATATATATATATATATATATATATATATATATATTATCTACTGGCGGTCACCAGTAGATAGTTATAGTTAGGACCTATTTTCCATAGGAAATCCGCGACATTCTATTTGAAATAACTCTCTTGCCGGTTGACGAATCTTCGTGAAATTTTCAAACTTTATGGCCCGCTCCGGTCCGCTCCTACCCTGAAAGTCTCGGGGTGATTCATCAAGCGGGGGCCGAGAAAAAGGGGGTCCCAAAACGTGTTTTCCCCATTCATTTTCCCATAGGAAACTTTAGACACGGCTACAGCCCGAACTGCTGAACGGAATTACACCAAATTTGGCAAAGAGGTAGTTCTTGGTTCAGAAAGAACCCTTTTGTTAAATGGTGTAAATCTGTTCAGTAGTTGCGGAGAAATTAAAAAAATAAGAGTCAAAAATCAATTTCCCATAGGAAACTTTATGCAAGGCTACAGCCCGAACTGCTGAACGGAATTACACCAAATTTGGCAAAGAGGTAGTTCTTGGTTCAGAAAGAACCCTTTTGTTAAATGGTGTAAATCCGTTCAGTACTTGTTGAGAAAATCAAAAGTAAAAACACATATATATCTGGGCGGAGCCTAACCACACATGTCATCGTGAGATCTGATTGGCTGTCAGCACTTCATCCTGGAATTGCTGGCAGCCATCTTGAGACCAATATACATGATAGTACCCCATTGAAATGCCTTGTAGTGAATCAAAGATTTTGAGGGTTACCAAAAGGAGAACTATTAAGGGTGATAACAGACTTTAGTTACATTAGAATTCATTTGTTGATGGTACCATACTAATTTCAGGAATTGTGGTGTGTTCTAAGGTGATTTTACCCTGTGAAAACCTTCTGCTGGGATATCATGAATCATGTTTGAGAGAAAACTATTTTCACATGCTTGTCCCATACAGTTTTGGAAGGTGCTCCAGAAGCTAAAATGAGAGCATATTTTCTGTAAATTCACATTATCTTTCTCAGTCATGTGAGAATGAAGTCTGACATTCTCAGTAAAACATGTACATCCAACAAGGGCAGAGACTGTCAGTTGATTCCTTTGTGTTCTACTGCAGCTTCCCAGAGTGTTCTAAAGAACAACTAGAGTGCTAACAGCCTTACTTATGACAAAAGTATGGCACACCTGAAGCCATCTTGATTGGAATAAACTGGTAACACTTAAAACATTTAATTTAAAAAGGAACAAAATGATGGGGTTCATTTTGTCATAGAAATTATGGTTAGTGCTATAGAAAGAAAAATTAGGACATGTTTCAAGTGAGATCTCAAATATCTTCCTGTTATATTTCAACAGGAGAAGCCTGCCAGTTGATGTCTTTGTGTTCTACTGCAGCTTCCCAGAGTGTTCTAAAGAACAACTAGAGCGCTAACAGCCTTACTTATGACAAAAGTATGGCACACCGGAAGCCATCTTGATTGGAATAAACCGTTAATACTTAAAACATTTAATTTAAAAAGGAACAAAATGAGGGGGTTCTTTTTTAAATAGAAATTATGGTTAGTGCTGCAGAAAGAAAAATGAGGGCATGTTTTAAGTGAGATCTCAAATCCTCTTCTATTTCATTAGAAAATTCTGACATGCAGACTGAAACAATCACTTTCAATACCAGCAGCAGACTTCCAGTTAACTCCCTGGTGAGCAGTAGCTTTAGTACAGTGATCTAATGAGCAACTAGAGTGCTAACATTCTGAATTTATGGCAAATGTGAGACACATCTGAATGCCTTCTTGATGGAATCAAAGTAAAAAACTGAAAGCATTTCCTACTGAGGAGACTGCAGTAAATGAGGAAATTAGGAAACTTCATAACAAAGAAGTCTTCCAAGATGGCCACCAGAGAAAAAAGAGCCCAAATGTAGCAAAAATATTACCCAGATGTAGCCCACATATAGCCCAATGACAAAAGTGTGCAAAACACTTTTTATTTTTAGTTTTTTGCAGTTTTATGTAGTGCAGACTGGTCAGGTATTGGAGCGTTGCATCTTAACCCCTTCGGTGCTCATGACGAGCTCAGCTCGTCATGCTGCGCAGTGCTCGTGTGCGCATGACGAGCTGAGCTCGTCATGAACCCGCCCACTCAATGAAACGCCCCGCACAGGGCGAAAATCGGCCGCGCACCGAAGGGGTTAAAACATGACCCCCTACACTACAAAAACACTACTGCACTACTCTAAACCCTAAAACACTACCCCAGCACGACTCCCTACACTACACAAGCACCACTGCACTACTCTAAACCCTAAAACACTACCCCCAGCATGACCCCCTACACTACACAAACACCACTGCACTACCCTAAACCCTAAAACACTACCCCCAGCACGATCCCCTACACTACCCATACACCACTGCACTACCCTAAAACACGACCCCTACACTACACAAACACCACTGCACTACCCTAAACCCTAAAACACTACCCCAGCACGATCCCCTACACTACCCAAACACCACTGCACTACCCTAAAACATGACCCCCTACACTACAAAAACACTACTGCACTACTCTAAACCCTAAAACACTACCCCAGCACGACTCCCTACACTACACAAGCACCACTGCACTACCCTAAACCCTAAAACACTACCCCCAGAACGACCCCCTACACTGCCCGAACACCACTGCACTGCCCTAAACCTTGAAACACCAGCCCTTCACGACCCCCTACACTGTTCGAACACCACTGCACTGCCCTAAACCCTGAAACACCACCCCCAGCACGACCCCCTACACTGCCCGAACACCACTGCACTGCCCTAAACCCTGAAACACCACCCCCTTCACGACCCCCTACACTGCCCGAACACCACTGCACTGCCCTAAACCCTGAAACACCACCCACAGCACGGCCCCCTACACTGCCCAAACACCACTGCACTTCCCTAAATCCTGAAACACTATCCCCAGCAAGACCCCCTACACTGCCCAAACACCACTCCACTGCCCTAAACCCTGAAACATCACCCCCAGCAAGACCCCCTACACTGCCCGAACACCACTGCCCTAAACCCTGAAACACCACCCCCAGCATGACCCCCTACACTGCCCGAACACCACTGCACTGCCCTAAACCCTGAAACATCACCCCCAGCAAGACCCCCTACACTGCCCGAACACCACTGCCCTAAACCCTGAAACACCACCCCCAGCAAGACCCCTACACTGCCCGAACACCACTGCACTACCCTAAACCCTACAACACTACCCCCAGCACGACCCCCTACACTACACAAGCACCACTGCACTACCCTAAACCCTAAAACACTACCCCCAGAACGACCACCTACACTGCCCGAACACCACTGCCCTAAACCCTGAAACACCACCCCCAGCAAGACCCCCTACACTGCCCGAACACCACTGCACTACCCTAAACCCTACAACACTACCCCCAGCACGACCCCCTACACTACACAAGCACCACTGCACTACCCTAAACCCTAAAACACTACCCCCAGAACGCCCCCCTACACTGCCCGAACACCACTGCACTGCCCTAAACCCTGAAACACCATCCCCAGCACGGCCCCCTACACTGCCCAAACACCACTGCACTGCCCTAAACCCTGAAACACTATCCCCAGCAAGACCCCCTACACTGCCCAAACACCACTCCACTGCCCTAAACCCTGAAACATCACCCCCAGCAAGACCCCCTACACTGCCCGAACACCACTGCCCTAAACCCTGAAACACCACCCCCAGCAAGACCCCTACACTGCCCGAACACCACTGCACTGCCTTAAACCCTGAAACACCACCCCCAGCACGACCCCCTACACTGCCCGAACACCACTGCTCTGCCCAAAACCCTGAAACACAAGCCCCAGCACGACCCCCTACACTGCCCGAACACCACTGCACTGCCCTAAGCCCTGAAACACCAGCCCCAGCACGACCCCCTACACTGCCCGAACACCACTGCACTACCCTAAACCCATAAACACCACCCCCAGCACGACCCCCTACACTGCCTGAGCACCACTGCTCTGCCCTAAACCCTGAAACACCAGCCCCAGCATGACCCCTACACTGCCCAAACACCACTGCACTGCCCTAAACCCTGAAACACCAGCCCCAGCACGACCACCTACACTGCACGAACACCACTGCAATGCCCTAAACCCTGAAACACCAGCCCCAGCGTGACCCCCTACACTGCCAGAACACCACTGCACTGCCCTAAACCCTGAAACACCAGCCCCAGCATGACCCCCTACACTGCCCGAACACTACTGCACTGGCCTAAACCCTGAAACACTATCCCCAGCACGACCCCCTACACTGCACGAACACCCCTGCACTGCCCTAAACCCTGAAACACTACCCCCAGCAAGACCCCCTACACTGCCCAAACACCACTGCACTGCCCTAAACCCTGAAACATCACCCCCAGCAAGACCCCCTACACTGCCCGAACACCACTGCCCTAAACCCTGAAACACCACCCCCAGCAAGACCCCCTACACTGCCCGAACACCACTGCACTGCCCTAAACCCTGAAACACCAGACCCAGCACGACCCCCTACATTGCCCGAACACCACTGCACTGCCCTAAACCCTGAAACACCACCCCTGCATGACCCACTACACTGCCCAAACACCACTGCACTGCCCTAAACCCTGAAACACCACCCCCAGCACGACCCCCTACACTGCCCGAACACCATTGCACTGCCCTAAACCCTGAAACACCACCCCCTGCACGACCCCCAACACTGCACGAACACTACTGCACTGCCCTAAACCTTGAAACACCAGCCCCAGCAAGACCCCTACACTGCCCGAACACCACTGCACTGCCCTAAACCCTGAAACATCACCCCCAGCAAGACCCCCTACACTGCCCGAACACCACTGCCCTAAACCCTGAAACACCACCCCCAGCAAGACCCCCTACACTGCCCGAACAACACTGCAGTGCCCTAAACCCTAAAACACCACCCCCAGCACGACCCCCTAAACTGCCAGAACACCACTGCTCTGCCCAAAACCCTGAAACACCAGCCCCAGCACGACCCCATACACTGCCCGAACACCACTGCACTGCCCTAAACCCTGAAACACCACCCCCAGCACGACCCCCTACACTGCCCGAACACCACTGCACTGCCCTAAACCCTGAAACACCACCCCCAGCATGACCGCCCTACACTGCCTGAAAACCACTGCACTGCCCTAAACCCTGAAACACCAGCCCCAGCACGACCCCCTACACTGCCCGAACACTACTGCACTGCCCTAAACCCTGAAACACCGCCACCAGCATGACCCCCTACACTGCACGAACACTACTGCACTGCCCTAAACCTTGAAACACCAGCCCCAGCAAGACCCCCTACACTGCCCGAACACCACTGCACTGCCCTAAACCCTGAAACATCACCCCCAGCAAGACCCCTACACTGCCCGAACACCACTGCCCTAAACCCTGAAACACCACCCCCAGCAAGACCCCCTACACTGCCCGAACAACACTGCAGTGCCCTAAACCCTAAAACACCACCCCCAGCACGACCCCCTACACTG
Organism: Calotriton arnoldi; assembly: GCA_963921515.1. NCBI lineage: Eukaryota > Metazoa > Chordata > Amphibia > Caudata > Salamandridae > Calotriton > Calotriton arnoldi. The sequence goes on along the minus strand of CAWUFW010005383.1, from coordinate 1,068,308 downwards.
CCCGAACACCACTGCTCTGCCCAAAACCCTGAAACACCAGCCCCAGCACGACCCCATACACTGCCCGAACACCACTGCACTGCCCTAAACCCTGAAACACCACCCCCAGCACGACCCCCTACACTGCCCGAACACCACTGCACTGCCCTAAACCCTGAAACACCACCCCCAGCATGACCGCCTACACTGCCTGAAAACCACTGCACTGCCCTAAACCCTGAAACACCAGCCCCAGCACGACCCCCTACACTGCCCGAACACCACTGCACTGCCCTAAACCCTCAAACACCAGCCCCAGCACGACCCCCTACACTGCCCGAACACCACTGCACTACCCTAAACCCTGAAACACCAGCCCCAGCAAGACCCCCTACACTGCCCGAACACCACTGCACTGCCCTAAACCCTGAAACACCAGCACCAGCAAGACCCCTACACTGCACGAACACCACTGCACTGCCCTAAACCCTGAAACATCACCCCCAGCAAGACCCCTACACTGCCCGAACACCACTGCGCTGCCCTAAACGCTGAAACATCAGCCCCAGCAAGACCCCCTACACTGCGCGAACACCATTGCACTGCCCTAAACCCTGAAACACCACCCCCAGCAAGACCCCCTACACTGCCCGAACACCACTGCACTAAACCCGGAAACACCAGCCCCAGCAAGACCACCTACACTGCCCGAACACTACTGCACTGCCCAAAACCCTGAAACACCACCCCCAGCACGACACCCTACACTGCCCGAACACCACTGCACTGCCCTAAACCCTGAAACACCACCCCCAGCACGACCCCTACACTGCCCGAACACCACTGCACTGCCCTAAACCCTGAAACACCACCCCCTGCACGACCCCCTACACTGCCCGAACACCACTGCACTGCCCTAAACCCTAAAACTCTACCCCCAGCATGACCCCCTACACTGCCCGAACACCACTGCACTGCCCTAAACCCTGACTCACCACCCCCTGCACGACCCCCTACACTGCCCAAACACCACTACACTGCCCTAAACCCAGAAACACCACCCCCAGCACGACCCCCTACACTGCCCAAACACCACTGTACTGCCCTAAACCCTGAAACACCACCCCCAGCACGACCCCCTACACTGCCCGAACACCACTGCTCTGCCCAAAACCCTGAAACACCAGCCCCAGCACGACCCCATACACTGCCCGAACACCACTGCACTGCCCTAAACCCTGAAACACCACCCCCAGCACGACCCCCTACACTGCCTGAACACCACTGCACTGCCCTAAACCCTGAAACACCACCCCCAGAATGACCGCCTACACTGCCTGAAAACCACTTCACTGCCCTAAACCCTGAAACACCAGCCCCAGCACGACCCCCTACACTGCCCGAACACCACTGCACTGCCCTAAACCCTCAAACACCAGCCCCAGCACGACCCCCTACACTGCCCAAACACCACTGCACTACCCTAAACCCTGAAACACCAGCCCCAGCAAGACCCCCTACACTGCCCGAACACCACTGCACTGCCCTAAACCCTGAAACACCAGCACCAGCAAGACCCCCTACACTGCCCGAACACCACTGCACTGCCCTAAACCCTGAAACACCTTCCCCAGCAAGACCCCCTACACTGCCCGAACACCACTGCGCTGCCCTAAACGCTGAAACATCAGCCCCAGCAAGACCCCCTACACTGCGCGAACACCATTGCACTGCCCTAAACCCTGAAACACCACCCCCAGCAAGACCCCCTACACTGCCCGAACACCACTGCACTAAACCCGGAAACACCAGCCCCAGCAAGACCACCTACACTGCCCGAACACTACTGCACTGCCCAAAACCCTGAAACACCACACCCAGCACGACACCCTACACTGCCCGAACACCACTGCATTTGCCCTAAACCCTGAAACACCACCCCCAGCATGACCCCTACACTGCCCGAACACCACTGCACTGCCCTAAACCCTGAAACACCACCCCCCTGCACGACCCCCTACACTGCCCGAACACCACTGCACTGCCCTAAACCCTAAAACTCTACCCCCAGCATGACCCCTTACACTGCCCGAACACCACTGCACTGCCCTAAACCCTGACTCACCACCCCCTGCACGACCCCCTACACTGCCCGAACACCACTACACTGCCCTAAACCCAGAAACACCACCCCCACCACGACCCCCTACACTGCCCAAACACCACTGCACTGCCCTAAACCCTGAAACACCACCCCCAGCACGACCCCCTACACTGCCCGAACACCACTGCACTGCCCTAAACCCTGAAACACCAGCCCCTGCACGACCCCCTACACTGCCCGAACACCACTGCACTGCCCTAAACCCTGAAACACCACCCCCAGCAAGACCCCCTACACTGCCCGAATACCACTGCACTGCCCTAAAGCCTGAAACACCACCTCCAACACAACCCCCTACACTGCCCGAACACCACTGCACTGCCCTAAACCCTGAAACATCACCCCCAGCAAGACCCCCTACACTGCCCGAACACCACTGCCCTAAACCCTGAAACACCACCCCCAGCACGACCCCCTACACTGCTCGAACACCACTGCACTGCCCTAAACCCTGAAACACCACCCCCAGCACGACCCCCTACACTGCCCGAACACCACTGCTCTGCCCAAAACACTGAAACACCAGCCCCAGCATGACCCCTACACTGCCCGAACACCACTGCACTGCCCTAAACCCTGAAACACCACCCCCAGCATGACCCCCTACACTGCCCGAGCACCACTGCCTGCACTGCCCTAAACCCTGAAACACCAGCCCCAGCATGACCCCCTACACTGCCTGAACACTACTGCACTGCCCTAAACCATGAAACACCATCCCCAGCACGACCCCCTACACTGCACGAACACCACTGCACTGCCGTAAACCCTGAAAAACTACCCCCAGCAAGACCCCCTACACTGCCCGAACACCACTGCACTGCCCTAAACCCTAAAACACCAGCCCCAGCACGACCCCCTACACTGCCCGAACACCACTGCACTGCCCTAAACCCTGAAACACCAGCCCCAGCACGACCCCCTACACTGCCCGAACACCACTGCACTACCCTAAACCCATAAACACCACCCCCAGCACGACCCCCTACACTGCCTGAGCACCACTGCACTGCCCTAAACCCTGAAACACCAGCCCCAGCATGACCCCCTACACTGCCCGAACACCACTGCACTGCCCTAAACCCTGAAACACCAGCCCCAGCATGACCACCTACACTGCACGAACACCACTGCACTGCCCTAAACCCTGAAACACCAGCCCCAGCATGACCCCCTACACTGCCCGAACACCACTGCACTGCCCTAAACCGTGAAACACTAGCCCCAGCACGACCCCCTACACTGCCAGAACACCATTGCACTGCCCTAAACCCTGAAACACCAGCCCCAGCACAACCCCCTACACTGCCCGAACACCACTGCACTGCCCTAAACCCTGAAACACCACCCCGTGCACGACCCCCTACACTGCCCGAACACCACTGCACTGCCCTAAACCCTGAAACACCACCCCCAGCACGACACCCTACACTGCCCGAACACCACTGCACTGCCTTAAACCCTGAAACATCACCCCCAGCAAGACCCCCTACACTGCCCGAACACCACTGCCCTAAACCCTGAAACACCACCCCCAGCAAGACCCCCTACACTGCCCGAACACCACTGCACTGCCCTAAACCCTGAAACACCAGCCCCAGCACGACCCCCTACATTGCCCGAACACCACTGCACTGCCCTAAACCCTGAAACACCACCCCTGCATGACCCACTACACTGCCCGAACACCACTGCACTGCCCTAAACCCTGAAACACCATTCCCCCTGCATGACCCCCTACTCTGCCCGAACACTACTGCACTGGCCTTAACCCTGAAACACCATCCCCAGCACGACCCCCTACACTCCACGAACACCCCTGCACTGCCCTAAACCCTGAAACACTACCCCCAGCAAGACCCCCTACACTGCCCGAACACCACTGCACTGCCCTAAACCCTGAAACATCACCCCCAGCAAGACCCCCTACACTGCCCGAACACCACTGCCCTAAACCCTGAAACACCACCCCCAGCAAGACCCCCTACACTGCCCGAACACCACTGCACTGCCCTAAACCCTGAAACACCAGCCCCAGCACGACCCCCTACATTGCCCGAACACCACTGCACTGCCCTAAACCCTGAAACACCACCCCCTGCATGACCCACTACACTGCCCGAACACCACTGCACTGCCCTAAACCCTGAAACACCACCCCCAGCACGACCCCCTACACTGCCCGAACACCATTGCACTGCCCTAAACCCTGAAACACCACCCCCTGCACGACCCCCTACACTGCCCGAACACTACTGCACTGCCCTAAACCCTGAAACACCGCCCCCAGCATGACCCCCTACACTGCACGAACACTACTGCACTGCCCTAAACCCTGAAACACTACCCCCAGCAAGACCCCCTACACTGCCCGAACACCACTGCACTGCCCTAAACCCTGAAACATCACCCCCAGCAAGACCCCCTACACTGCCGGAACACCACTGCCCTAAACCCTGAAACACCACCCCCAGCAAGACCCCCTACACTGCCCGAACAACACTGCAGTGCCCTAAACCCTAAAACACCACCCCCAGCACGACCCCCTACACTGCCCGAACACCACTGCTCTGCCCAAAACCCTGAAACACCAGCCCCAGCACGACCCCCTACTCTGCCCGAACACCACTGCACTGCCCTAAACCCTGAAACACCACCCCCAGCACGACCCCCTACACTGCCCAAACACCACTGCACTGCCCTAAACCCTGAAACACCACCCCTAGCACGACCGCCTACACTGCCTGAAAACCACTGCACTGCCCTAAACCCTGAAACACCAGCCCCAGCACGACCCCCTACACTGCCCGAACACCACTGCACTGCCCTAAACCCTCAAACACCAGCCCCAGCACGACCCCCTACACTGCCCGAACACCACTGCACTACCCTAAACCCTGAAACACCAGCCCCAGCAAGACCCCCTACACTGCCCGAACACCACTGCACTGCCCTAAACCCTGAAACACCAGCCCCAGCAAGACCCCCTACACTACCCGAACACCACTGCGCTGCCCTAAACCCTGAAACACCACCCCCAGCAAGACCCCCTACACTGCCCGAACACCACTGCGCTGCCCTAAACGCTGAAACATCAGCCCCAGCAAAACCCCCTACACTGCGCGAACACCATTGCACTGCCCTATACACTGAAACACCACCTCCAGCAAGACCCCCTACACTGCCCGAACACCACTGCACTAAACCCGGAAACACCAGCCCCAGCAAGACCACCTACACTGCCCGAACACCACTGCACTGCCCAAAACCCTGAAACACCACCCCCAGCACGACACCCTACACTGCCCGAACACCACTGCACTGCCCTAAACCCTGAAACACCACCCCCAGCACGACCCCTACACTGCCCGAGCACCACTGCACTGCCCTAAACCCTGAAACACCACCCCCTGCACGACCCCCTATACTGCCCGAACACCACTGCACTGCCCTAAACCCTAAAACTCTACCCCCAGCATGACCCCCTACACTGCCCGAACACCACTGCACTGCCCTAAACCCTGACTCACCACCCCCTGCACGACCCCCTACACTGCCCGAACACCACTACACTGCCCTAAACCCAGAAACACCACCCCCAGCACGACCCCTGCACTGCCCGAACACCATTGCACTGCCCTAAACCCTGAAACACCACCCCCAGCACGACCCCCTACACTGCCTGAACACCACTGCCCTAAACCCTGAAACACCACCCCAGCAAGACCCCCTACACTGCCCGAATACCACTGCACTGCCCTAAAGCCTGAAACACCACCTCCAACACAACCCCCTACACTGCCTGAACACCATTGCTCTGCCCTAAACCCTGAAACACTGCCCCCAGCAAGACCCCCTACACTGCCCGAACACCACTGCACTGCCCTAAACCCTGAAACATCACCCCCAGCAAGACCCCCTACACTGCCCGAACACCACTGCCCTAAACCCTGAAACACCACCCCCAGCACGACCCCCTACACTACCTCGAACACCACTGCACTGCCCTAAACCCTGAAACACCACCCCCAGCACGACCCCCTACACTGCCCGAACACCACTGCTCTGCCCAAAACACTGAAACACCAGCCCCAGCACGAACCCCTACACTGCCCGAACACAACTGCACTACCCTAAACCCAGAAACACCACCCCCAGCACGACCCCCTACACTGCCCGAGCACCACTGCCTGCACTGCCCTAAACCCTGAAACACCAGCCCCAGCACGACCCCCTACACTGCCTGAACACTACTGCACTGCCCTAAACCATGAAACACCATCCCCAGCACGACCCCCTACACTGCACGAACACCACTGCACTGCCCTAAACCCTGAAAAACTACCCCCAGCAAGACACCCTACACTGCCCGAACACCACTGCACTGCCCTAAACACTGAAACATCACCCCCAGCAAGACCCCCTACACTGCCCGAACACCACTGCTCCTAAACCCTGAAACACCACCCCCAGCAAGACCCCCTACACTGCCCGAACACCACTACACTGCCCTAAACCCTGAAACACCAGACCCAGCACGACCCCCTACACTGCCCGAACACCACTGCACTGCCCTAAACCCTGAAACACCACCCCGTGCAGGACCCCCTACACTGCCCGAACACCACTGCACTGCCCTAAACCCTGAAACACCCGCCCCAGCACGACCCCCTACACTGCCCGAACACCACTGCACTGCCATAAACCCTGAAACACAGCCCCCAGCACGACCCCTATACTACCCGAACACCACTGCACTACCCTAAACCGTAAAATACTCCCCCAGCACGACCCCCTACACTACCCGAACACAACTGCACTGCCCTAAACCCTCAAACACTCCCCCAGCATGACCCCCTACACTACCCGAACACCACTGCACTGCACTGCACTGCCCTAAACCCTAAAACACTCCCCCAGCACGACCCCCTACACTGCCCGAACACCACTGCACTGCCCTAAACCCTAAAACACTCCCCCAGCATGACCCCCTACACTACCCAAACACCACTGCACTGCCCTAAACCCTAAAACACTCCCCCAGCATGACCCCTGCACGACCCAAACACCACTGCACTGCCCTAAACCCTGAAACACCACCCCCAGCAAGACCCCCTACACTGCCCGAACACCACTACACTGCCCGAACACCACTGCACTAAACCCGGAAACACCAGCCCCAGCAAGACCACCTACACTGCCCGAACACCACTGCACTGCCCAAAACCCTGAAACACCACCCCCAGCACGACACCCTACACTGCCCGAACACCACTGCACTGCCCTAAACCCTGAAACACCACCCCCAGCACGACCCCCTACACTGCCCGAGCACCACTGCACTGCCCTAAACCCTGAAACACCACCCCTGCACGACCCCTATACTGCCCGAACACCACTGCACTGCCCTAAACCCTAAAACTCTACCCCCAGCATGACCCCCTACACTGCCCGAACACCACTGCACTGCCCTAAACCCTGACTCACCACCCCCTGCACGACCCCCTACACTGCCCGAACACCACTACACTGCCCTAAACCCAGAAACACCACCCCCAGCACGACCCCCTGCACTGCCCGAACACCATTGCACTGCCCTAAACCCTGAAACACCACCCCCAGCACGACCCCCTACACTGCCTGAACACCACTGCCCTAAACCCTGAAACACCACCCCAGCAAGACCCCCTACACTGCCCGAATACCACTGCACTGCCCTAAAGCCTGAAACACCACCTCCAACACAACCCCCTACACTGCCTGAACACCATTGCTCTGCCCTAAACCCTGAAACACTGCCCCCAGCAAGACCCCTACACTGCCCGAACACCACTGCACTGCCCTAAACCCTGAAACATCACCCCCAGCAAGACCCCCTACACTGCCCGAACACCACTGCCCTAAACCCTGAAACACCACCCCCAGCACGACCCCCTACACTACTCGAACACCACTGCACTGCCCTAAACCCTGAAACACCACCCCCAGCATGACCCCCTACACTGCCCGAACACCACTGCTCTGCCCAAAACACTGAAACACCAGCCCCAGCACGAACCCCTACACTGCCCGAACACAACTGCACTACCCTAAACCCAGAAACACCACCCCCAGCACGACCCCCTACACTGCCCGAGCACCACTGCCTGCACTGCCCTAAACCCTGAAACACCAGCCCCAGCACGACCCCCTACACTGCCTGAACACTACTGCACTGCCCTAAACCATGAAACACCATCCCCAGCACGACCCCCTACACTGCACAAACACCACTGCACTGCCCTAAACCCTGAAAAACTACCCCCAGCAAGACACCCTATACTGCCCGAACACCACTGCACTGCCCTAAACACTGAAACATCACCCCCAGCAAGACCCCCTACACTGCCCGAACACCACTGCCCTAAACCCTGAAACACCACCCCCAGCAAGACCCCCTACACTGCCCGAACACCACTACACTGCCCTAAACCCTGAAACACCAGACCCAGCACGACCCCCTACACTGCCCGAACACCACTGCACTGCCCTAAACCCTGAAACACCACCCCGTGCAGGACCCCCTACACTGCCCGAACACCACTGCACTGCCCTAAACCCTGAAACACCAGCCCCAGCACGACCCCTACACTGCCCGAACACCACTGCACTGCCATAAACCCTGAAACACAGCCCCCAGCACGACCCCCTATACTACCCGAACACCACTGCACTACCCTAAACCGTAAAATACTCCCCCAGCACGACCCCCTACACTACCCGAACACAACTGCACTGCCCTAAACCCTCAAACACTCCCCCAGCATGACCCCCTACACTACCCGAACACCACTGCACTGCACTGCACTGCCCTAAACCCTAAAACACTCCCCCCAGCACGACCCCCTACACTGCCCGAACACCACTGCACTGCCCTAAACCCTAAAACACTCCCCCCAGCATGACCCCCTACACTACCCAAACACCACTGCACTGCCCTAAACCCTAAAACACTCCCCCAGCATGACCCCTGCACGACCCAAACACCACTGCACTGCCCTAAACCCTGAAACACCACCCCCAGCAAGACCCCCTACACTGCCCGAACACCACTGCACTGCCCTAAACCCTGAAACACCACCCCCAGCACGACCCCCTATACTGCCCAAACACCACTGCACTACCCTAAACCCTAAAACACGACCTCCTACACTACACAAAGACCACTGCACTACCCTAAACCCTAAAACACTACCCCCAGCACGACCCCCTACACTACACAAACACCACTGCACTACCCTAAACCCTAAAACACTACCCCCTACACTACACAAACACCACTGCACTACCCTAAACCCTAAAACAATACCCCCAGCACGAACCCCTACACTACCCAAACACCACTGCACTACCCTAAACCCTAAAACACTACCCCAGCAGTACCCCTACACTACCCAAACACCATTGCACTACCCTAAACCCTAAAACACTACCCCCAGCAGTACCCCCTACACTACCCAAACACCACTGCACTACCCTAAACCCTAAACCACTACCCCCAGCACGACCCCCTACACTACCCAAACACCACTGCACTACCCTAAAACACTACCCCCAGCACAACCCCCTACACTACCCAAACACCACTGTAATACCCTAAACCCTAAAACACTCCCCCAGCACGACTCCCTTCACTATCCAAACACCACTGCACTACCCTAAACCCTAAATCTACCCCCAGCATGACCCCCTACACTACACAAACACCACTGCACTACCCTAAACCCTAAAACACTACCCCCAGCACGACCCCCTTCACTACCTAAACACAACTACACAATTTGTTACAGGCGTTGCAACGCAGGCCTGTGGTGCTTACTGGAAGTACTTGGTGGGCTAGTTGGGCCCCAGGGACCCTCAGGATTCAAGGTGACCTAATCCCCCAACTTAAAACGCGCCACGGGGCACGTTTGCACAGTGGTGAAGGGAGGGGGCGGGGCCTCAGGTGACATGTGCGCAAACACGCCCCTTGAATCCTGAGGGACCCTGGGGTCCAACTAGCCCACCAGGTACCTTCAGTAAGCACAACAGAGTTGCGTTGCAGAGAGGTGAAAAAGGTGCGTGGCCTCGGAACGCCTCTCTGCAACTCAGCTCTGTGGTCCTAACTGTAGGTACGTGGGGGCTAGTTGGGCCCCAGGAACCCTCAGGATTCAAGGGGACTTAATCCCGCAACTTAAAACGCGCCACGGGGCGCGTTTGCACACGCGTTTTAAGAGGTAGTTTTAATCCCCCTGCCCTATTATGTACTAGGGACTTACAGAGGAGGTCATGCTAATCACAGGGGTACCCCAACGCATAGTGTTCCCTAGTGTATGTAGGTGTTTTCACTGCATTCTAAGTGTCTTTTAGCATAGCACTGACTCTGGTTAGTCAGAGTCAGTTACCACCAGTACCTGTCTGAAAAAGTTGTGGGCACAGGATGATTTTGCAACATGGCCTCTTTCTGCTCCTCTGTTGGTTCTTTCTGCACATCTTTTGCTTCTTCCTGCACTTTTCTTCGTCTTTGTGGACTTCTGTTGCTTCTTTCTGCATTTCTTTTGCTTCTTTCTGCGCGTTTTTCTTCTTTCTTCACATGTCCTACCTCTGTAGGCATAGTTAGAAACTAGCATTTAAAAAACCTTTGAAATTCACTTAAAAATCATAGGTTTCAGGCACGTTATAGTTAGAAATTAGCATTTAAAAACCTTTGAAATTCACTGAAAAAACCATAGGTTTCAGACACGTTATAGTTAGAAATTAGCATTTAAAAACCTTTGAAATTCACTGAAAAAACATAGGTTTTAGGGACAGTTATAGTTAGTTGGACATTTCACTCGTACAAAACCATAGAAATTCCCCGTTATAGTTAGTTCAGCTAACTATAACTCGCGCCCCGCAATGCACTGCTGATGACGTCACATATTACATCACTCATGACATGGTCAGTGACATCACTGATGACATCACTGATGACATCTCAAATGACATCACTGATGACATCATCCATGTGATAATTTCATGCATCTTCTCACACCCTAATATAGCTTTTGATACACCCACTCTAAATTACAGACTGCCATTCTCAAAACCATACACACTCCAATACCAATAACTACATACCCACTCACTGATTCTTAGGTCTACACACACACATCTACTCACTCACCCGTACAGTCACTCATACTTACAGTCACTCAGTACAGGACTATCATATGCACTCATACACCTATATAAACACTCACACACCGCCACTCATCCATAGTGGTACTCACACACCTAGTCAGTCATGTAAAAAATTAATCACACACCCATTTACTCACCTATACAGTTATACACACACCAGCTCACTTACTCATACAAATACTAGCACATTCTTACGCTCTTATACAATAACTGATACAAGCACACACGCATCCATACAGCCACTCTCACAATCACACACTCTCACTTATAGCCATTTGAATACTCTAACACACATATATACTGCCTTTTACATATGTAGTTACTCGCACATGTACCACTGAGATATACATTCACTCACTAACACACCCATACACACACTCACCCACCCAAGCAGTCCATCACAGATGCACTCTTGAAATCATGCACCCAGTGAATCACCCACTCACACATCTATGTACAGAGTCACACACACCCCACCCACACAAACACTCAGGCAGCCATACAGATCCTCAGAGAACCAATCAATAACCCATATAGACACTCATGTAGCTATTCGCAAATCCATGCATCCACTTACACACCAACAAACAGACGGATACAGACATTCACACAGTTTAGTCACTAAGCCATGCATTCAGTAAGATACGTTTAATCACTCACTTGTAGAGTCAGTCACGCACGTACTAAATCATTCATTCAGACACTTAAACACCCACTCATTCTTCAATACGCCTTTCCCTATATATATTAAACATATTTAAACTTTACAGAAACACACAGTCACTGGATGATGTCATCAGTGATTTCATTTGAGATGTCATCAGTGATGTCATCAGTGATGTCACTGACCATGTCATGAGTGATGTAATATGTGACGTCATCAGCAGTGCATTGTGGGGCGCGAGTTATAGTTAGCTGAACTAACTATAACGGGGGAATTTCTATGGTTTTGTACGAGTGAAATGTCCAACTAACTATAACTGTCCCTAAAACCTATGGTTTTTTCAGTGAATATATATATATATATATATATATATATATATATATATATATATATCCAAGAAAGAAGTGACTCAACCAGATAGATTCACCAAAGAACAAAAATATATTTCCACTACAACGTTTCAGCTTCCGCCTTCCTCAGGTAGTACAAGATGGCTTGCTCAGTGGCTGCACAGATGACAGCTGAATTTTCAAAAAGCATCATGAGTGAAGATTCCATTTGGAATGTGGAATCAATGCAGTCCTGAGAGCTCTTGAGATATGCAGTAATCAGGTTGTATTGTCAGTAATGTTCAGTCCATCTGGATGCAGTGATTTTAAACGGTACATCCAGAAGTTTTCTCTGGAGTCCAGTAGTTCTTCCTTTGAGACATGTTCCACGGGGAAAATCTTCAAATCTGATAGTAAATGATCCACTAGGTTAAAATGATTGGCTACAGGCTGGTCAATTTTCTTATTAATTATTGCCGATTTGTGGTTCCTGAATCGTGTACGGAGGTCATTCACTGTTTGGCCTACATATTGTTTTTTACAGCTTTGCCGTTGGCACTGAATCACATAAATAATGCATGTTGAGCGACATGTAAGATGCAAAAATACAAAAAGATATCTAATGCTTAAGTTTCTACATTTAATAAGATATGAGACTTGAATAATTAATACATTTACTATAATAGTTCATTACTCATACTGGGCTGAAGACACCCCACATAAGAAATACATCATGTCAACCACGAAATAGTATCTCAATGGCGATCATATAATGATGACGCCCTCAAATACGATTACCATACTTATATAATAGTCATACAGAAGTGGTAAAATACATCTCTATACCCTAATATCATATAATTACATCAAATCATCGTGATTGTTGCTGGTCTCTCCCCTCAGAGATATTGTTCAAACCCCTTACATCCGCAATCCTGCCCAAGTGGGCATGCAGGTCACACTTGTATCTGTGGTTGACATGATATATTTCTTATGTGGGGTGTCTTCAGCCCAGTATGAGTAATGAACTATTATAGTAAATGTATTAATTATTCAAGCCTCATATCTTATTAAATGTAGAAACGTAAGCATTAGATATCTTTTTGTACATGTGAAATATTTACACATGGTTTGTAATGAATTGTATGCATTTGACTCTGTGTTAAAATAGCCGCCATATTTTCACTGAACACTTTCACTGGGACTGTGTCCTTTGTTTATTTTTGTGAAAACAGTTTATAATGGAGTCCGTAAAGTGCTGATGATAAACGTGAACAAGGCGTAAGCTGAAACGCGTCGTTTGTTTGGAGCCATTAAACTTTATTGAGCATATTCGAGTTGTCCGAGCTTCTCTTGCAACTGCAGGGAGATTGTGCGTAATTGGTGGGGTTTCCGGTAACCCGTGCTCGGACCGCCCGCTTGGACAGCCTCTGATGCCTAGCGGGATCGCTGTGGAATATATATATATATATTATCCACTGGCGGTCGCCAGTAGATAGTTATAGTTAGGACCTAGTTTCCATAGGAAAAGTGTTTTTTCTTTTCCCAATAACTTTGGCGCCGGATGACGAATCTTCGCGAAATTTTCAAAACTAGTGGGGCGCTCCGGTCAGCTCCTGTCTTGAAAGTTTCGGGGTGATTCGCCAAGCAGGGGCTGAGAAAAAAGGGGGGTCCCAAAACGTGTTTTCTCCATGTTATTTTCCATAGGAAACTTTAGACACGGCTACAGCTCGAACTGCTGAACGGAATTACACCAAATTTGGCAAAAAGGTAGCCCTTGGTTCAAAAAGAGCCCTTTTTGTTAAATGGTGTAAATCAGTTCAGTAGTTCCTGATAAATTAAAAAAAAAGAGGTCGGAAAGAGCCCTTTTTTAAATGGTGTATAGGCTCTAGGCCCAGGTCTAGCCAAGCTAGGATTGTGATAAATGATTGTGCTAACTTATTTGTGATAACTTTGCAATGTACATATGTTCCTGACTTCTAATCTCATAAAGAGATTAGTAGAGAGTTGTTTATTAATAAATACATATATATTTGATATATATACCTGGTGGTGTCTTTTCATTTGGTGATTCAAGAGATGGTGTGGTAAAACAAGCTGCTTTACATTCCTCCAAGACTTAGCCTGAAGGCTGCTCTCCACAGCTACCACTAGGATAGCTTTCTATAAAGGTTGTCTTAAACCTACCTACCATAAAAGTCGATTTGTCCTGGTGCAAGGTGTTCACTTTAATTAGTGAACAGCATATACCAGGCCAACTTCTCACATTGGTGGCAGCGTGTGGGATTCCAGCTTGCTATTGTTTTACCAGAAAATCTCTATTTGAATTACTAACTGAAAACCACTATAGGTACTCAAGGTACATATAAAATCAAGCTTAGTATCCATAAGTTCTACTGAACTTAGAGCTGTGTGCAAAAGGGATAGCACACCCTTTCTACAGCTCAAGCTAGTATCAGTAGGCCACAAACTAGTGTAGGTAGTACAACACTGCACAACACTAGAATGTCCTCAAGGGATGGACCCAGTGGATCAACCCAGCTTCAGTATAAGGACATGACTTTCTTTGACCTGAAAGCCATGTGTGCTGAAAGGCACCTGAAGATAGGACACAGTCCCTCTACACTACACCTGATAGATCTGCTGACAGCAGATAATCTTAGATTAGCTCTAGGAGCTAATGGATCTGAATCAGTGGGTGGGTCAGTCATAGTATCTGGGTCAGATGATGACCAAGACTCTGTGATTGTAGGGCCAGGCCCCAAGGGGCCTGAACAGGACAGAGGAATTCTCCCTAAGAGAACTGACATAGTGGAAGACAGGCACAGGTCCCTTTCCCGGGAATCTGAGCACTCCTTTCACTCTGTCAGAGAAACTGTCCACCAGAGAGACTCCTACTTCCTAAGAAGAGAGAGTTCCTCTGAAAGACTGTGCAAACTGCTGCAGTATGAGGAAGCAAGGTTTGCTCTCAAAACCAAGCAGTTGGCATTAGACAAAGAAGCCTTTGAGTTCCAGAGAGCTTCTAGAAGAGAGGGGTTAGAACCCCCTGGTGGCAGCAACAGTGTCCCTAGAGGCAGAGAATGTATTCCAGACCATAGGAACCTGAGCAAAGTTGTTCCTCCCTACCAGAGTGGGGATGATATCCACAAGTGGATAACTGCTATAGAAAGGGCCTGTAAAATACAACATGTCCCCCAAAAGCAGTGGGCAGCAATCTTGTGGCTCTCCTTTTCAGATAAAGGTAGAGACAAGCTCCTCACTGTTAGAGAAGAGGATGCTGATGACTATGAAGTCCTGAAGAGTGC
Source organism: Calotriton arnoldi (assembly GCA_963921515.1). NCBI lineage: Eukaryota > Metazoa > Chordata > Amphibia > Caudata > Salamandridae > Calotriton > Calotriton arnoldi. The sequence goes on along the minus strand of CAWUFW010005383.1, from coordinate 1,052,666 downwards.
ACTGATAGATGGGTTTGGCTTAACCACTGAGCAGTACAGGTTGAAGTTCAGAGACACCCAGAAGGCACAGACTCAGGACTGTACTGACTTTGTAGATTGTGCAACCAAGGCTCTGGAGGGTTGGCTGGTTGGCAGTAGGGTTACTGATTTCAAGGGATTGTATAATCTAATGATGAGAGAACAGATCCTTAATAATTGCTGTGAGAAGTTGGCCTGGCATATGCTGTCCACTAATTATAGTGGGCACCTTGCACCAGTCCAAACAACCCCTTATTGGAGATAGGTTAAAGACAACCTTTATTGAAAGCTATCCTAGTGGTAGCTATGGAGAGCAGCCTTCAGGCTAAGTCTTGAAGGAATGTAAAGCAGCTTGTTTTACCAGTCTATAATCTCTTGAGTGATCAAATGAAAGAGCACCACACCAGGTATATGTTCAAAATATATGTATTTATTGCTAAACACACCTCTAGTCTCTTTATGAGGCTAGAGTTCGAAGTACACAAGTTATAAGTTATTTAAACACAGTAATAGCACAAATACACGTTTGGGCCCTAGGGGCGTACCAAACCATATACCAATAAAGTGGTATAAGAACCACGACTGAACTAGACACTAGGCCTAGAGCCTCTAGAAGTGCTTGGACCACAAGGAACCACCCAAGGTAGTGACACAGGGGACCCACGGGGGATGCGTGCAGTGTAAATACACAACCGCGATACGCCGTTAACTTCTATGGAGAAAGTCGCGATCAGGAAATTAAAGAAAAGGGACACTTAAAGGAGGACTTGGAGCAAACCCTTTGAGAACTAGGTCGTTCTAGAGTCTCTACCCACGGGAGCACCGGAGTACTCGTGTTACCTCACCCAGGGAAGCCGGGTGCATAGGTGCCTTTCGGGGTCGGGTTTCGTCGTCGATTTGAATGGCGATTTGCTGCAAAGTGCTGCTGGCGACCAAGTGGAAAGTGTCCGGGTGGATCCAAGAGTGGATCGGAGATCTGAAGAACCTGAAAGCAGAGGGGACAGAGTCTGGGTCACTAGCCAGTGACCAGGAAGGCGATGAACGGATGCCCACCGATGTCGAGTGCTTCAGGTAGGTTGACAGTCGTCTTGACTCTTCAGCCATGAGGTCCAGGAGGCGTTGTCGGCGACCAGGAGCAGGATTCGGGCTGGTACACAATGTCTGTCGAGTGCTGAGGCGTCGGCGACCGGATTGGACCCAACAAGCCTTGGCAACGGCAAGTCTTGATGAAAGTAAAGAATGACGATGATGCAGACCAGCAAGATCTGAGGAACTTACCCAGCAAAGGAAAGTGAGGACAAGCCTGGAGCAACCAGGGAGCCCAAGAAGAAAAAGATTGGCCTTCGTGAAGGGCTACTAGCCAACGGGCTAGCGACCGTGAAGGAGCCTCGAGACGTCGCACGTGGAGCTGGCTCACAGGACACTCGTGGAGTGGAGGCCAGTGATCTTCGGTGCAGTTGGTGCTGGAGACTAGGGCTACTCGGAGCCCAAAGCACGACTTCGTGGGAGACCCAGAAGAGGATGCACTAGCAAATGCGTGCGGTGTCTAGGGGTCATGGTTCCACGTTACCCACGACAGCTACGGGCCTCAGCTTTACTGGGGACTCAGGGCAGCCTCGGGGAAGTCTGGAAATCCACCTCTGGTGATGCAAAGACTTCGGCGTCCGACGGGAGCTTAGGCGATGCAGACCGGACAATTACTTCTTTGGTGTCTGCCAAGCAGGGGAGTCACTCCTTGACCCCAAGGGAGATTCTTCTGTCCTCTAGTCTTGAGTAGAGCATCGAAGGTCCAGGATTCTGTTTCAGAGTTTCATCCAGGGATAATCTAAAGTCCTAAGGACTGGGTTCCTATACTTATACCAAGTTTAGGGGTTGGACTACTCTGTGGCCCCACCTATGGGTGGGTCAGGGCAGAGGGGTGGCTACACCCCTTTCCCTTTGTCCAGTTCACGCCAAAGCAGGGGCTGCAAGCCCCTGATCCTGTTTGAACTGGGGTATGCACAGGGACACCAAGTGTGCCCCCAGTGCAGGACTTCAAAGCACCCGAAAGTGCTCCCGCCCAGCCCCAATACACATTATCCTGTCTGGGGAGGTGGTCACACCTCCCTGGGACAGGAAACCTATTGTCCAGGCCTCCCCTGCCGGAGTTTCGTCCAGCAGCAGGAGGCCAGACTCGTGTCTGTGGCAGCAGCATCCATTTTGTGATGCCAGGGCTTTAGAAAGAAGTTACCGGCCAGGCCAGGGTTAACATGTCTCTCCCTCTAGAAGGGTGGTATGCTACCCCCGCCGCCAGAATTGGCGGGGGGTAGTATTCCAAGATGTTTGACACCAAACACGACATGTTTAGGTGCAGCCATTCCAAAGTTAGCATTTAACGCGAGGTTATAATGCGCTTAAGAGTATATGGTCAGGCTGCACTACAAACAGCATCAGAGAAGGGTCTCCGAATGCTGCAGAGGGGCCCTGCTCATGTAGGGGCACCCTCTCACATAGGAACCACACACTCTGCCTTCAGGATTGATAAGGCCTGCCATAGGAGTGACTTATAGGTTTATATGTGTGTATGTATTTAGTGATATAGGTAACCTATATCACAGTAAGGGGTGCATGCACCACCTTACCCAGGCTGCAGTAGCAGACCTGTGGTGTCAGTTTGGATGGCCTTCCAGGGGTGGCATAATACATGCTGCAGCCCCTGGTAGGCCTCTGAGGTACCTATGCCCTTGGTACATAGTATACCATATACTAGGGACTTATAAGGGCACTCCAGATTCCAATCAGTGATGTGCCTAAGGCACATGGAAACCATTTTAGAGAGGAAGCAGCTAGGCTGGGGTTCTGAATAGCAGGGCCCCAGCCAGACTAATGTCGAAAAACAGTGAAGCATCAGCAAAAAGTGGGGGTACCCATGTGAAGCAGATCCTACTCTCCTACACAACCCCCCCAAACGTAGGGACATTAAACTAACCTTGCCGAGTTAAGTCTTCATGTTCTAAGTGGAAGTACCTAGAGAGTCCATCTGCATTGGCATGGTTACTCCCAGGTCTATGTTCCACTGTGAAGTCCATCCCCTGTAGGGAAATGGACCACCTAAGCAGTTTGGGGTTTTCACCCTTCATTTGTTTTAGCCATAAGAGGGGCTTATGGTCTGTCTGAACAAGGAAGTGGGTACCAAACAAGTATGGCCTCAACTTCTTCAGAGCCCAGACCACAGCAAAGGCCTCCCTCTCAATGGCTGACCAACGTTTCTCTCTAGGGGTCAGCCTTCTGCTAATGAAAGCTACTGGCTGATCCTGACCTTCTTCATTCAATTGTGACAGTACAGCCCCTACCCCCAATTCAGATGCATCAGTTTGAACAATGAACTTCTTGGAGTAATCAGGACTCTGTAGAATGGGAGCAGTGCACATGGCCTGCTTCAGGTCATCAAATGCCTTTTGACAGCTAACTGTCCACTGAACCTTTTTGGGCATTTTCTTAGAAGTTAAGTCATTCAGGGGTGTCACTATTGATCCATACCCCTTGACAAATCTCCTATAGTACCCAGTCAGGCCTAAGAAGGCTCTCACCTGAGTCTGGGTAGTTGGAGCAGTCCAGTCCATGATAGTCTGGATCTTGCTCTGCAAAGGTTGAACCTGGCCTCCACCCACAAGGTGGCCCAGGTACACAACCTGACTCTGCCCTATCTGGCACTTAGTGGCCTTGATAGTCAGGCCTGCCTTTTGCAGGGCCTGTAAAACATTCCTGAGGTGGACCAGGTGATCCTCCCAGGTGGAGCTAAAGACAGCAATATCATCTAGATATGCTGCACTATAGGCTTCCAGACCTGTGAGAACTGTATTCACCAACCTCTGGAAAGTGGCAGGTGCATTTTTCAGACCAAAGGGCATTACCACAAATTGATAATGCCCACTAGGGGTTGAGAATGCTCTTTTGGGCTTTGCAGTATCAGCTAGCCTGATCTGCCAGTAGCCAGCTGTCAAGTCAAATGTGCTGAGATATTTGGCTGAGGCCAAAGTATCTATGAGCTCATCTGCCCTTGGTATTGGATGGGCATCAGTCCTAGTGACTGCATTGAGACCCCTGTAGTCCACACAAAACCTCATCTCTCTTTTTCCACCACTGGTGTGAGGTTTTGGTACAAGGACAACTGGACTAGCCCAAGGGCTATCTGAGGGTTCAACAACTCCCAACTCCAACATTTTCTGGACTTCAGTCCTGATACAGTCCCTGACATGGTCAGGTTGCCTATAAATCTTATTTTTAATAGGCAGACTGTCCCCAGTGTCCACTTCATGAGTGCACCAGGTGGTCTGACTGGGTGTCAGTGAAAACATGTGTCTAAACTGATTGAGCACCTGTCTACAATCAGTTTGTTGCTGGGTAGTGAGGCTGCCTGCCAAGGCTACACCATCTACTGACCCATCGTCAGGGTTCTGTGAGAGCAGGTCAGGAGTGGGTCACTCTCTTCCTCCTGCCCTTCATCAGTAGCCATGAGCAAGCCCATGTCTGCCCTGTCCACATATGGTTTTAACCTGTTGACATGGAGAACCCTGTGGGGACTCCTGGGTGTTCCTAGGTCTACTAAGTAGGTAACCTCACCCTTCTGCTCAACAATAGTGTGGGGTCCACTCCATTTGTCTTGGAGAGCTGCTGGGGTCACTGGCTCCAACACCCACACCTTCTGTCCTGGCTGGTAAACAGTCAGAACAGCCTTTGGTCATGCCAGGCCTTTTGAAGTTCCTGGCTAGCCTCAAGGTTTTTGGTTGCCTTTTTCATATACTCCATCCGGGAGCGGAGACCAAGTACATAGTCCACTATGTCTTGCTTTGGGGGCTTGAGAGGTAACTCCCATCCTTCCTTCACCAAGCACAGTGGACCCCTGACAGGGTGGCCAAACAGAAGTTCAAAAGGGCTGTAACCAACCCCCTTCTGAGGCACCTCCCTATATGCAAATAAAAGGCAGGGCAAGAGTATGTCCCATCTTCGCCTAAGCTTTTCTGGGAGCCCTTTAATCATGCCCTTCAAGGTTTTGTTGAATCTCTCAACTAAACCATTGCATTGTGGGTGATAGGGTGTGGTGAACTTGTAAGTCACTCCACACTCCTTCCACATTGCTTTTAAGTACCCAGACATAAAGTTTGCACCCCTGTCTGATACTACCTCCTTAGGAAAGCCCACTCTTGAGAAAATTCCCAGGAGGGCCCTTGCCACCACAGGTGCTGTAGTGGTCCTGAGGGGAATAGCCTCTGGGTACCTGGTGGCATGATCCACTACCACCAGGATAAACCTGTGCCCAGATGCTGTTTGGGGATCCATGGGACCAACAATGTCAATCCCTACCCTTTCAAAGGGTACCCCCACCACAGGTAGTGGTATCAGGGGGGCCTTTGTAGTGCCACCTGCCTTGCCGCTGGCCTGGCAGGTTACACAGGAGAGACAAAACTCCTTGGTGTCTTCAGACATGTGGGGCCAGTGAAAGTGAGGGACAATTCTGTCCCAAGTCTTGTTCTGGCCCAGGTGACCTGCCAAGGGAATATCATGGGCTAGGGTCAATAGGAAGCCCCTGAACTTTAGAGGTATAACCAACCTCCTGGTAGCACCAGGCTTGGGGTCTCTACACTCTGAGTACAGGAGTCCATCATCCCAATACACTGTATGGGGACCACTAGCTTTCCCAGCAGCCTCAGCAGCAGCTTGCTGTCTGAGGGGTTCAAGAGAGGGGCAGCTCTGCTGCTCCTGGCTCAGATCTGCCCTGTAAGGTCCCCCTGTCCCCAAGAACACAACCTGGTCAGGTTCAAGCTCCTCTGGGACAGTTCCTTCCTCAGGACTGAGATCATCCCCTCAAGGGACTGATCTTCCTTCTGAGCCAAGGGGGAAGGCACTGCCTTTACCCTACTACTCCTCCTCTTGGAAGGCACTTGGTCCATTATTCCAGAATCCAAGGCCTGTTCAGTGCTAGACATTTTGGCTTGTGACCTGGTCACAGCAAACACATCTGCAGGGATCCCCAGCATTTCTGCATGGGTCCTGAGCTCCACTTCTGCCCAAGCAGAAGTTTCTAAGTCATTGCCAAGCAAGCATTCGACTGGTAGGTTTGCACTCACCACAACCTTCTTAAGGCCAGTTACCCCTCCCCAGGAGAAGTTAACAACTGCCAGAGTATGGTCTGTTCTGACGTTGCTAGCATTGGTCACTTGGTACATCTCACCAAGTATAACTTGCCCAGGATTCACAAGGTCTTGTGTCACCATTGTGACACTTGCCCCTGTGTCCCTAAATGCCAAAGCCTCTCGTCCATTGATTAAAGGCTGTTGTCTGTACTTGCCCAGATTACTGGGACTCACAGAGGAGGTCACATCCATGCCTCCATCACAGACTAACACAGCCTGAGTTAGTTCTCTGACTAGGTCAGAGCCCAACTCAGTACCCAGGGTGAACCCTTCTAAACACTTGGCTGGAGCACTCCCACCAACTGTAACTGTACTAGGGGGAACAGGTGCCTTAGGGGCATTGGTGGGTGCTGGACTTGAGTCTTTGGACTTGGTGCAATCACTGGTCCAGTGGGTCTTTTGCTTACAGACCTTGCACCATGGTTTTCTTTGGCCTTTCCCTTTTGTAGACTGTGAATCCCCACCTGAAGAAGATTTTGGGGGCCTTGTGAAGACTTTTGATCTTTAACCTTCTCCCCACCCTTTTCAGGGTTCTTAGCATCTTGCTTCTTAGGGTCACCACCTTGGTTCTGTACCTTCTGCCTCACCCTGGTTCTGACCCATTTGTCTGCCTTCTTTCCCAATTCTTGGGGAGAGGTCAGATCAGAGTCCACCAGGTACTGATGCAACAGCTGATTTTGACAGTTATTAAGAATCTGCTCCCTCATTATCAGATTGTACAATCCTGAGAAGTCACACACCTTACTGCCCATCAACCAGCCTTCCAGAGCCTTAGCAGAACAATCCACATAGTCTACCCAGTCTTGAGTCTGTGCTTTTGGGTATCTCTGAACTTCAACCTGTATTGTTCAGTTGTTAGGCCAAACCCATCAATAAGAGCACTCTTCAAGACCTTGTAATTATCAGCATCCTCCTCTCTAACAGTGAGGAGCTTGTCTCTACCTTTGTCTGCAAAGGAGAGCCACAAGATTGCTGCCCACTGCTCCTGAGGGACCTTCTGTACTTTACAGGCCCTCTCTAGAGCAGTTATCCATTTGTGGATGTCATCCCCACTCTGGTAGGGAGGGACAATCTTGCTCAGGTTCCTATGGTCATAAGACCTTTCCCTATCTCTAGGGACATGGCTGCCACCATGGGACTCTAGTCCCAACTTTCTTCTCTCTTTGTAGAGATCTAGGGACTCCCTGTCTATAGCCAGTTGCTGTTTTCTGAGTTCAAGCTGAGCTTCCTCATATTGAACCAGCCTCTTTCTTCTCTCATGAGAGGATTCCCTCCTATGAGATGAGACAGAGGTCCCTATTGAGGTGCCAGAGTGGTTAGACTCCTGAGAAGGAGACCTAGACCTCCTGGGCACACTCATAATCCTTCCTGGGGGACAAAGTGGGGATCATTCTGATCTTCCTCTTCATCTTCCACAGGAGGGATTGGGTTATCCAGGTCAGGGTCATTGTCACCCTCCTGGTCAGTTCCAGAGGGGGCTGGGGTACTGCTACCCCTGGCCCCATCCTCATCTTCTGCCCCACCCTCTGCTCCTACCCCTTCAGTCCCTAAGGGCCTGCTGAGATCATAAGCCTCCAACATCTCTCTAAGATGTTGGGTGGTGGGACTCTGTCCTGTCTTCAATTTCCTCAAGTTACATAATGCTCTCAATTCCAAGAATGGGAGTGTATCATACTTGGAGGGAGAAGCCCATGGGCTTCTGGCAAGGACTCACTGGGTCCTGGCTTTGAAGACATCACTAGTGAGGTGTGGTGTATGCACTACCTACTCTAGTGTGGCCTACTAAACTCTCTTGAGTTGTAGAAAGGGTGTGCTATCCCTTAACACACAACTCTAAGTTCAGTAGAACTTACTGTATTCTAAGCTTAAATTATATGTACCTTAGGTACCTTTAGTGGTTTTCAGTTGATCAATTCAATTGAGATTATCTGGTAAAACAATAGCAAGCTGGAATCCCACACGCTGCACACCAATGTGAGAAGTTGGCCTGGCATATGCTGTCCACTAATTATAGTGGGCACCTTGCACCAGTCCAAACAACCCCTTATTGGAGATAGGTTAAAGACAACCTTATTGAAAGCTATCCTAGTGGTAGCTATGGAGAGCAGCCTTCAGGCTAAGTCTTGAAGGAATGTAAAGCAGTTTGTTTTACCAGTCTATAATCTCTTGAGTGATCAAATGAAAGAGCACCACACCAGGTATATATTCAAAATATATGTTTTTATTGCTAAACACACCCCTCTAGACTCTTTATGAGGCTAGAGTTCGAAGTACACAAGTTATAAGTTATTTAAACACAGTAATAGCACAAATACACGTTTGGGCCCTAGGGGCGTACCAAACCATATACCAATAAAGTGGTATAAGAACCACGACTGAACTAGACACTAGGCCTAGAGCCTCTAGAAGTGCTTGGACCACAAGGAACCACCCAAGGTAGTGACACAGGGGACCCACGGGGGACGCGTGCAGTGTAAATACACAACCGCGATATGCCGTTAACTTCTATGGAGAAAGTCGCGATCAGGAAATTAAAGAAAAGGGACACTTAAAGGAGGACTTGGAGCAAACCCTTGGAGAACTAGGTCGTTCTAGAGTCTCTACCCACGGGAGCACCGGAGTACTCGTGTTACCTCACCCAGGGAAGCCGGGTGCATAGGTGCCTTTCGGGGTCGGGTTTCGTTGTCGATTTGAATGGCAGTCTGCTGCAAAGTGCTGTTGGCGACCAAGTGGAAAGTGTCCGGGTGGATCCAAGAGTGGATCGGAGATCTGAAGAACCTGAAAGCAGAGGGGACAGAGTCTGGGTCACTAGCCAGTGACCAGGAAGGCGATGAGCGGATGCCCACCGATGTCGAGTGCTTCAGGTAGGTTGACAGTCATCTTGACTCTTCAGCCACGAGGTCCAGGAGGCGTTGTCGGCAACCAGGAGCAGGATTCGGGCTGGTACACGATGTCTGTCGAGTGCTGAGGCGTCGGCGACCGGATTGGACCCAACAAGCCTTGGCAACAGCAAGTCTCTATGAAAGTAAAGAATGATGATGATGCAGACCAGCAAGATCTGAGGAACTCGCCCAGCAAAGGTAAGTGAGGGCAAGCCTGGAGCAACCAGGGAGCCCAAGAAGAAAAGGATTGGCCTTCGTGAAGGGCTACTAGCCAACGGGCTAGCAACCGCGAAGGAGCCTCGAGATGTCGCACGTGGAGCTGGCTCACAGGACACTCGTGGAGTGGAGGCCAGTGATCTTCGGTGCAGTTGGTGCTGGAGGCTAGGGCTACTCGGAGCCCAAAGCACGATTTCGTGGGAGACCCAGAAGAGGATGCACTAGCAAATGCGTGCAGTGTCCAGGGGTCACGGTTCCACGTTACGCACGACAGCTACGGGCCTCAGCTTTGCTGGGAACTCAGGGCAGCCTCGGGGAAGTCTGGAAATCCACCTCTGGTGATGCAAAGCCTTCGGCGTCCGACGGGAGCTTAGGCGATGCAGACCGGACAATTGCTTCTTTGGTGCCTGCCAAGCAGGGGAGTCACTCCTTGACCCCAAGGGAGATTCTTCTGTCCTCTAGTCTTGAGTAGAGCGTCAAAGGTCCAGGATTCTGTTTCAGAGTTTCGTCCAGGGATAATCTAAAGTCCTAAGGACTGGGTTCCTATACTTATACCAAGTTTAGGGGTTGGACTACTCTGTGGCCCCACCTATGGGTGGGTCAGGGCAGAGGGGTAGCTACTTCCCTTTCCCTTTGTCCAGTTCGCGCCAAAGCAGGGGCTGCAAGCCCCTGATCCGGTTTGAACTGGGGTATGCACAGGGACACCAAGTGTGCCCCCAGTGCAGGACTTCAAAGCACCCGAAAGTGCTCCCGCCCAGCCCCAATACACATTATCCTGTCTGGGAGGTGGTCACACCTCCCTGGGACAGGAAACCTATTGTCCAGGCCTCCCTGCCGGAGTTTCATCCAGCAGCAGGAGGCCAGACTCGTGTCTGTGGCAGCAGCATCCATTTTGTGATGCCAGGGCTTTAGAAAGAAGTTACCGGCCAGGCCAGGGTTAACATGTCTCTCCTCTAGAAGGGTGGAATGCTACCCCCTCCGCCAGAATTGGCGGGGTAGTATTCCAAGATGTTTGACACCAAACACGACATGTTTAGGTGCAGCCATTCCAAAGTTAGCATTTAACGCGAGGTTATAATGCGCTTAAGAGTATATGGTCAGGCTGCACTACAAACAGCATCAGAGAAGGGTCTCCGAACACTGCAGAGGGGCCCTGCTCATGTAGGGGCACCCTCTCACATAGGAACCACACACTCTGCCTTCAGGATTGATAAGGCCTGCCATAGGAGTGACTTATAGGTTTATATGTGTGTATGTATTTTTGTGATATAGGTAACCTATATCACGGTAAGGGGTGCATGCACCACCTTACCCAGGCTGCAGTAGCAGACCTGTGGTGTCAGTTTGGATGGCCTTCCAGGGGTGGCATAATACATGCTGCAGCCCCTGGTAGGCCTCTGAGGTACCTATGCCCTTGGTACATAGTATACCATATACTAGGGACTTATAAGGGCACTCCAGATTCCAATCAGTGATGTGCCTAAGGCACATGGAAACCATTTTAGAGAGGAAGCAGCTAGGCTGGGGTTCTGATTAGCAGGGCCCCAGCCAGACTAATGTCGAAAAACAGTGAAGCATCAGCAAAAAGTGGGGGTACCCATGTGAAGCAGATCCTACTCTCCTATATTCTGTACCCCTCCTGCCTCTTTCTGCATCTTTCTTGCCTCTTTGTGCACCTCTCCTACCTCTTTCTGCACCCCTCTTGCCTCTTTTTGCACCTCTGTTGGTTCTTTCTGCACTGCTCTTGCTTCTTTCTGCACCTCACTTGCCTCTTTCTGCACTTCTCTTGCTTCTTTCTACACCTCTGTTGCTTCTTTCACTAATTTGCTTGCCTCTTTCTGCACTTCTCTTGCATCTTTCTGCACCTCAGTTGCTTCTTTTTGCACCTCACTTGCTTCTATCTGCACCCCTCTTGCCTCTTTCTGAACCCCTCTTCCCTCTTTCTGCACCTCTCTTGCCTCTTTTTGCACCCTTGTTCCCTCTTTCTGCACCTTTCCTGCCTGTTTCTGCACCACTCTTGCTTCTTTCTGTACCTCTGTTGCTGCTTTCTGCACTTCTCTTGCCTCTTTCAGCACCCTTCGTGCCTCTTTCAGCACCTCTGTTGTTTCTTTCTGCACTTCTCTTCCTTCTTTCAGCACCCTTCCTGCCTCTTTCTGTATTTCTCTTGCCAATTTGTGCATCTCTCTACCTCTTTTTGCACCCCTCTTGCCTCTTTTTGCACCTCTGTTAGTTCTTTCTGCACTGCTCTTGCTTCTTTCAGTACCTCTTTTTCAAATTTCTGCATCCCTCATGCCTCTTTCTGCACCCCTCTTCCCTATTTCTCCACCTCTCTTGCTTCTTTCTGCACTTCTACTGCTTCTTTCTGCACTGCTCTTGCTTCTTTCTGCACCTCTCTTGCAAATTTCTGTATCCCTCTTACCTCTTTCTGCACCCCTGTTCCCTCTTTCTGTACCTTTCATGCCTGTTTCTGCACCTCTCTTGCCTGTTTAAGCAGCTCTGTTGCTTCTTTCTGCACTTCTCTTGCCTCTTTCTGCACCCCTCTTGCCTGTTTAAGCACCTCTGTTGCTTCTTTCTGCACTTCTCTTGCTTCTTTCTGCACCCCTCTTACCTCTTTCTGTACCCCTTTTGCCTCTTTGTACACCTCTCCTGCCTCTTCCTGCACCTCTCTTGCCGTTTTCTGCAGTACTCTTGCCTCTTTCTGCACTTCTCTTGCCTCTTTCTCCACTTATCTTGCCTCTTTCTATACCTCTCGCCTCCTTCTGCACCTCACTGGCCACTTTCTGCTCTTCTCTTGCCTCTTTCTGAACCGCAATTTCTTCTTTCTGCACCTCTCTTGCCTCTTTCTGTACATCACTTGCTTCTTTCTGCATCTCTCTTCCCTCTTTCTGCACCTCTATTGCTTCTTTCTGCACTTCTCTTGCCTCTTTCAGCACCCTTCGTGCCTCTTTCAGCACCTCTGTTGTTTCTTTCTGCACTTCTCTTCCTTCTTTCAGCACCCTTCCTGCCTCTTCCTGTATTTCTCTTGCCAATTTGTGCATCTCTCCTACCTCTTTTTGCACCCCTCTTGCCTCTTTTTGCACCTCCGTTAGTTCTTTCTGCACTGCTCTTGCTTCTTTCCGTACCTGTTTTTCAAATTTCTGCATCCCTCATGCCTCTTTCTGCACCCCTCTTCCCTATTTCTCCACCTCTCTTGCTTCTTTCTGCACTTCTACTGCTTCTTTCTACACTGCTCTTGCTTCTTTCTGCACCTCTCTTGCAAATTTCTGTATCCCTCTTACCTCTTTCTGCACCCCTGTTCCCTCTTTCTGTACCTTTCATGCCTGTTTCTGCACCTCTCTTGCCTGTTTAAGCAGCTCTGTTGCTTCTTTCTGCACTTCTCTTGCCTCTTTCTGCACCCCTCTTGCCTGTTTAAGCACCTCTGTTGCTTCTTTCTGCACTTCTCTTGCTTCTTTCTGCACCCCTCTTACCTCTTTCTGTACCCCTTTTGCCTCTTTGTACACCTCTCCTGCCTCTTCCTGCACCTCTCTTGCCGTTTTCTGCAGTACTCTTGCCTCTTTCTGCACTTTTCTTGCCTCTTTCTCCACTTATCTTGCCTCTTTCTATACCTCTCGCCTCCTTCTGCACCTCACTTGCCACTTTCTGCTCTTCTCTTGCCTCTTTCTGAACCGCAATTTCTTCTTTCTGCACCTCTCTTGCCTCTTTCTGTACATCACTTGCTTCTTTCTGCATCTCTCTTCCCTCTTTCTGCACCTCTATTGCCTCTTTCAGCACCTCTGTTGCTTCTTTCTGCACTTCTCTTCCTTCTTTCTGCACCCCTCTTGCCTCTTTCTGTACCCCTCTTGCCTCTCTGCACACCTCTCCTACCTCTTTCTGCACCCCTCTTGCCTCTTTCTGCATCTCTGTAGGTTCTTTCTGCACTGCTCTTGCTTCTTTCTGCACCTCTTTTGCAAATTTCTGCATCCCTCTTACCTCTTTCTGTACCCCTGTTCCCACTTTCTGCACCTCTGTTGCCTCTGTCTGCACACCTGTTCCTTCTTTCTGCACCCCTTTTGCCTGTTTCTGAAACTCTCTTGCCTCTTTCTGCAGTTCTCTTGCCTCCTTCTGCACCTCACTTGCCTCTTTCTGCACTTCTATTGCCTCTTTCTGCAACACTCTTGCTTCTTTCTGCACCACTGTTGTCTCTTTCTGCACCCCTGTTGTCTCTTTCTGCACTCGTCTTCCCTCTTTCTGCACCTCTCTTGCTTCTTTCTGTACTTCTCTTGCTTCTTTCTGCACCACTCGTGTTTCTTTCTGCACCCTTCTTCCCTTTTTTGCAACCCTCTTGCCTCTTTCTGCTGTTCTCTTGCCATTTTCTGCACCTCTCTTGCCTCTTTCTGCGCCTCACTTGCCTCTTTCTGCACTTCTCTTGCTTCTTTCCACACCTCTGTTGCTTCTTTCAGCAATTCTCTTGCCTCTTTCTGCACTTCTCTTGCTTGTTTCTGCACCTCTCTTGTGTCTTTCTGCACCTCTGTTGCCTCTTTCTGCACCTCACTTGCTTCTTTCTGCACCCCTCTTGCCTCTTTTTGCACCCCCTTTTTCTCTTTCTGCACCTCCCTTGCGTCTTTCTGCACCCATGTTCCCTCTTTCTGCACCTTTCTTGCCTGTTTTTGCACCTCTCTTGCCTCTTTCTGTACCTCTGTTGCTTCTTTCTGCACCTCTCTTGCTCTTTCTGCACCCTTCGCGCCTCTTTCAGCACCTCTGTTGCTTCTTTCTGCACTTCTCTTCCTTCTTTCTGCACCCCTCCTGCCTCTTTCTGTACTTGTCTTGCCTCTTTGAGCACCTCTCCTACTTTTTTCTACACCCCTCTTGCCTCTTTTTGCACCTCTGTTGGTTCTTTCTGCACTGCTCTTGCTTCTTTCTGCACATTACTTGCCTCTTTCTGCACTTCTCTTGCTTCTTTCTATACCTCTGTTGCTTCTTTCAGCAGATCTCTTGCCTCTTTCTGCACTTCTCTTCCTTCTTTCTGTACCCCTCCTGCCTCTTTCTGTACCTTTCTTGCCTCTTTGTGCAGCACCTCTCCTACCTCTTTCTGCACCCCTCTTGCCTCTTTTTGCACCTCTGTTGGTTCTTTCTGCACTGCTCTTGCGTCTTTCTGCACCTCACTTGCATCGTTATGCACTTCTCTTGCTTCTTTCTACACCTCTGTTGCTTCTTTCAGCAATTCACTTGCCTCTTTCTGCACTTTTCTTGCTTGTTTCTGTACTTCTCTTGCATCTTTCTGCACCTCAATTGCTTCATTTTGCACCTCACTTGCTTCTTTCTGCACCCCTCTTGCCTCTTTCTGCACCCCTCTTTCCTGTTTCTGCACCTCTCTTGCCTCTTTTTACACCATTGTTCCCTCTTTCTGCACCTTCCCTGCCTGTTTCTGCACCACTCTTGCTTCTTTCTGTACCTCTGTTGCTTCTTTCTGCACTTCTCTTGCCTCTTTCGGCACCCTTTGCGCCTCTTTCAGCACCTCTGTTGCTTCTTTCTGCACCTCCCTTCCTTCTTTCTGCACCCCTCCTGCCTCTTTCTGTACTTGTCTTGCCTCTTTGTGCACCTCTCCTACTTTTTTTCTGCACCCCTCTTGCCTCTTTTTGCACCCCTGTTGGTTCTTTCTGCACTGCTCTTGCTTCTTTCTGCACCTTACTTGCCTCTTTCTGCACTTCTCTTGCTTCTTTCTATACCTCTGTTGCTTCTTTCAGCAATTCTCTTGCCTCTTTCTGCACTTCACTTCCTTCTTTCTGTACCCCTCCTGCCTCTTTCTGTATCTTTCTTGCCTCTTTGTGCACCTCTCCTACCTCTTTCTGCACTTCTCTTGCCTCTTTCGGCACCCTTTGTGCCTCTTTCAGCACCTCTGTTGCTTCTTTCTGCACCTCCCTTCCTTCTTTCTGCACCCCTCCTGCCTCTTTCTGTACTTGTCTTGCCTCTTTGTGCACCTCTCCTACTTTTTTCTGCACCCCTCTTGCCTCTTTTTGCACCTCTGTTGGTTCTTTCTGCACTGCTCTCGCTTCTTTCTGCACCTCACTTTCCTCTTTTTGCACTTCCCTTGCTTCTTTCTACACCTCTGTTGCTTCTTTCAGCAATTCGCTTGACTCTTTCTGCACCTCACTTGTTTCTTTCTGCACCCCTCTTGCCTCTTTCTGCAACCCTCTTCCCTCTTTCTGCACCTCTCTTGCCTCTTTTTGCACCCTTGTTCCCTCTTTCTGCACCTTTCCTGCCTGTTTCTGCACCACTCTTGCTTCTTTCTGTACCTCTGTTGCTTCTTTCTGCACTTCTCTTGCCTCTTTCGGCACCCTTTGCGCCTCTTTCAGCACCTCTGTTGCTTCTTTCTGAACTTCTCTTCCTTCTTTCAGCACCCTTCCTGCCTCTTTCTGTATCTCTCTTGCCAATTTGTGCATCTCTCCTACCTATTTTTGCACCCCTCTTGCCTCTTTTTGCACCTCTGTTAGTTCTTTCTGCACTGCTCTTGCTTTTTTCTGCACCTCTTTTGCAAATTTCTGCATCCCTCATGCCTCTTTCTGCACCCCTCTTCCCTATTTCTCCACCTCTCTTCCTTCTTTCTGCACTTCTCCTGCTTCTTTCTGGACCTCTCTTGCAAATTTCTGTATCCCTCTTACCTCTTTCTTCACCCCTGTTCCCTCTTTCTGTACCTTTCATGCCTGTTTCTGCACCTCTCTTGCCTGTTTAAGCACCTCTGTTGCTTCTTTCTGTACTTCTCTTGCCTCTTTCTGCACCCCTCTTGCCTGTTTAAGCACCTCTGTTGCTTCTTTCTGTACTTCTCTTGCTTCTTTCTGCACCCCTCTTGCCTCTTTCTGTACCCCTTTTTCCTCTTTGTGCACCTCTCCTGCCTCTTCCTGCACCTCTCTTGCCATTTTCTGCAGTACTCTTGCCTCTTTCTGCAACTCTTTTGCTTCTTTCTGCACTTTTATTGCCTCTTTCTGTACCCCTCTTGCCTCTTTCTGCACCTCTGTTGGTTCTTTCTGCACTGCTCTTGCTTCTTTCTGCACCTCTTACTTAGAGGTAGTTTTAATCCCCCTGCCCTATTATGTACTAGAGCCTTACAGGGGAGGTCATGCCAATCACAGGGGTACCCCAACCCATAGTGTACCCTAGTGTATGTAGGTGTTTTCACTGTATTCTAAGTGTATTTTAGCATAGCACTGGCTCCGGGCCTGGTTAGTCAGAGTCAGTTTCCACCAGTACCAGTCAGCAAAAAGTTAGGGGCACTTGAGGACTTTGCAACAAGGCCTCTTTCTGCACCTCTGTTGGTTCTTTCTGCATATCTCTTGCTTCTTTCTACAACTTTCTTTGTCTTTCTGGACTTCTGTTGCCTCTTTCTTCATTTCTCTTGCTTCTTTCTGCACCTTTATTCCTCTTAGGATTCCTAACTTTACTACTACTAAATGCCTTGTGTGAATACCGAAAGTCATAAAGTTAGGATTCTGTCTCAGTTTAGTAGTAGTAAAGTTCGAGTCCTAACTTTACTACTACTAAATGCGTTCTGTGAATACCAAAAGTAGTAAGTTTAGGATTTTATCTCAGATTAGTTCTGTGAATCGGCCCCTATGTTTGCAGGTTTAAACAACTATTTCGACCTGGCAAAATAAACCTTTTGCCAGGCCTAAGCCTCCTTTTTAAAACATATATGTCACCCCTACTGTAGGCCCTAAACCACCCATAGGACAGAGTGCAGTGAATTAAAAAAGTTGCACATGTACCTTTAAGTTTTACAAGTCCTGGTAGTTAGCAACTCCTAAATTTCTATTCTACCACTGTGAGGCCTACCTCTCTCATAGGATATCATTGGGTTAACTTATGACATTTAATAAGTGATAACGTTCAATTAGGAGCAGGTCGGATTGTCAAGTTTGTTGTGTAAAGAATTGCAATTTAAAACCCTCTTTAAAGGCAAAGTCAGATTTTAAGTCACTATTTAGAAAATGCAATTTTTAGAAAGCTGGCATTTTGTACCTGCAGCCTGTATCTTGAGTCACATGACTAGGTGGAGCTGGCAGTTGCCCTTTGTGTATTGTTCCCAGACAGTAAGTACGAAGGGAATAGGTGTTGGCAGGATGGGCCATCTCTGACTTGTTGAGGGGAAGGAGCTGTCACCTACCACAGTAGTGCATCACAAAGCCTCTGCCTGTGCACACTCACAAGGGTTTGACACTAGTATTTTGTGTCCTCAGGGAAGCATCGGGCCCCGGCAGGGAGGCAGGAAACACTTCTGGGAGGTGGAAACCTCCATAACCTTCTCCTACTTCAAAGTGTGCACCAGGTATAAATAATGGACCCCCAGACCCAACTGTACAAATCACCTCTGGACCTGTGGAAGATTCAGAAGAACTGCTGTGCTGCTCTGCAAGAAGAACTGCTACTCTGCTGCTCTGCTGTCTAAATGAGAAGGACTGGAGCTGCATTTTGGACCCAGGACCACAAGAGTGATTACAAGGGCTAGTTGTCTTGCCCCCTGTTCAAGCTTCAGGGATAAAAAAGCTCCAACCACCTTGAACCCAGCACCTGGACTTGGCCTGCTGTGAGTCTTACGCCCAAGTGGTTCCACCCCAGCCCTTGGCCCTTGGAAGTGGGATTAAAGGTGCTCTGCCAGCCCATCTGTGTTGCCTTGGGCAGACCTGACGCAGTGAGACACATTTCTTGCAGCCCGGATGTGAGACAATGCAGCTCCTCTGAACTGCCGCTGTGCAACGCATCCTCAATGCATGACCTCGCATGGCAGCCCCACAGCTCCTTGGAACCACTGCTGTGCAATGTATCCTCAACGCAGGACTACGTAGCCACTGCTGCGCAATGCATCTTCAAAGTGGGACCGCAGAATGCTCTGCAATCTAGATTTAAAGTACTTTGTTCCTCTGGCCTAACTTGGTCCATGCACCCGGCCTGCACTCCATCACAATCGGCCTCAACTTGTGACTTTGGTCCAGTCCAGTGTGACCAGAAAACCACATGTGCTGCTTCACACTTCTAATCAATGCTTTCACCTACATCTTTAAATTTGCATATCTCCGGTTCTACTGATTGGAGTTTTGTCATTTTGGTCTCAAATAATTTATTAAGTTTTACTTTATATTTCTAAATTGGTGTGGGATTTTTCTGGCATTGTGTTTTCACTTTATTACTATTTGAGCTGCTGCATAAAAGCTTTACACATTGCCTCTAAGTTAAGCATGACTGCTTTTTTGCAAAGCTACAAGGGGTTAAGCACAAGTTAATTTGGGGTTTGCTTGTGTGTCACCGTAACAGAAATTGTGGTTGCTGTTTGAGTAGGGTTTCACTCCCCCCCACAACCAGTAACCCAATTCCCAACACTGTGTCACTAAATTTCCATCTTCCATGGCACAAAATACTTGGGTATCTCTTATGGAATAAACAATTTTATATTTCTAATATTTGAATAAGTCAGTGGAAGTGGGTGTTTCGTGTAAACATATTTATTTTGTAGAAATCTGAATTTATGAGCATTACATTCCATGATACTGTCATCAGCTTTCACAAGAAACTAATTTCCATACTGTCAACACGACCAATTCAACCATGAACATAAAACTATTTAAGTGATGCTGCTGTGAAACCTGTAACTGTCATTAAATTAAATTTAAATCAAAATATGTTGAGCCGAGCCTCAAACCTGCATCCCCAGCTCCCAAGTCAGCAGCTCTTACCCCTGCGCCACATCCTCTCCTGCCGTTGACAGTGTTCATACAAAAGGGCTTATTTACAAGGCCCTTGCGCTGTGTCTCTTTTTTCATATTAAAAGTGATGCACCGTCGGCGCAAGGTGCTTATAAATAAGCCCCAAGGTTTCTAACATGAGGTACCCTTTGCATTTTGAGAAAGGTTCCAGTGCATAGAAAATAAATGTGAGGCATAAAGCATCATGTGAATATTTCAAGTTAATATTAAGGTTTATTTAAACATAATAGTTATGTGTTTAATTAGTTCATCTGATCCTATGACAAACTTGGTGGAGCAGAAGTTGAGTGAAAAAATGTTCTCACAAAGCATATATACTTCTCAAGCAAGCTACAAAAGAATGGCAGTCCACATGAAAATCAAGAATTTTGTGATGCTGTTCATCGTGAGATCCCTATTTTCACATGGTTGGTTGTAAGCATAAATGGTCTGCCATAACTTTCTCTTGTGACTGTCTAGCTTCTGTAAATCTTGCAGTGAACAATGCTAGCACACCATACACAACACACTCAGGGGCATATTCTCAAGGACTCATCGCCGATTTATCGGCACTTTAGCGCTGCAAAAGTGGCGATAGATTTATCTCCCCATTCACAAGCTGGTGCAAACTGCCAACATCGCCAGTTTACCTGCGATAGCAACCGCAAAACACATCGCCACGATGAGTGCGACAACTAACGCTAATGATATGCAGAGTAGGCGTTCCCGTGCAAAAACACACGAAAACAAAACTCCGCAAGATTCTCAACGACCAGCCCGATCGGCGTTGCGAAGCAAAAACAGGCGATAAGGCGCGTTAGCAGCAGGAATTTAACACCTGCCTTTTGCTGGTGTTAAGCAGGACGACTACCTGCAGCATGAAAGGGAGCCCAGCCCAGAGCCACATCTGAAGTCCAACAGATGCCATGGAGAAACTGATCATGCAGCTCGGAGACCCTAGAGGCCCACAACACCAACCGCCACCGCCACCACCCCCAGGACCCCCCCCCCCGCACCACCCCACCCGGACTACCACCGAGGCAGCGCAGAACACGACAGCGGACCTTCCAAAAACGGCATGGCTCCTCAGCCACACAAGGGCAGAATGTGGGGAGAGGTGGGAACCAAGTAAGTGCGAAGGAGGCAACTCACCCATGAAGAAGAATGCACACAATGCCAAGTGTGGTGGTGATGTGCTGGACAGACCACAGCATGCAGAGCCCAGACATGGCCATGTGGACATATACTGCTGGCGATTACAGTGTTGTGGACAGTGGATGCAACCATGTCACCTCAGGCAGTGGGGAAGACCTCGGTCATGTAGCTGTGACATCCCCCCCTGTAAGCGCAAGTGGAGTGGGCTGGGCCGGCGTACACCAGTCCAGCATATGAGTGTGGATAAAAGGCCGGGGCTCGGGGCATGGTTAACTCCCGGGATGGGCAACGTGTCTGCTAGGGCGGCGCACCTCACCCTGCCACGAGTCTGCCGCCGTGACCTCCAGACTCCGCGACACAGGCCCCCAGCGCAGCCAGCGGCACAGCAACACGGAGATATGTGTGTGCCGGATACTGCATTCGTCCTACACTACGGTCAGCAGGTCCCACAATTCAAATCGTGCCACATTTCTGTTAATGGAGGAAACCACTAGTCAACAGACATTGCCCCCAGTGCGGCCCGCCCGGACGACGCATCATAGTTGGCTGTGCACCTGCTGAGTGCTCCAGGTGCCACTGACCCTGTGCAGCACAAGTCGACGCCACGTGGCCGTGGGCCCTTGCTGACCGCTGCCTCCGGCCTACACTGCGGTCAGTAGGTCCCCCAAGTGAATCTCAGTATTGATTCATTTATGGCAGAGTGTATGAGGCAACAGACATTGCACCCAGTGAGGCCCGCCCGGACAACGCATCATCATTGGCTGTGCACCTGCTGAGCGCTCCAGGTGCCACTGACCCTGTGCTACACAAGCCGACGACCTGCAAGGACACCAGGTGCCCCTGACCCTGTGCCACACAAGCCGACGCCACGTGGCAGTTTTGAGGCAGAATTCAGTAGCCAAAAATACAGGCCGATGACCTGGAAGGACACAAGGTGCCCCTGACCCTGTGCCACACAAGCTGACGACCTGCAAGGACACCAGGTGCCCCTGACCCTGTGCACCATAAGCCGACACCACGTGGCCGTGGGACCTTGCTGACCGCTGCCTCCGGCCAACACTGCGGTCAGCAGATCCCCCAAGTCATATTGAGTCTTGCTTCATTGATGTCGGAGTCCAGTAGGCGACAGACATTGCTTCCAGGGCGGCCCGCCCGGACGACGCATCATCACAGGCCACGCACCAGTCGAGCGCTTCAGGTGCCCCTTCCTCAGTGCACTGCAAGTCATGGACCCTTTATTATTGAATCTGTGTGTGTGATCCGATGATCACTGTTCTAGTTTTTGCCATCACCAACCACTCCCTGAGGGCTGGCTTACACACACCCCACACCCATCCAGCACAGGCCTCACTGGACATGTGACCCTGGTAATAAAAAGTGTCCGGGCACACGTGCCCGTAGCCAGTTCCACCATACATCTAAGTGTGTCTGTGTGGTCATTATGTATGCATGATGGGTCCGGGCTCTACCACATAACATTGTGCTGTGTACAGTGGACGCAACCATGTCACCTCAGGCAGTGGGTAAGACCTTGGACATGTAGCTTCGTCGTCAGCCCCTGTATGTACAAGAGTAGTGGGCTGGTCCGGCGTACGCCATTCCAGCGTAGGGGTTCGCAGATTTTGCCCGGGCCACTGGGCGTGGTTCTGTTCTGGCCGGAACAAGGAAGTACGTAATGCGCGTGTCTCTGTTGCAGTGTGGGCGCCACTCAGCCCACAATTGTCAATGTTGCAATGTATCATGCACCCGGAGGGCGGGCTCGCACGTACGGGGCAATGAAGGAGCGCAAGACCGCTCAGGGTCTTGGCCCATACATGCCAAGTGTTGTGTGTATCTGTATTGTCGCAGCATGAGCCAAATGCCTGGCCTCAATCGCAGCGCGAGTACAGCCAGCCATGAACTGTAAACCTGTGTCCGCCCTGTCCTTACCATAGGCCTACACTCACTTAGCCGCCCACCCTCAACGGCCAACATCACAGTGTCGTTGTCAGGCTTGTGGACATGCGCTGTCAGGCATGACAATGGTGTTCCGTAGGAGTGCAAGTGATGCAACCGCGCAGCACACACAAGTAAAAAGGCATGGTGGTAGGGAGGAGCAGCTGTGAGGCAACGTAACACACAGTGAGGCCGCTCATTTGCCACATGCTAGGCATGTCATACATAATTCCCAAAGTTGCAGACATCCCACCCCCAACAAGCCCCTACACATATCATGAATGCAAGCATAGGCCTGCTCCCAAAAAAAGCATTTTTGTTTTTTAATTTTCAGCCAGAGTCACGCTGAGTGCGCGAATCCGGAAGAAAATAAATAAAAATGAAGTGTGGTCTCCCGCACTTCGTTTTCTTAAAGCCCCTGGGTGGTCCAGGTCCCGGGGGCAATATTTATTAATGGTGCAGGGGCCCGAGGGGCCCCCATAGCACCGGGGACTGCCACCTCCCCAGGGCAATCCTTATTCAAATGCGTGGGGCTCGGAGCCCACCCGCAGCCCCGGGGACCGCCACCTCCCGGAGGCTTTATTTAAAAAAAAAAATTAAAAGCGTGAGGGGGCTCTTGCCCCCCACGCAGCCCCGGGGACTGCCACCCCCCTGAGGCTTTAATCATTAAGTGCGGAGAGCATCGCTGCCCCCTGCAGCCCTGGGGACTGCCACCTCCCCAGGGCTTTTATTTTAAATTAAAGGTGTGGCGGGGGCTCCTGCCCCCCCACACTGCCCCAGGGACCACCACCTCCCTGGGGCATACAGTAATTTAAATACAGGGGTCCGTAGCGTACCCCTGGCCCCGGGGACCACCACCTCCCCGGGTCTATGTTTACACAGGGAGGGGGGCCGTGTGGCCCCCCTCCTGGAGCCCTCGATGACCCTGGGGACCACCCCCCCCCAGGGCCGGCTCCTGCAATGTCCCAGGGTGCCCACCCCCGGGACATTGCCGTTTGCTATGGCAGGGCGGGAAACACTGCAAACACTGCTTTGCTTCTTGGAAGCGAGAGCAGGAAACCTGCTCTCGCTTCCAAGAAGCAAAGCAGATTGCTTTTGGGCAAGGGGAGCTGCATTTCAGCAGCTCCCCTTGCCCAAAAGCAATGCCGGCTCCCGCAGGAAGTTGGGAGCTGGCAGGGACCTCAGGGGCATTGGGGCTCCCCCCAGGGTCCCCAACTTGAGGGCCGGCCCTGGGGGATGGGGTCCCCGATGCCAGAAGTGGCCCAGGAGGGGTGCCACTCGGCCCTCCTCCCTTTAAATAAAATTATTAAAAAAGCATTTGCCATACCCCGGGGGGTGGGGGCCCTGGGGCCAAAAATGGCCCGGCAGGGGGCCACGCGGCCCACCTCCCTTTAAAAAATAAATAAAGAATTGGGCATGCCCCGGGGGATGGGGTCCCCGGGGCCAAAAGTGGCCCAGGGAAAGGGGGCCACGCGGCCCCACTCCCGAATATAAATATATATAATTTTTTTTTAAATAAGGCCGGACCCCGGGGGATGGGGTCCCCGGGGCAATAATTGGTCACAGGAGGGGTGCCACGCAGCCCCCCTCCAATAATAATAATAAAAAAACAAGGGCAGGCCTCGGGGAATGGGGTCCCGAGGCCAAAAGAGGCCCAGGGAAAGGGGGCCACGTGGCCCCCTTCCCGTTTTTTGTTTAAAGTAATAAAAATGGCTAAGGCCCTGGGGGATGGGGTCCCCAGGCCCCAAAAATTGTAAGAGAAGGGGGGCCACACAGCACCCCTTCTAAAAATATGAAAAGTAAAGAAAAACCGGCATCTCGCCAGAGGCCCTGCCCCCTCCCTGTGCCACTCTGCAAACGCGCCTCTTGGCGAGCTCTGGGTTGGGGTATTGAGTCCTCTCGCATCTTAAGGGTCCTTAGGGGCCAACTAGCCCACCAGGTACCTCCAGTAAGCCCCACACAGTGGGATTGCTGAGAAGTGGTCTGAGGATATGCCCCTTTTTACACCACTCTGCAAACACGCCTCTTGGCGCACTGCTGGTGGGTCAATGAGGTCCTCTTGTGTCCTGAGGACCTCAGGACAAAAGTGGACTTCATCCCCCGAGCAGCAGTGTGCCAGGTGGTGCGTTTGCAGAGTGGTGTAAAAAGGGGGTGTGGCCTCGGACCACTCTCAGCAATCCAGCTGTGTGGGGCTTACTGGTGGTACCTGGTGGGCTAGTTGGCCCCAAGGACCCTCAGGAGGCAAGGGGACTTCATCACCCAATCAAGAGCGCACCAGGAGGTGTGTTTCCAGAGTGGTGGACAAAGGGGGCGTGGCCTGTGTCCACCTCTCAGCAATCCGACTGTGTGGGGCTTACTGGAGTTAAGAGGTAGGCTAGTTGGCCCCAAAGGACCCCCAGCAGCGAAGGTGACTTCAATCCCCATCCAAGAGCATGCCAGGGAGCGCGTTTGCAGAGTTGGTGGGCAAAGGGGCGTGGCCTGCTATGAGCTAGCTCTTGTGGGACTTACTGGGCAATAGAGCTGCTAGTTGCTTGGGGGCCAACTATCCCTCTTGTTACCTCCAGTAAGTCCCACACAGTGGGATTGCTAGGATGTCTTCGGAGGCCACGCCCCCTTTCTCCACCACTCTGCAAACGCGCCTCCTGGCAGACTACGGGATGGGGATGAAGTCCACTTTACTCTTGAGGGACTTTGGGGACCAAGAAGCCCTCCTGGTACCTCCTGTAAGTCCTATGCAGTGGAATTTCTGAGCGCTGGTCGGAGGCCCAGCATCCTTTCTCCACCACTTTGCAAACGCGACTACTAGTTAAAGAAGCATTTGCAATGTAACAGGTTTCGCATTTGCGAGAGTTAGAGCTATTGGCGTTGTAAATGTAAAAGTTTTTTACTAATGTTTTTTGGTGTTGAGTTGATGTACATTGTGTGTAGTGGAATTATGTGGTATGTTGTGCAGTGAAATTATGTGAATAGAAAGTATGTGGTATTTAGTGTATAGGAATTATGTGGAGTGGGATTATGTATTTTGGAGAGTAATTATGTAGTATTGTAGTCTGTGTTGTGGAGTGGTAACCTCAGGTTTAGTCTTCCTCATTTCCATAGAAGCTAAACTATAAACTCAATGAGACACAAAAAAAGAAGGAACCACTGAGGAGCACTTCTGGACCTAGTCGGAGGTATGAGCAGGGCCACTGAAATTCTGTGACTATTCGGCTGCACCAATTTTCACATAATTAAACATTTTCTGCATTTGCCAAATATTCCATCATCTGCTGCCTAATCTGCAGATTTGAACAAAAAAGCCTTGTTTCTAGCTCAAACGGCTCAAATGTTCCCATAAATGCAGCGTCACGTGTTACAGCGTGGTGGAAGGCCCTTTGCAAAGTTGGAATGGTCATGTGTTACATATTGCAAAATGTGGGTGTTAAACTGGTACTAATGGTGCACAAACCTTTTTTCTTTCTGTGCCTCTCTTGCCTCTTTCTGCATTTCTCTTGCTTCTTTCTGCACCTTTCTTCCTGTTTCTGCGCCTCACTGTCTTCTTTCTGCACGTCACTTGCTTCTTTTTGCACTTCTCTTGCCCCTTTCTGCACCTCACTTGCCACTTTCAGCACCTCTGTTTCTTTTTCTGCAGATCTCTTGCCTCTTTCTGCACCTCTCTTGCCTCTTTCTGCACCTCACTTGCCTCTTTCTGCAGTTCTCTTGCTTCTTTCTACACCTCTCTTGCCTCTTTCTGCTCCTCTCTTGCCTCTTTGTGCATTTCTCTTGCCAGTTTCTGCAGTTCCCTTGCCTCATTCTGTACCTCTCTTGCCTCTTTCTGTACCTCACTTGCCTCTTTCTGCACCTCACTCTCTTCCTTCTGCACCTCTCTTGCCTCTTTATGCACTTCTCTTGCCTCTTTCTGTACTTCTTGTGCCTCTTTATGTACCTCTCTTGCCTCTTTCTGCACGTCAAGTGCCTCTTTCTGCACTTCTCTTGCCTCTTTCTACACTTATCTTGCCTCTTTCTATACCTCTCTTGCCTCTTTCTGCACCTCACTTGCCACTTTCTGCTCTTCTCTTGCCTCTTTCTGAACCTCAATTTCTTCTTTCTGCACCTCTCTTGCCTCTTTCTGTACCTCACTTGCTTCTTTCTGCATCTCTCTTGCCTCTTTCTGCACCTCTATTGCCTCTTTCTGCAACTCTGTTGCTTCTTTCTGCACTTCTCTTGCCTCTTTCTGCATCCTTCTTGTCTCTTTGGGCACCTCTGTTGCTTCTTTCTGCACTTCTCTTCCTTCTTTCTGCACCCCTCTTGCCTCTTTCTATAACCGTCTTGCCTCTTTGCACACCTCTCCTACCTCTTTCTGTACCCTGTTCCCTCTTTCTGCACCTCTCTTGTCTCTGTCTGCATACCTGTTCCCTCTTTCTGCACCCCTTTTGTCTGTTTCTGAAACTCTCTTGCCTCTTTCTGCAGTTCTCTTGCCTACTTCTGCACCTCACTTGCCTCTTTCTGCACTTCTATTGCCTCTTTCTGCAACACTCTTGCTTCTTTCTGCACCCCTGTTGTCTCTTTCTGCACTCCTGTTGTCTCTTTCTGAACCCCTGTTGTCTCTTTCTGCACTCGTCTTCCCTCTTTCTGGACCTTTCTTGCTTCTTTCTGTACTCTTCTTGCTTCTTTCTGCACCTCTCGTGCTTCTTTCTGCACCCTTCTTACCTTTTTTGCAACCCTCTTGCCTCTTGCTGTTCTCTTGCCATTTTCTGCACCTCTCTTGCCTCTTTCTGCACTTCTCTTGCTTCTTTCCACACCTCTGTTGCTTCTTTCAGCAATTCTCTTGCCTCTTTCTGCACTTATCTTGCTTGTTTCTGCACCTCTCTTGCGTCTTTCTGCACCTCTGTTGCCTCTTTCTGCACCTCACTTGTTTCTTTCTGCACCGCTCTTGCCTCTTTTTGCACCCCCTTTTTTTCTTTCTGCACCTCCCTTGCGTCTTTCTGCACCCATGTTCCCTCTTTTTGCACCTTTCCTGCCTGTTTCTGCACCTCTCTTGCCTCTTTCTGTACCTCTGTTGCTTCTTTCTGCACCTCTCTTGCTCTTTCTGCACCTCTTCGCGCCTCTTTCAGCACCTCTGTTGCTTCTTTCTGCACTTCTCTTCCTTCTTTCTGCACCCCTCCTGCCTCTTTCTGTACTTGTCTTGCCTCTTTGAGCACCTCTCCTACTTTTTTCTGCACCCCTCTTGCCTCTTTTTGCACCTCTGTTGGTTTTTCTGCACTTCTCTTCCTTCTTTCTGTACCCCTCCTGCCTCTTTCTGTACCTTTCTTGCCTCTTTGTGCACCTCTCCTACCTCTTTCTGCACCCCTCTTGCCTCTTTCTGCACTTCTCTTGCTTGTTTCTGCACTTCTCTTGCATCTTTCTGCACCTCAGTTGCTTCATTTTGCACCTCACTTACTTCTTTATGAACCCCTCTTGCCTCTTTCTGCACCCCTCTTCCCTCTTTCTGCACCTCTCTTGCCTCTTTTTGCACCCTTGTTCCCTCCTTCTGCACCTTCCCTGTCTGTTTCTGCACCACTCTTGCTTCTTTCTGTACCTCTGTTGCTTCTTTCTGCACTTCTCTTGCCTCTTTCGGCACCCTTCGTGCCTCTTTCAGCACATCTGTTGGTTCTTTCTGCACTGCTCTTGCTTCTTTCTGCGCCTCACTTGCCTCTTTCTGCACTTCCCTTGCTTCTTTCTACACCTCTGTTGCTTCTTTCTGCACTTCTCTTGCCTCTTTCGGCACCCTTCGCGCCTCTTTCAGCACCTCTGTTGCTTCTTTCTGTACTTCTCTTCCTTCTTTCAGCACCCTTCATGCCTCTTTCTGTATCTCTCTTGCCAATTTGTGCATCTCTCCTACCTCTTTTTGCACCCCTCTTGCCTCTTTTTGCACCTCTGTTAGTTCTTTCTGCACTGCTCTTGCTTCTTTCTGCACCTCTTTTGCAAATTCCTGCATCCCTCATGTCTCTTTCTGCACCCCTCTTCCCTATTTCTCCACCTCTCTTGCTTCTTTCTGCACTTCTCCTGCTTCTTTCTGCACTGCTCTTGCTTCTTTCTGCACCTCTCTTGCAAATTTCTGTATCCCTCTTACCTCTTTCTGCACCCCTGTTCCCTCTTTCTGTACCGTTCATGCCTGTTTCTGCACCTCTCTTGCCTGTTTAAGCAGCTCTGTTGCTTCTTTCTGCACTTCTCGTGCCTCTTTCTGCACCCCTCTTGCCTCTTTCTGTACCCTTTTTGCCTCTTTGTGCACCTCTCCTGCCTCTTCCTGCACATCTCTTGCCATTTTCTGCAGTACTCTTGCCTCTACACGCACTTCTCTTGCCTCTTTCTACACTTATCTTGCCTCTTTCCATACCTCTCTTGCCTCTTTCTGCACCTCACTTGCCACTTTCTGCTCTTCTCTTGCCTCTAACTGAACCTCAATTTCTTCTTTCTGCACCTATCTTGCCTCTTTCTGTACCTCACTTGCTTCTTTCTGCATCTCTCTTGCCTCTTTCTGCACCTCTATTGCCTCTTTCTGCAACTCTGTTGCTTCTTTCTGCACTTCTCTTGCCTCTTTCTGCATCCTTCTTGTCTCTTTCAGCACCTCTGTTGCTTCTTTCTGCACTTCTCTTACTTCTTTCTGCACCCCTCTTGCCTCTTTCTGTACCCCTCTTGCCTCATTGCGCACCTCTCCTACCTCTTTCTGCATCCCTCTTGCCTCTTTCTGCATCTCTGTTGGTTCTTTCTGCACTGCTCTTGCTTCTTTCTGCACCTCTTTTGAAGATTTCTGCATCCCTCTTGCCTCTTTCTGTACCCCTGTTCCCTCTTTCTGCACCTCTCTTGCCTCTGTCTGCACACCTATTCCCTCTTTCTGCACCCCTTTTGCCTGTTTCTGAAACTCTCTTGCCTCTTTCTGCAGTTCTCTTGCCTCCTTCTGCACCTCACTTGCCTCTTTCTGCACTTCTATTGCCTCTTTCTGCACCACTCTTGCTTCTTTCTGCACCCCTGTTGTCTCTTTCTGCACCCCTGTTGTCTATTTCTGCACTCGTCTTCCCTCTTTCTGCACCTCTCTTGCTTCTTTATGTACTTCTCTTGCTTCTTTCTGCACCTCTCGTGCTTCTTTCTGCACCCTTCTTCCCTTTTTTGCAACCCTCTTGCCTCTTTCTGCTGTTCTCTTGCCATTTTCTGCACCTCTCTTGCCTATTTCTACACTTCTCTTGCTTCTTTCCACACCTCTGTTGCTTCTTTCAGCAATTCTCTTGCCTCTTACTGCACTTCTCTTGCTTGTTTCTGCACCTCTCTTGCATCTTTCTGCACCTCTGTTGCCTCTTTCTGCATCTCACTTGCTTCTTTCTGCACCCCTCTTGCCTCTTTTTGCACCCCCTTGTTCTCTTTCTGCACCTCCCTTGCGTCTTTCTGCACCCATGTTCCCTCTTTCTGCACCTTTTCTGCCTGTTTCTGCACCTCTATTGCCTCTTTCTGTACCTCTGTTGCTTCTTTCTGCACCTCTCTTGCTCTTTCTGCACCCTTCGTGCCTCTTTCAGCACCTCTGTTGCTTCTTTCTGCACTTCTCTTCCTTCTTTCTGCACCCCTACTGCCTCTTTCTGTACTTGTCTTGCCTCTTTGAGCACCTCTCCGACTTTTTCTGTACCCCTCTTGCCTCTTTTTGCACCTCTGTTGGTTCTTTCAGCACTGCTCTTGCTTCTTTCTGCACCTTACTTGACTCTTTCTGCACTTCTCTTGCTTCTTTCTATACCTCTGTTGCTTTTTTCAGCAATTCTCTTGCCTCTTTCTGCACTTCTCTTCCTTCTTTCTGTACCCCTCCTGCCTCTTTCTGTACCTTTCTTGCCTCTTTGTGCACCTCTCCTACCTCTTTCTGCACCCCTCTTGCCTCTTTTTGCACCTCTGTTGGTTCTTTCTGCACTGCTCTTGCTTCTTTCTGCACCTCACTTGCCTCATTCTGCACTTCTCTTGCTTCTTTCTACACCTCTGTTGCTTCTTTCAGCAATTCACTTGCCTCTTTCTGCACTTCTCTTGCTTGTTTCTGTACTTCGTTTGCATCTTTCTGCACCTCAATTGCTTCTTTTTGCACCTCACTTGCTTCTTTCTGCACCCCTCTTGCCTCTTTCGGCACCCCTCTTTCCTGTTTCTGCACCTCTCTTGCCTCTTTTTGCACCCTTGTTCCCTCTTTCTGCACCTTCCCTGCCTGTTTCTGCACCACTCTTGCTTCTTTCTGTACCTCTGTTGCTTCTTTCTGCACTTCTCTTGCCTCTTTCGGCACCCTTTGCGCCTCGTTCAGCACCTCTGTTGCTTCTTTCTGCACCTCCCTTCCTTCTTTCTGCACCCCTGCTGCCTCTTTCTGTACTTGTCTTGCCTCTTTGTGCACCTCTCTTACTTTTTTTCTGCACCCCTCTTGCCTCTTTTTGCACCTTTGTTGTTTCTTTCTGCACAGCTCTTGCTTCTTTCTGCACCTTACTTGCCTCTTTCTACACTTCTCTTGCTTCTTTGTATACCTCTGTTGCTTCTTTCAGCAATTCTCTTGCCTCTTTCTGCACTTTACTTCCTTCTTTCTGTACCCTTCCTGCCTCTTTCTGTATCTTTCTTGCCTCTTTGTGCACCTCTCCTGCCTCTTTCTGCACCCATCTTGCCTCTTTTTGCACCGCTGTTGGTTCTTTCTGCACTGCTCTTTCTTCTTTCTGCACCTCACTTGCCTCTTTCTGCACTTCCCTTGCTTCTTTCTACACCTCGGTTGCTTCTTTCAGCAATTCGCTTGCCTCTTTCTGCACCTCACTTGTTTCTTTCTGCACCCCTCTTGCCTCTTTCTGCACACCTCTTCCCTCTTTCTGCACCTCTCTTGCCTCTGTTTGCACCCTTGTTCCCTCTTTCTGCACATTTCCTGCCTGTTTCTGCACCACTCTTGCTTCTTTCTGTACCTCTGTTGTTTCTTTCTGCACTTCTCTTGCCTCTTTTGGCACCCTTCGCGCCTCTTTCAGCACCTCTGTTGCTTCTTTCTGCACTTCTCTTCCTTCTTTCAGCACCCTTCCTGCCTCTTTCTGTATCTCTCTTGCCAATTTGTGCATCTCTCCTACCTCTTTTTGCACCCCTCTTGCCTCTTTTTGCACCTCTGTTTGTTCTTTCTGCACTGCTCTTGCTTCTTTCTGCACCTCTTTTGCAAATTTCTGCATCCCTCATGTCTCTTTCTGCACCCCTCTTCCCTATTTCTCCACCTCTCTTGCTTCTTTCTGCACTTCTCCTGCTTCTTTCTGCACTGCTCTTGCTTCTTTCTGCACCTCTCTTGCAAATTTCTGTATCCCTCTTACCTCTTTCTGCACCCCTGTTCCCTCCTTCTGTACCTTTCATGCCTGTTTCTGCACCTCTCTCGCCTGTTTAAGCAGCTCTGTTGCTTCTTTCTGCACTTCTCTTGCCTCTTTCTGCACCCCTCTTGCCTGTTTAAGCACCTCTGTTGCTTCTTTCTGCACTTCTCTTGCTTCTTTCTGCACCCCTCTTGCCTCTTTCTGTACCCCTTTTGCCTCTTTGTGCACCTCTCCTGCCTCTTCCTGCACCTCTCTTGCCGTTTTCTGCAGTACTCTTGCCTCTTTCTGCAACTCTTTTGCTTCTTTCTGCACTTTTCTTGCCTCTTTCTGCACCTCTGTTTGTTCTTGCTGCACTGCTCTTGCTTCTTTCTGCACCTCTTACTTGGAGGTAGTTTTAATCCCCCTGCCCTATTATGTACTGGGGCCTTACAGGGGAGGTCATGCCAATCACAGGGGTACCCCAACCCATAGTGTACCCTAGTGTATGTAGGTGTTTTCACTGTATTCTAAGTGTATTTTAGCATAGCACTGGCTCTGGGTCTGGTTAGTCAGAGTCAGTTACCACCAGTACCAGTCAGCAAAAATTTAGGGGCACTTGATGACTTTGCAACAAGGCCTCTTTCTGCACCTCTGTTGGTTCTTTCTGCATATCTCTTGCTTCTTTCTGCAACTTTCTTTGTCTTTCTGGACTTCTGTTGCCTCTTTCATCATTTCTCTTGCTACTTTCTGCACCTTTCTTCCTCTTAGGATTCCTAACTTTACTACTACTAAATGCCTTGTGTGAATACCGAAAGTCGTAAAGTTAGGATTCTGTCTCAGTTTAGTAGTAGTAAAGTTAGGAGTCCAAACTTTACTACTTCTAAATGCCTTCTGCAAATTCCAAAAGTAGTAAGTCTAGGATTGTATCTCAGATTAGTTCTGTGAATCGGCCCCTATGTTTGTAGGTTTAAACAACTATTTCGACCTGGCAAAATAATCCTTTTGCCAGGCCTAAGCCTCCTTTTTTAAAACATATATGTCACCCCTACTGTAGGCCCTAAACCACCCATAGGACAGAGTGCAGTGAATTAAAAAAGTTGCACATGTACCTTTAAGTTTTACAAGTCCTGGTAGTTAGCAACTCCTAAATTTCCAATTCTACCACTGTGAGCCCTACCTCTCTCATAGGATATCATTGGGTTAACTTATTACATTTAATAAGTGATAATGTTCAATTAGGAGCAGGTCGGATTGTCAAGTTTGTTGTCTAAAGAATTGCAATTTAAAACCCTCTTTAAAGGCAAAGTCAGATTTTAAGTCACAATTTAGAAAATGCAATTTTTAGAAAGCTGGCATTTTCTTGCCCCAACCATTTGGTACCTGCAGACTGTATCTTGAGTCACATGACTAGGTGGAGCTGGTAGTTGCCCTTTGTGTATTGTTCCCAGCCAGTAAGTACGAAGGGAATAGGTGTTGGCAGGATGGGCCATCTCTGACTTGTTGAGGGGAAGGAGCTGACACCTACCACACTAGTGCATCACAAAGCCTCTGCCTGTGCACACTCACAAGGGTTTGACACTAGTATTTTGTGTCCTCAGGGAAGCATCGGGCCCCGGCAGGGAGGCAGGAAACACTTCTGGGAGGTGGAAACTTCCAGAACCATCTCCTACTTCAAAGTGTGCACCAGGTATAAATAATGGACCCTCAGACCCAACTGTACAAATCACCTCTGGACCTGTGGAAGATTCAGAAGAACTGCTGTGCTGCTCTACAAGAAGAACTGCTACTCTGCTGCCCTGCTGCTCTCCCTTCTAAATGAGAAGGACTGGAGCTGCATTTTGGACCCAGGACCACAAGAGTGATTCCAAGGGCTAGTTGGCTTGCCCCCTGTTCAAGCTTCAGGGATAAAAAAGCTCCAACCACCTTGAACCCAGCACCTGGACTTGGCCTGCTGTGAGTCTTACCCCCAAGTAGATCCACCCCATCCCTTGGCCCTTGGAAGTGGGATTAAAGGTGCTCTGCCAGTCCAACTGTGTTGCCTTGGGCAGACTTGACGCAGTGAGACACATTTCTTGCAGCTCGGATGCGAGACAATGCAGCTCTTCAGAACTGCCGCTGTGCAACACATCCTCAATGCATGACCTCGCATGGCAGCCCCACAGCTCCTTGGAACCACTGCTGTGCAATGTATCCTCAACGCAGGACTACGTAGCCACTGCTGCGCAACGCATCTTCAAAGTGGGACCACAGAATACTCTGCAATCTAGATTTAAAGTACTTTGTTCCTCTGGCCTAACTTGGTCCATGCACCCAGCCTGCACTCAATCACAACCGGCCTCAACTTGTGACTTTGGTCCGGTCCAGTGTGACCAGAAAACCACATGTGCTGCTTCACACTTCTAATCAATGTTTTCACTTAAATCTTTAAATTTGCATATCTCCGGTTCTACTGATTGGAGTTTTGTCATTTTGGTCTCAAATCATTTATTAAGTTTTACTTTATATTTCTAAATTGGTGTGGGATTTTTCTGGCAATGTGTTTTCACTTTATTACTATTTGAGCTGCTGCATAAAAGCTTTACACATTGCCTCTAAGTTAAGCATGACTAGTTAATTTGAGGTTTGCTTGTGTGTCACCGTAACAGAAATTGTGTTTGCTGTTTGAGTAGGGTTTCACTCCCCCCCCAACCAGTAACCCAATTCCCAACACTGTGTCACTAAATTTCCATCTTCCATGGCACAAAATACTTGGGTATCACTTATGGAATAAACAATTTTATGTTTCTAATATTTGAATAAGTCAGTGGAAGTGGGTGTTTTGTGTAAACATATTTATTTTGTAGAAATCTGAATTTATGAACATTACATTCCATGATACTGTCATCAGCTTTCACAAGAAACTAATTTCCATTCTGTCAACACGACCAATTCAACCATGAACATAAAGCTATTTAAGTGATGCTGCTGTGAAACCTGTAACTGTCATTAAATTAAATTTAAATCAAAATATGTTGAGCCGAGCCTCAAACCTGGATCCCCAGCTCCCAAGTCAGCAGCTCTGACCCCTGTGCCACATCCTCTCCTGCCGTTGACAGTGTTCATACAAAAGGGCTTATTTAGAAGGCCCTTGCACTGCGTCTCTTTTTTCATATTAAAAGTGATGCACCGTCGGCGCAAGGTGCTTATAAATAAGCCCCAAGGTTTCTAACATGAGGTACCCTTTGCATTTTGAGAAAGGTTCCAGTGCATAGAAAATAAATGTGAGGCATAAAGCATCATGTGAATATTTCAAGTTAATATTAAGGTATATTTAAACATAATAGTTATCTGTTTAACTGGTTCATCTGATCCTATGACAAACTTGGTGGAGCAGAAGTTGAGTGAAAGAATGTTCTCACAAAGCATATATACTTCTCAAGCAAGCTACAAAAGAATGGCAGTCCACATGAAAATCAAGAATTTTGTGATGCTGTTCATCGTGAGATCCCTATTTTCACATGGTTGGTTGTAAGCATAAATGGTCTGCCATAACTTTCTCTTGTGACTGTCTAGCTTCTGTAAATCTTGCAGTGAACAATGCTAGCGCACCATACACAACACACTCGGGCATATTCTCAAGGACTCATCGCTGATTTATCGGCACTTTAGCGCTGCAAAAGTGGCGATAGATTTATCTCCCCATTCACAAGGTGGTGCAAACTGCCGACATCGCCAGTTTACCTGCGATAGCAACCGCAAAACACATCGCCACGGATGAGTGCGACAAATAACGCTAATGATATGCAGAGTAGGCGTTCCCGTGCAACAACACACAAAAACACCACTCCGCGAGATTCTCAACGACCTGCCCGATCGGCGTTGCGAACCAAAAACAGGCGATAAGGCGCGTTAGCAGCAGTGATTTAACACCTGCCTTTTGCTGGTGTTAAGCAGGACGACTACCTGCAGCATGAAAGGGAGCCCAGTCCAGAGCCACATCTGAAGACCAACAGATGCCATGGAGCAACTGATCATGCAGCTCGGAGACCCTGAAGGCCCACAACACCCACCGCCACTACCCCCAGGACCCCCCGCACCACCCCACCCGGACTACCACCGAGGCAGAGCAGAACACGACAGCGGACCTTCCGAAAACGGCATGGCTCCTCAGCCACCCAAGGGCAGAATGTGGGGAGAGGTGGGAACCAAGTAAGTGTGAAGGAGGCAACTCACCCATGAAGAAGAATGCACACAATGCCAAGTGTGGCGGTGATGTGCTGGACAGACCACAGCATGCAGAGCCCAGACATGGCCATGTGGACATATACTGCTGGCATTTGCAGTTTTGTGGACAGTGGATGCAACCATGTCACCTCAGGCAGTGGGGAAGAACTTGGTCATGTAGCTATGACGTCCCCCTGTAAGTGCAAGTGGAGTGGGCTGGGCCGGCGTACACCAGTCCAGCGTAGGAGTGTGGATAAAAGGCCGGGGCTCAGGGCATGGTTCACTCCCGGGATGGGCAACGCGTCTGCCAGGGCTGCGCACCTCACCCTGCCACGAGTCCGCTGCCGTGACCTCCAGACTCCGCGACACAGGCCCCCAGCACAGCCAGCGGCACAGCAACACGGAGATATGTGTGTGCCGGATACTCCATTCATCCTACACTGCGGTCAGCAGGTCCCACAATTCAAATCGGGCCACATTTCTGTTAATGGAGGAAACCACTAGTCAACAGACATTGCCCCCAGTGCTGCCCGCCCGGACGACGCATCATCGTTGGCTGTGCACCTGCTGAGCGCTCCAGGTGCTACTGACCCTGTGCAACACAAGTCGACGCCACGTGGCCGTGGGCCCTTGCTGACCGCTGCCTCCGGCCTACACTGCGGTCAGCCGGTCCCCCAAGTGAATCTCAGTATTGATTCATTTATGGCAGAGTGTATGAGGCAACAGACATTGCACCCAGTGCGGCCCGCCTGGACAACGCATCATCGTTGGCTGTGCACCTGCTGAGCGCTCCAGGTGCCACTGACCCTGTGCTACACAAGCCGATGACCTGCAAGGACACCAGGTGCCCCTGACTCTGTGCTACACAAGCTGACGACCTGCACGGACACCAGGTGCCCCTGACCCTGTGCCACACAAGCTGACGCCACGTGGCAGTTTTGAGGCAGAATCGAGTAGCCAAAAATACAGGCCGACGACCTGCAAGGACACCAGGTGCCCCTGACCTTGTGCTACACAAGCCGACGACCTGCAAGGACACCAGGTGCCCCTGACCTTGTGCTACACAAGCTGATGACCTGCAAGGACACCAGGTGCCCCTGAACCTGTGCTTCACAAGCCGATGACCTGCAAGGACACCAGGTGCCCCTGAACCTGTGTCACACAAGCCGACGCCACGTGACAGTTTTGAGGCAGAATCCAGTAGCCAAAAATACAGGCCGACGACCTGGAAGGACACCAGGTGCCCCTGACCCTGTGCCACACAAGCCGATGACCTGCAAGGACACCAGGTGCCCCTGACCCTGTGCACCATAAGCCGACACCACGTGGCCGTGGGCCCTTGCTGAACGCTGCCTCCGGCCAACACTGCGGTCAGCAGATCCCTCAAGCCATATTGAGTCTTGCTTCATTGATGTCGGAGTCCAGTAGGCGACAGACATTGCTTCCAGGGCGGTCCACCCGGACGACGCATCATCACAGGCCACGCACCAGTCGAGCGCTTCAGGTGCCCCTTCCTCAGTGCACTGCAAGTCATGGACCCTTTATTATTGAATCTGTGTGTGTGATCCGATGATCACTGTTCTAGTTGTTGCCTTCACCAACCACTCCCTGAGGGCTGGCTTACACACACCCCACACCCATCCACCACAGGCCTCACTGGACATGTGACCCTGGTAATAAAAATTGTCTGGGCACACGTGCCCGTAGCCAGTTCCACCATACATCTAAGTGTGTCTGTGTGGTCATTATGTATGCATGATGGGCCCGGGCCCTACCACATAACATTGTGCTGTGTACAGTGGACGCAACCATGTCACCTCAGGCAGTGGGTAAGACCTTGGACCTGTAGCTTCGTCATCAGCCCCTGTATGCGCAAGCATAGTGGGCTGGTCCGGCGTACGCCATTCCAGCGTAGTGGTTCGCAGATTTTGCCCGTGCCACTGGGCGTGGTTCTGTTCTGGCCGGAACAAGGAAGTACGTAATGCGTTTGTCTCTGTTGCAGTGTGGGTGCCACCCGGCCCACAATTGTCAATGTTGCAATGTATCATGCACCCGGAGGGCGGGCTCGCACGAACGGGGCAATGAAGGAGCGCAAGACCGCTCGGGGTCTTGGCCCATACATGCCACGTGTTGTGTGTATCTGTATTGCCGCAGCATGAGCCAAATGCCTGGCCTCAATCGCAGCGCGAGTACAGCCAGCCATGAACTGTAAACCAGTGTCTGCCCTGTCCTTACCATAGGCCTACACTCACGTAGCCGCCCACCCTCAACGGCCAACATCACAGTGTCGTTGTCAGGCTTGTGGACATGCGCTGTCAGGCATGACAATGGTGTTCCGTAGGAGTGCAAGTGATCTAACCGTGCAGCGCACACAAGTAAAAAGGCATGGTGGTAGGGAGGAGCAGCTGTGTGGCAACGTAACACACAGTGAGGCCGCTCATTTGACACATGCTAGGCATGTCATACATGATTCCCAAAGTCGCAGACATCCCACCCCCAACAAGCCCCTACACATATCATGAATGCAAGCATAGGCCTGCTCCCAAAAAAAGCATTTTTGTTTTTTAATTTTTAGCCGGAGTCACGCTGAGTGCGCGAATCCGGAAGAAAATAAAAAAAATGAAGTGCGGTCTCCCACACTTCGTTTTCTTAAAGCCCCCCGGGTGGTCCAGGTCCTGGGGGCAATATTTATTAATGGTGCGGGGGCCCGAGGGGCCCACATAGCACCGGGGACTGCCACCTCCCCAAGGCAATCCTTATTCAAATGTGTGGGGCACGCGGCCCACCCGCAGCCCCGGGGACCGCCACCTCCTGGAGGCTTTATTTTAAAAAAATTAAAAGCGTGGGGGTCTCTTGCTCCCCACGCAGCCCCGGGGACTGCCACCTCCCTGAGGCTTTAATCATTAAGTGCGGAGAGCATCGCGGCCCCGTGCAGCCCCGGGGACAGCCACCTCCCGGGGCTTTTATTTTAAATTAAAGGTGTGGCGTGGGACTCCTGCCCCCCCACACTGCCCCTGGGACCACCACCTCCCCGGGGCATACAGTAATTTAAATACGGGGGTCCGTAACGAACCCCCGGCCTGGGGACCGCCACCTCCCCGGGGCTATGTTTACATAGGGAGGGGGACCGTGCGGCCCCCCTCCTGGAGCCCTCGATGGCCCTGGGGACCACCACCCACCAGGGCTGGCTCCTGTAATGTCCCAGGGTGCCCACCCCCGGGACATTGCCGTTTGCTATGGTAGGGCGGGAGCACGGCTCCCACCATGCCATAGCTAACACTGCTTTGCTTCTTGGAAGCGAGAGCAGGAAACCTGCTCTCGCTTCCAAGAAGCAAAGCAGATTGCTTTTGGGCAAGGGGAGCTGCATTTCAGCAGCTCCCCTTGCCCAAAAGCAATGCCGGCTCCCGCAGGAGGTTGGGAGCCGGCAGGGACCTCAGGGGCATTGGGGCTCCCCCCAGGGTCCCCAACTTGAGGGTCGGCCCCGGGGGATGGGGTCCCTGAGGCCAAAAATGGCCCAGAAGGGGGGCCACGCGGCCCCCTCACTTTAAAAAATAAATAAAGAATTGGGCATGCCCTGGGGGATGGGGTCTCCTGGGCCAAAAGTTGCCCAGGGAAGGGGCGCCACGTGGCCCCACTCCCGAATATAAATATATATAATTTTTTTTTAAATAAGGCCGGACCCCGGGGCAAAAATTGGTCACAGGAGGGGTGCCACGCAGCCCCCCTCCAATAATAATAATAAAAAAACAAGGGCAGGCCTCGGGGGATTTGGTCCCTGAGGCCAAAAGAGGCCCAGGGAAAGGGGGCCACGCGGCCCCCTTCCCAATTTTTGTTTAAAGTAAAAAAAATGGCTAAGGACCTGGGGGATGGGGTCCCCAGGGCCCAAAAAATTGTAAGAGAAGGGGGGCCACACAGCGCCCCTTCTAAAAATATGAAAAGTATAGAAAAACTGTCATCTCGCCCGAGGCCCCGCCCCCTCCCAGTACCACTCTGCAAACGCGCCTCTTGGTGAGCTCTGGGTTGGGGTATTGAGTCCTCTCGCATCTTAAGGGTCCTTAGAGGCCAACTAGCCCACCAGGTACCTCCAGTCAGCCCCACACAGTGGTATTGCTGAGAAGTGGTACGAGGCCATGCCCCTTTTTACACCACTCTGCAAACACGCCTCTTGGCGCACTGCTGGTGGGGCAATGAGGTCCTCTTGTGTCCTGAGGACCTCAGGACAAAAGGGGACTTCATCCCCCGAGCAGCAGTGTGCCAGGCGGCGCGTTTGCAGAGTGGTGTAAAAAGGGGGTGTGGCCTCGGACCACTCTCAGGAATCCAGCTGTGTGGGGCTTACTGGTGGTACCTGGTGGGCTAGTTGGCCCCCAAGGACCCTCAGGAGGCAAGGGGACTTCATCCCCCAATCAAGAGCGCACCAGGAGGTGTGTTTCCGGAGTGGTGGACAAAGGGGGCGTGGCCTGTGTCCACCTCTCAGCAATCCCACTGTGTGGGGCTTACTGGAGTTATGAGGTAGGCTAGTTGGCCCCAAAGGACCCCCAGCAGCGAAGGTGACTTCAATCCCCATCCAAGAGCCTGCCAGGGAGCGCGTTTGCAGAGTTGTGGGCAAAGGGGGCGTGGCCTGCTATGAGTACTTAGCAATACTGCTGTTCTTGGGGGCCAACTACCCCTCTTGTTACCTCCAGTAAGTCCCACACAGTGGGATTGCTAAAACGTCTTCGGAGGCCACGCCCCCTTTCTCCACCACTCTACAAACGCGCCTCCTGGCAGACTACGGGATGGGGGATGAAGTCCACTTTACTCCTGAGGGACTTTGGGGGCCAAGAAGCCCTCCTGGTACCTCCTGTAAGTAATACGCAGCGGAATTTCTGAGCACTGGTCGGAGGCCCAGCACCCTTTCTCCACCAATTGCAAACACGACTACTAGTTAAAGAAGCATTTGCAATGTAATAGGTTTCGCATTTGCGAGAGTTAGAGCTATTGGCATTGTAAATGTAAAAGTTTTTTACTAATGTTTTTTGGTGTAGAGTTGATGTACATTGTGTGTAGTGGAATTATGTGGTATGTTGTGCAGTGAAATTATGTGAATAGAAAGTATGTGGTATTTAGTGTATAGGAATTATGTGGAGTGGGATTATGTGTTTTGGAGAGTAATTATGTGGTATTGTAGTCTGTATTGTGGAGTGGTAACCTCAGGTTTAGTCTTCCTCGTTTCCATAGAAGCTAAACTATAAACTCAATGAGACACAAAAAAAGAAGGAACCACTGAGGAGCACTTCTGGACCTAGTCGGATGTATGAGCAGGGCCACTGAAATTATGTGACTGTTCGGCTGCACCAATTTTCACATAATTAAACATTTTCCGCATTTGCCAAATATTCCATCATCTGCTGCCTAATCTGCAGATTTGAACAAAAAAAGCCTTGTTTCTAGATCAAACGGCTCAAATGTTCCCATAAATGCAGCGTCACGTGTTACAGCGTGGTTGAAGGCCCTTTGCAAAGCTGGGATGGTCATGTGTTACTTATTGCAAAATGTGGCTGTTAAACTGGTACTAATGGTGCACAAACCTCTTTTCTTTCTGTGCCTCTCTTGCCTC
Source organism: Calotriton arnoldi (assembly GCA_963921515.1). Classification (NCBI taxonomy): domain Eukaryota; kingdom Metazoa; phylum Chordata; class Amphibia; order Caudata; family Salamandridae; genus Calotriton; species Calotriton arnoldi. The sequence goes on along the minus strand of CAWUFW010005383.1, from coordinate 1,011,503 downwards.
TTTCTGCATTTCTCTTGCTTCTTTCTGTACCTTTCTTCCTGTTTCTGCACCTCACTGTCTACTTTCTGCATGTCACTTGCTTCTTTCTACACTTCTCTTGCCCCTTTCTGCACCTCTGTTTCTTTTTCTGCAGATCTCTTGCCTCTTCCTGCACCTCTCTTGCCTGTTTCTGCACCACTCTTGCTTCTTTTCTGTACCTCTGTTGCATCTTTCTGCACTTCTCTTGCCTCTTTCGGCACCCTTTGCGCCTCTTTCAGCACCTCTGTTACTTCTTTCTGCACCTCCCTTCCTTCTTTCTGCACCCCTCCTGCCTCTTTCTGTACTTGTCTTGCCTCTTTGTGCACCTCTCCTACTTTCTTTCTGCACCTCTCTTGCCTCTTTTTGCACCTCTGTTGGTTCTTTCTGCACTTCTCTTGCTTCTTTCTATACCTCTGTTGCTTCTTTCAGCAATTCTCTTGCCTCTTTCTGCACTTCACTTCCATCTTTCTGTACCCCTCCTGCCTCTTTCTGTATCTTTCTTGCCTCTTTGTGCACCTCTCCTACCTCTTTCTGCACCCCTCTTGCCTTTTTTTGCACCTCTATTGGTTCTTTCTGCACTGCTCTTGCTTCTTTCTGCACCTCACTTGCCTCTTTCTGCACTTCCCTTGCTTCTTTCTACACCTCTGTTGCTTCTTTCACTTATTCGCTTGCCTCTTTCTGCACACTTCTTGCCTCTTTCTGCATCTCTGTTGGTTCTTTCTGCACTGCTCTTGCTTCTTTCTGCACCTCTTTTGCAAATTTCTGCATCCCACTTGCCTCTTTCTGTACCCTGTTCCCTCTTTCTGTACCTCTCTTGCCTCTGTCTGCACACCTGTTCCCTCTTTCTGCACCCCCTTGCCTGTTTCTGAAACTCTCTTGCCTCTTTCTGCAGTTCTCTTGCCTCCTTCTGCACCTCACTTGCCTCTTTCTGCACTTCTATTGCCTCTTTCTGCAACACTCTTGCTTCTTTCTGCACCCCTGTTGTCTCTTTCTGCACTCGTCTTCCCTCTTTATGCACCTCTCTTGCATCTTTCTGTACTCCTCTTGCTTCTTTCTGTACCTCTCATGCTTCTTTCTGCACCCTTGTTCCCTTTTTTGCAACCCTCTTGCCTCTTGCTGTTCTCTTGCCATTTTCTGCACCTCTCTTGCCTCTTTCTGCACCTCACTTGTCTCTTTCTGCACTTCTCTTGCTTCTTTCCACACCTCTGTTGCTTCTTTCAGCAATGTTTCTGCACATCTCTTGCGTCTTTCTGTACCTCTGTTGCCTCTTTCTGCACCTCACTTGCTTCTTTCTGCACCCCTCTTGCCTCTTTTTGCACCCCCTTTTTCTCTTTCTGCACCTCCCTTGCATCTTTCTGCACCATGTTCCCTCTTTTTGCACCTTTCCTGCCTGTTTCTGCACCTCTCTTGCCTCTTTCTGTACCTCTGTTGCTTCTTTCTGCACCTCTCTTGCTCTTTCTGCACTCTTCGCGCCTCTTTCAGCACCTCTGTTGCTTCTTTCTGCACTTCTCTTCCTTCTTTCTGCACCCCTCCTGCCTCTTTCTGTACTTGTCTTGCCTCTTTGTGCACCTCTCCTACTTTGGTTCTTTCTGCACTACTCTTGCTTCTTTCTGCACCTTACTTGCCTCTTTCTGCACTTCTCTTGCTTCTTTCTATACCTCTGTTGCTTCTTTCAGCAATTCTCTTGCCTCTTTCTGCACTTCTCTTCCTTCTTTCCATACCCCTCCTGCCTCTTTCTGTACCTTTCTTGTCTCTTTGTGCACCTCTCCTACCTCTTTCTGCACCTCTCTTGCCTCTGTTGGTTCTTTCTGCACTGCTCTTGCTTCTTTCTGCACCTCACTTGCCTCTTTCTGCACTTCTCTTGCTTCTTTCTACACCTCTGTTGCTTCTTTCAGCAATTCACTTGCCTCTTTCTGCACTTCTCTTGCTTGTTTCTGCACTTCTCTTGCATCTTTCTGCACCTCAGTTGCTTCTTTTTGCACCTCACTTGCTTCTTTCTGAACCCCTCTTGCCTCTTTCTGCTCCCCTCTTTCCTGTTTCTGCACCTCTCTTGCCTCTTTTTGCACCCTTGTTCCCTCTTTCTGCACCTTCCCTGCCTGTTTCTGCTCCACTCTTGCTTCTTTCTGTACCTCTGTTGCATCTTTCTGCACTTCTCTTGCCTCTTTCGGCACCCTTTGCACCTCTTTCAGCACCTCTGTTGCTTCTTTCTGCACCTCCCCTCCTTCTTTCTGCACCCCTCCTGCCTCTTTCTGTACTTGTCTTGCCTCTTTGTGCACCTCTCCTACTTTTTTTCTGCACCTCTCTTGCCTCTTTTTGCACCTCTGTTGGTTCTTTCTGTACTTCTCTTGCTTCTTTCTATACCTCTGTTGCTTCTTTCAGCAATTCTCTTGCCTCGTTCTGCACTTCACTTCCTTCTTTCTGTACCCCTCCTGTCTCTTTCTGTATCTTTCTTGCCTCTTTGTGCACCTCTCCTACCTCTTTCTGCACCCCTCTTGCCTCTTTTTGCACCTCGGTTGGTTCTTTCTGCACTGCTCTTGCTTCTTTCTGCACCTCGCCTCTTTCTGCACTTCCCTTGCTTCTTTCTACACCTCTGTTGCTTCTTTCACTAATTCGCTTGCCTCTTTCTGCACTTCTCTTGCATCTTTCTGCACCTCAGTTGCTTCTTTTTGCACCTCACTTGCTTCTTTCTGCACCCCTCTTGCCTCTTTCTGCACCCCTCTTCCCTCTTTCTGCACCTCTCTTGCCTCTTTTTGCACTCTTGTTCCCTCTTTCTGCACCTTTCCTGCCTGTGTCTGCACCACTCTTGCTTCTTTCTGTACCTCTGTTGCTTCTTTCTGCACTTCTCTTGCCTCTTTCGGCACCCTTCGCACCTCTTTCAGCACCTCTGTTGCTTCTTTCTGCACTTCTCTTCCTTCTTTCAGCACCCTTCCTGCCTCTTTCTGTATCTCTCTTGCCAATTTGTGCATCTCTCCTACCTCTTTTTGCACCCCTCTTGCCTCTTTTTGCACCTCTGTTAGTTCTTTCTGCACTGCTCTTGCTTCTTTCTGCACCTCTTTTGCAAATTTCTGCATCCCTCACGCCTCTTTCTGCACCCCTCTTCCCTATTTCTACACCTCTCTTGCTTCTTTCTGCACTTCTCCTGCTTCTTTCTGCACTGCTCTTGCTTCTTTCTGCACCTCTCTTGCAAATTTCTGTATCCCTCTTACCTCTTTCTGCACCCCTGTTCCCTCTTTCTGTACCTTTAATGCCTGTTTCTGCACCTCTCTTGCTTCTTTCTGTACTTCTCTTGCCTCTTTCTGCACCCCCTTGCCTGTTTAAGCACCTCTGTTGCTTCTTTCTGCACTTCTCTTGCTTCTTTCTGCAACCCTCTTGCCTCTTTCTGTACCCTTTTTGCGTCTTTGTGCACCTCTTCTGCCTCTTCCTGCACCTCTCTTGCCGTTTTCTGCAGTACACTTGCCTCTTTCTGCACTTCTCTTGCCTCTTTCTACACTTATCGTGGCTCTTTCTATACCTCTCTTGCCTCTTTCCGCACCTCACTTGCCACTTTCTGCTCTTCTCTTGCCTCTTTCTGAACCGCAATTTCTTCTTTCTGCACCTCTCTTGCCTCTTTCTGTACCTCACTTGCTTCTTTCTACATCTCTCTTGCCTCTTTCTGCACCTCTATTGCCTCTTTCTGCAACTCTGGTGCTTCTTTCTGCACTTCTCTTGCCTCTTTCTGCATCCTTCTTATCTCTTTCAGCACCTCTGTTGCTTCTTTCTGCACTTCTCTTCCTTCTTTCTGCACCCCTCTTGCCTCTTTCTGTACCCCTCTTGCCTCGTTGCGCACCTCTCCTTCCTCTTTCTGCACCCCTCTTGCCTCTTTCTGCATCTCTGTTGGTTCTTTCTGCACTGCTCTTGCTTCTTTCTGCACCTCTTTTGCAAATTTCTGCATCCCTCTTGCCTCTTTCTGTACCCCTGTTCCCTCTTTCTGCACCTCTCTTGCCTCTGTCTGCACACCTGTTCCCTCTTTCTGCACCCCTTTTGCCTGTTTCTGAAACTCTCTTGCCTGTTTCTGCAGTTCTCTTGCCTTCTTCTGCACCTCACTTGCCTCTTTCTGCACTTCTATTGCCTTTTTCTGCACCACTCTGTAGGAGAGTAGGATCTGCCTCTTATGTTGCCCCCACTTTTTTTCTGATGTTTACACTGGTTTCTGGCTATAGTCAGGCTGGGACCCTGCTAATCAGGGCCCCAGCCTCTCTATTCTCTCTAAACGACTTGGAGTGCACTCTAGGTGCACTAGTGATTGGATACTGTGGTACCTTATGAGTCCCTAGTATATGGTACCCTAGGTACCAAGGGCATAGGTACTCCACAGGCCTACCAGGGGCTGCAGCATGTATTATGCCACCCCTGGGAAGCAGACTAAATCTGACACCACAGGCCTGCTACTGCAGCCTGAGTGAGGAAGTGCTAGCACCCCTCACTGAGATATAGGTTCCCTATATCTCTCCTACACACACATATAACCCTATCAGTCACCCCTAAGGCAGGCCCTATCAATCCTGAGGGCAGGGTGCTTGGCTTCTATGTGAGGGTGCCTCTGCCTGAGCAGGGCCCCTCTGCAGCTCTCAGAGTCCATTCTCTGGTGCTGTTTGTGGATGCGGTTAAACCATATAGTTTTAAGTGCATTATATCCTCGCGGTAAAATGCTAACTTTGGAATGGCTGCATCGAAACATGTCGTGTTTGGTGTCAAACACCTTGGAATACTACCCCCCCGCCAGTCCTGGCGGCGGGGGTAGCATTCCACCCTTCTAGAGGGATAGACATGTACCTACTGTGGAAACACGGTAGAATCCGACAGAGCCCTGGCATCACAAAATGGATGCCACCAGTCACAGACACTGGGCTGCCCTCCTGCTGATGACCAACACTCGCAGTGGAGGGAGCCCAACAATAGATATCCTGTCCCAAGGAGGTGTGACCACCTCCCAGACAGGGTTTAGTGTATTGGGGCTGGGGGGGTGCACTCTTAGAGTGCTTTGAAGTCCTGCACTGGGGGAGCAGAAGGCTCCTCTGTGCATATGCCAGTTCAAACCGGCTCAGGGGCTACCTGTCCCTGCTCTGGCGCGAAACTGGACAAAGGGAAGTGGGTGTAGCCACCCACTCCCCTGACCCTCCCATAGGTAGGGTCATAGAGCTAGTCCCTCCCCTCCTTTTAGTATAAGAGGGGGAACCTGTGCATTGCACCCTAGATTTCCCTGGACGACGCTCTACAAGAAGAATCCCAGACCTTCGACATTCCACTACCTCTGGAAGACTGAAGAATCTCCCTTGGAGTCAAGGAGTGACTCCCCTGCTTGGCAGGCACCAAAAACTACAAACGACGGTCGCAAACTACGCTGCTCCCGCCAGAGTCCGAAGTCCCTGCAGCCCAAGAAGTGGATTTCCTGACTTCTCAAAGGCCATCGTGAGTCCCCAGCGAAGCTGAGGCCAGTGGACCCCCAGAGTAATGAGGAACCGCGACCCCTGGGTACCGTGCACTATTGTCGAGTGCAACCCCTCACAACGTTCCACAAACTTGTGCTTTGGACCACGTGTGGTCCCAGCCTCTTGCAGGAATCCCTCCTAAGATCAGCGGCCTACCACATCTCGAGGGACCGTGGGCCCCTGTGAGAGAATCCTCCCGAGGCATCTTTGCGACCCCTTGCCAGCCGGCTTGTGGGTCCCCAGAAGACTTTCCAAAGAAACCACAGGGCTCCCCTAGTTGCTCCAAGCCTGCCCTGACTTACCTTTGCTGGGTGAGCTCCACAGACCTTGCTGGTCTGCGCCATCGCCTCTTCACACTTTCCCCGAGACTTGCGGTTACCAAGGCTGGTTGGCTCCGACCGAGTTGTCGACACCGCAGTAAGCCGCAGACATCGTGGAGCACGCCGAATCCAGCTCCTGGTCGTCATCGACACCTCCTGGACCTCGTGGCTGAAGAGTCAAGGCAAGCGTGAACGACCTGAACCCTGCGACGACGGTGGGCATTCATCTTCCTTGCCCCGAGTCACTGCCAAGTGACTTTGAACACTGTCCCCTCTGCTTTCAGGTCATCCTTCCACCGAATCCAGGCTTGGATTCCACCGGACACTTCTTCAAACCATCACAAGCAGCAAGTCTTCTTTGGTCGCCATTGAAAACGACGCCGCGACCCGACACCAAAGGACACCTGTGCACCCGGCTTCCCTGGGTGAGGTAACTCCAGCACTCTGGTGCTCCTGTGGGTGTGGGCCCTCGAACTACTTACCCTGTAAGTGACTTGCTTGTAGGTTCACCAGAAGTACCCTAAAACTCTTACTTTCCCCGTGCGATTCTCGCACTGACTCGTACGTGGTTCGCATCTGTGTTAGACACACCGCGTCCGACTCCCTTGCAAATCCTATCTGTAGACCGTATCCTTCGACTCGTACAGTGTCCGATCGGTGTGTTCACCTCGAACATGCAAGGGACCTTGAACATTGATATCTCAATCGCGTCTGAGCGCATAGACTCGTACAGGATTCGCATCGGTGCCAGGTCACCGCGTCCGTCCCCTGTGGGTCTCCTACTACTACCTGGGGTGGTTCTTGGGGGTCCCTCGATTCTAGATGCCCTAGACCTAGGTCTAGCAAACTAAGATTGTAATATTCAATTGTGCTAAACTTATCCTGATAATATTTGACTTGTACATATGTTCCTATCCTCTAATCTCATAAAGAGATTAGTAGAGAGTGTTTATTAATAAATACATATATATTTGATATATATACCTGTGTGGTGTCTTTTCATTTGGTGATTCAAGAGATTGTGTGGTAAAACAAGCTGCTTTACATTCCTTCAAGACTTAGCCTGAAGGCTGCTCTCCACAGCTACCACTAGGATAGCTTTCTATAAAGGTTGTCTTAAACCTATCTACCATAAGAGTCGAATTGTTCTGGTGCAAGGTGTCCACTTTAAGTAGTGAACAGCATATACCAGGCCAACTTCTCACATTGGTGGGCAGCGTGTGGGATTCCAGCTTGCTATTGTTTTACCAGAAAATCTCTATTTGAATTACTAACTGAAAACCACTATAGGTACTTAAGGTACATATAAAGTCAAGCTTAGTATCGATAAGTTCTACTGAACTTAGAGCTGTGTGCCAAGGGATAGCACACCCTTTCTACAGCTCAAGCTAGGATCAGTAGGCCACAAACTAGTGTAGGTAGTACAACACTGCACAACACTAGAATGTCCTTAAAGGGTGGAACCAGTGGATCCACTCAGCCTCAGTACAAGGACATGGCTTTCTCTGACTTGAGAGCCATGTGTGTTGAAAGACACCTGAGACTAGGACAGAGTCCCTCAACCCTGCACCTGATAGATCTGCTGACAGCAGAAGGTCTTAGATTGGCTCTAGGAGCCAATGGGTCTGAATCAGTGGGTGGGTCAATTACAGTATCTGGGTCAGACGATGAAAATCCGAATGACCAGGACTCTGTGATTGAAGGGCCAGGCCTCAAGGGGCCTGAAAAGGACAGAGGAATTCTCCCTAAGAGAACTGACAGAGTGGATGAGAGGCATAGGTCCCCTTCCAGGGAATCTGAGCACTCTTATCACTCTGGCAGAGAATTTGTCCACCAGAGGAACTCATACTTTCCCATAAGAGAGACCTCCTCTGAAAGAATGTGCAAACTGCTGCAGTACGAGGAAGCAAGAGTTGCCCTCAGAACCAAGCAGTTGGCACTGGATAGAGAAGCCCTGGAGATCCAGAGAGCTTCTCGACGAGAGGGGTTAGAACCCCTTGGTGGCAGCAACAGTGTCCCTAGAGGCAGAGAATCTATTCCAGACCATAGGAACCTGAGCAAGGTTGTTCCTCCCTCCCAGAGTGGGGATGATATCCACAAGTGGATAACTGCTATGGAGAGGGCCTGTAGAGTACAGCAGGTCCCCCAGAAACAGTGGGCAGCAATCTTGTGGCTCTCCTTTTCAGATAAAGGTAGAGACAAGCTCCTCACTGTTAGAGAAGAGGATGCTGATTATTATGAAGTACTGAAGAGTGCACTGATAGATGGGTTTGGCTTAACCACTGAACAGTACAGGTTAAAGTTCAGAGACACCCAGAAGGCACAGACTCAGGACTGGACTGACTTTGTTGATTGTGCAACCAAGGCTCTAGAGGGTTGGCTGGTTGGCAGTAGGGTTACTGATTTTAAGGGATTGTATAATCTGATGATGAGAGAACAAATCCTTAATAATTGCCAGAACCAGTTGTTGCATCAGTACCTGGTGGACTCGGATCTGACCTCTCCCCAAGAATTGGGAAAGAAGGCAGACAAGTGGGTCAGAACCAGGGTGAGGCAGAAACCCCAGAACCAAGGGGGTGACACCAAGAAGCAAGATCCTAAGGGCTCTGAGAAAGGTGGGGATAAGTCAAAAGACCAGAAGTCTTCACAAGGGCCCCAAAAATCTGCATCTGGTGGGGAGTCACAGTCCAACAAAGGAAAAGGCCAAAAGAAGCCCTGGTGCAAATTCTGTAAACAGAAAGGGCACTGGACTTCTGACTGTAACAAGTCCAAAGACCAAACCACCACCACTCCTGCCCCTAAGGCAACTGTTCCCCCTAGTTCAGCTACTGGTGGAGGTGGTACACAGACAAAGGGTTTAGTAGGGTTGACCCTGGGTTCTGAAGTGGACTCTGACCTAGTCAGAGTGCCCACTCAGGCAATGCTGATTTGTGAGGGAGACCTTAATATGTCCTTCCTAGTGAGTCCCAGTAATCTGGGCAAATACAAACAGCAGCCTGTAATAAATGGCAAACAGGCTTTGGCATTTAGGGACACAGGTGCTAGTGTCACCATGGTGGCAGAGGATCTTGTGGACCCTGGACAGATCATCCTGGGCGAAATGTACCAGGTGACCAATGCAAGCAACGCCAAGACCAACCATAGTCTGGCAGTTGTGAATTTCTCCTGGGGAGGGGTAACTGGCCTCAAGAAGGTTGTAGTCAGTGCAGACCTCCCTGTCGAATGTCTATTGGACAATGATCTAGAGACTTCAGCCTGGTCTGAAGTAGAGTTATGGACTCATGCTGAGATGTTGGGCATCCCTGCAGAGGTATTTGCTGTGACCAGGTCACAAGCAAGAATGCATGACACTGAACCAGCTCTGGATCCTGGAACAATGGACAGATGCTTCCCAAGAGGTGGAGCAGTAGGGTAAAGGCAGTGCCTTCCCCTCTGTCTCAGATCATGGATTCACCCCCAGAGGGAGGTGAAGCAGATCCTGAAGAAGGAACTGCCCCAGAGGGACTTGAGCCTGATCAGGTTGAGTTCTTGGGGGCAAGGGGCCCTTCTAGGGAAGATCTGAGGAAGGAGCAACAGTGCTGCCCCTCTCTTGAACCCCTCAGACAGCAGGCTGCTGCTGAGGCTGCTGGGAGTGCTAGTGGGTCCCATAAAGTTTACTGGGATGAGGGACTCCTATATTCTGAAGGTAGAGACCCAGCCCCTGGAGCCACCAGGAGGTTGGTAATACCTCAGAAGTTTAGGGGGTTCCTCTTGACCTTAGCACATGATATCCCTTTAGCAGGACACTTGGGCCAAACCAAGACCTGGGACAGGCTTGTTCCACATTTTCATTGGCCACATATGTCAGAGGACACAAAGGAGTTTTGTTGCTCCTGTGTCACATGCCAAGCCAGTGGTAAGGCAGGTGGCACAACAAAGGCCCCCTGATACCACTACCGGTGGTGGGGGTACCCTTTGAAAGGGTAGGGATTGACATTGTTGGTCCCCTTGACCCTCAAACTGCATCTGGGCACAGGTTTATCCTGGTGGTAGTGGATCATGCCACCAGGTACCCAGAAGCAATTCCCCTGAGGACCACCACAGCCCCTGTGGTGGCAAGAGGACTCATTGGAGTCTTCTCCAGAGTGGGTTTTCCAAAGGAGGTCATTTCTGACAGAGGTACCAACTTCATGTCAGGGTATCTAAAAGCAACGTGGAAGGAGTGTGGTGTAACTTACAAGTTCACCACCCCTATCACCCACAATGCAATGGTTTAGTTGAACGCTTCAACAAAACCTTGAAAGGAATGATTAAAGGACTCCCAGAGAAGCTTAGGCGGAAATGGGACCTTCTTCTTCCTTGCCTGTTGTTTGCCTACAGAGAGGTTCCACAGAAGGGGTTGGCTACAGCCCATTTGAGCTTCTGTTTGGGCATCCTGTGAGAGGTCCACTGTGTTTGGTAAAAGAAGGCTGGGAGTTACCTCTCAAGCCCCCCAAACAAGATGTGATGGACTATGTACTTGGTCTTCGCTCCCGGATGGCTGAGTACATGAAAAAGGCAACCAAAAACCTGGAGGCCAGCCAAGAATTACAAAAAACTTGGCATGACCAAAAGGCTGTACTGACTGTATACCAGCCAGGGCAGAAAGTGTGGGTGTTGGAGCCTGTGGCCCCAGCAGCCCTCCAGGACAAGTGGAGTGGCCCCCATACAATAGTTGAACAGAAGGGAGAAGTCACCTATCTGGTGAATCTTGGAACTCCCAGGAGCGCCCTGAGGGTGCTCCATGTCAACAGATTAAAGCCATATGTTGACAGGGCTGACATGGGCTTGCTCATGGCAACTGATGAGGACCAGGAGGAGGAGAGTGACCCTCTCCCCGACCTGCTCTCTCAGAACCCTGATGATGGGTCAGTAGATGGTGTTGCTTTGGTAAGCAGCCTCACTGACCATCAGCAAACTGAGTGCAGACAAGTTCTGCAACAGTTTAGACATATGTTTAGCCTGACCCCTAGTCAGACTTCCTGGTGCACCCACGAGGTGGACACTGGAGACAGTCTGCCTGTCAAGAATAAAATCTACAGGCAACCTGACCATGCCAGGGACTGTATCAGGACTGAAGTCCAGAAAATGTTGGAGCTAGGTGTAATTGAGCCTTCAGATAGCCCTTGGGCTAGTCCAGTAGTCCTGGTACCCAAGCCTCATACCCAGGGTGGTAAGAAAGAAATGAGGTTTTGTGTAGACTACAGAGGCCTCAATGCAGTCACTAGGACTGATGCCTATACCAAGGGCAGATGAGCTGATTGATACTTTGGCCTCAGCCAAGTATCTAAGCACGTTTGACCTAACAGCTGGCTACTGGCAGATCAGATTAGCTGATGATGCAAAAGCCAAGACAGCATTTTCGACCCCTGGTGGGCACTACCACTTTGTGGTGATGCCCTTTGGATTGAAAAATGCACCTGCCACTTTTCAGAGGTTGGTGAATAAAGTTCTGACAGGGATGGAAACTTATTGCTCAGCTTATCTAGATGATATTGCTGTCTTTAGTTCCTCCTGGCAGGATCACCTGGTCCACCTCAGGAATGTTTTGGAGGCCCTGCAGAAGGCAGGCCTCACTATCAAGGCCACTAAGTGCCAGATAGGGCAGAGTCAGGTTGTATACCTGGGCCACCTTGTAGGTGGAGGTCAGGTTCAGCCTTTACAGAGCAAGATCCAGACCATAATGGAATGGGTTGCTCCAACCACCCAGACACAGGTGAGAGCCTTCTTAGGCCTATCTGGGTACTATAGGAGGTTTGTCAAGGGATATGGATCTATAGTGACCCCCTTGAATGATCTGACCTCAAAGAAAATGCCAAAAAGGTTCAGTGGACAGCTAGCTGTCAAAAGGCATTTGAAGACCTAAAGCAGGCCATGTGCACTGCCCCCATCTTACAGAGTCCAGACTACACCAAAAAGTTCATTGTCCAAACAGATGCTTCTGAGCTGGGTGTGGGAGCTGTACTGTCTCAACTGAATGATGAAGGTCAAGACCAGCCAGTAGCTTTTATTAGAAGAAGGCTGACCCCTAGAGAGAAACGTTGGTCAGCTATAGAGAGGGAGGCCTTTGCTGTGGTATGGGCCCTGAAGAAGCTGAGGCCATACTTGTTTGGTACTCACTTCATCGTTCAGACCGACCACAAGCCCCTCCTATGGCTTAAACAAATGAAAGGAGAAAACCCAAAACTTTTGAGGTGGTCCATTTCCCTACAGGGGATGGACTATACAGTGGAACATAGACCTGGGACCCAACATGCCAATGCAGATGGACTCTCAAGGTATTTCCACTTTGAACACGAAGACTCAACTGGTCAAGGTTAGTTTAGTGTCCCTGCGTTTGGGGGTTGTGTAGGAGAGTAGGATCTGCCTCTTATGTTGCCCCCACTTTTTTTCTGATATTTACACTGGTTTCTGGCTATAGTCAGGCTGGGACCCTGCTAATCAGGGCCCCAGCCTCTCTGTTCTCTCTAAACGACTTGGAGTGCACTCTAGGTGCACTAGTGATTGAATACTGTGGTACCTTATGAGTCCCTAGTATATGGTACCCTAGGTACCAAGGGCATAGGTACTCCACAGGCCTACCAGGTGCTGCAGCATGTATTATGCCACCCCTGGGAAGCAGACTAAATCTGACACCACAGGCCTGCTACTGCAGCCTGAGTGAGGAAGTGCTAGCACTCCTCACTGAGATATAGGTTCCCTATATCTCTCCTACACACACATATAACCCTATCAGTCACCCCTAAGGCAGGCCCTATCAATCCTGAGGGCAGGGTGCTTGGCTTCTATGTGATGGGGTGCCTCTGCCTGAGCAGGGCCCCTCTGCAGCTCGCAGAGTCCATTCTCTGGTGCTGTTTGTGGATGCGGTTAAACCATATACTTTTAAGTGCATTATATCCTCGCGGTAAAATGCTAACTTTGGAATGGCTGCATCGAAACATGTCATGTTTGGTGTCAAACACCTTGGAATACTACCCCCCGCCAGTCCTGGCGGCGGGGGTAGCATTCCACCCTTCTAGAGGGAGAGACATGTACCTACTGTGGAAACGCGGTAGAATCCGACAGAGCCCTGGCATCACAAAATGGATGCCACCAGTCACAGACACTGGGCTGCCCTCCTGCTGATGACCAACACTCGCAGTGGAGGGAGCCCAACAATAGATATCCTGTCCCAAGGGGTGTGACCACCTCCCAGACAGGGTTTAGTGTATTGGGGCTGGGTGGGTGCACTCTTAGAGTGCTTTGAAGTCCTGCACTGGGGGAGCAGAAGGCTCCTCTGTGCATATGCCAGTTCAAACCGGCTCAGGGGCTACCTGTCCCTGCTCTTGCATGAAACTGGACAAAGGGAAGTGGGTGTAGCCACCCACTCCCCTGACCCTCCCATAGGTAGGGTCATAGAGCTAGTCCCTCCCCTCCTTTTAGTATAAGAGGGGGAACATGTGCATTGCACCCTAGATTTCCCTGGACGACGCTCTACAAGAAGATTCCCGGACCTTCGACGTTCCACTACCTCTGGAAGACTGAAGAATCTCCCTTGGCGTCAAGGAGTGACTCCCCTGCTTGGCAGGCACCAAAAACTACAAACGACAGTCACAAACTACGCCGCTCCCGCCGGAGTCCGAAGTCCTTGCAGCCCAAGAAGTAGATTTCCTGACTTCTCAAAGGCCATTGTGAGTCTCCAGCGAAGCTGAGGCCAGTGGACCCCCAGAGTAACGAGGAACCGCGACCCCTGGGTACTGTGCACTATTGTCGAGTGCAACCCCTCACAACGTTCCACGAACTTGTGCTTTAGACCACGTATTGTCCCAGCCTCCAGCAGGAATCCCTCCTAAGATCAGTAGCCTACCATTTCACGAGTGACCGTGGGCCCCTGTGAGAGAATCCTCCCGAGGTGTCTTTGCGACCCCTTGCCAGCCAGCTTGTGGGTCCCCAGAAGACTTTCCAAAGAAACCAAAAGACTCCCTGGTTGCTCCAGGCCTGCCCTAACTTACCCTTGCTGGGTGAGTTCCACAAACCTTGCTGGTCTGCGCCATCGCCTCTTCACACTTTCCCCAAGACTTGCGGTTACCAAGGCTTGTTGGCTCCGACCGAGTTGATGACACCGCAGTAAGCCGCAGAAATCGTGAGACACGCCAAATCCAGCTCCTGGTCGTCGTCGACGCCTCCTGGACCTCGTGGCTGAAGAGTCAAGGCAAGTGTGAACGACCTGAACCCTGCGACAACGGTGGGCATTCATCTTCCTTGCCCAGAGTCACTGCCAAGTGACTTTGAACACTGTCCCCTCTGCTTTCAGGTCATCCTTCCACCGAATCCAGGCTTGGATTCCACCGGACACTTCTTCAAACCATCACAAGCAGCAAGTCTTCTTTGGTCGCCATTGAAAACGACGCCGCGACCCGACACCAAAGGACACCTGTGCACCCGGCTTCCCTGGGTGAGGTAACTCCAGCACTCCGGTGCTCCTGTGGGTGTGGGCCCTCAAACTACTTACCCTGTAAGTGACTTGCTTGTAGGTTCACCAGAAGTACCCTAAAACTCTTACTTTCCCCGTGCGATTCTCGCACTGACTCGTACGTGGTTCGCGTCTGTGTTAGACACACCGCGTCCGACTCCCTTGCAAATCCTATCTGTAGACCGTATCCTTCGACCCGTACAGAGTCCGATCGGTGTGTTCGCCTCGAACACGCAAGGGACCTTGAACATTGATATCTCAATCGCGTCTGAGCGCATAGACTCGTACAGGATTCGCATCGGTGCCAGGTCACCGCGTCCGTCCCCTGTGGGTCTCCTACAACTACCTGGGGTGGTTCTTGGGGGTCCCTCGATTCTAGATGCCCTAGACCTAGGTCTAGCAAACTAAGATTGTAATATTCAGTTGTGCTAAACTTATCCTGATAATATTTGACTTGTACATATGTTCCTATCCTCTAATCTCATAAAGAGATTAGTAGAGAGTGTTTATTAATAAATACATATATATTTGATATATATACCTGTGTGGTGTCTTTTCATTTGGTGATTCAAGAGATTGTGTGGTAAAACAAGCTGCTTTACATTCCTTCAAGACTTAGCCTGAAGGCTGCTCTCCACAGCTACCACTAGGATAGCTTTCTATAAAGGTTGTCTTAAACCTATCTACCATAAGAGTCGAATTGTTCTGGTGCAAGGTGTCCACTTTAAGTAGTGAACAGCATATACCAGGCCAACTTCTCACACACTCTTGCTTCTTTCTGTACCCCTGTTGTCTCTTTCTGCACCCCTGTTGTCTCTTTCTGCACTCGTCTTCCCTCTTTCTGCACCTCTCTTGCTTCTTTCTGTACTTCTCTTGCTTCTTTCTGCACCTCTCGTGCTTCTTTCTGCACCCTTCTTCCCTTTTTTGCAACCCTCTTGCCTCTTTCTGCTGTT
The DNA here is from genome assembly GCA_963921515.1 of Calotriton arnoldi. Classification (NCBI taxonomy): domain Eukaryota; kingdom Metazoa; phylum Chordata; class Amphibia; order Caudata; family Salamandridae; genus Calotriton; species Calotriton arnoldi. Next base: position 996,274 of record CAWUFW010005383.1, on the reverse strand, counting down.
CTCTTGCCATTTTCTGCACCTCTCTTGCCTCTTTCTGCACCTCACTTGCCTCTTTCTGCACTTCTCTTGCTTCTTTCCACACCTCTGTTGCTTCTTTCAGCAATTCTCTTGCCTCTTTCTGCACTTCTCTTGCTTGTTCCTGCACCTCTCTTGCGTCTTTCTGCACCTCTGTTGCCTCTTTCTGCACCTCACTTGCTTCTTTCTGCACCCCTCTTGCCTCTTTTTGCACCCCTTTTTTCTCTTTCTGCACCTCCCTTGCGTCTTTCTGCACCCATGTTCCCTCTTTCTGCACCTTTCCTGCCTGTTTCTGCACCTCTCTTGCCTCTTTCTATACCTCTGTTGCTTCTTTCTGCACCTCTCTTCCTCTTTCTGCACCCTTCGCACCTCTTTCAGCACCTCTGTTGCTTCTTTCTGCACTTCTCTTCCTTCTTTCTGCATCCCTCCTGCCTCTTTCTGTACTTGTCTTGCCTCTTTGAGCACCTCTCCTACTTTTTTCTGCACCCCTCTTGCCTCTTTTTGCACCTCTGTTGGTTCTTTCTGCACTGCTCTTGCTTCTTTCTGCACCTCACTTGCCTCTTTCTGCACTTCTCTTGCTTCTTTCTATACCTCTGTTGCTTCTTGCAGCAATTCTCTTGCCTCTTTCTGCACTTCTCTTCCTTCTTTCTGTTCCCCTCCTGCCTCTTTCTGTACCTTTCTTGCCTCTTTGTCCACCTCTCCTACCTCTTTCTGCACCCCTCTTGCCTCTGTTGGTTCTTTCTGCACTGCTCTTGCTTCTTTCTGCACCTCACTTGCCTCTTTCTGCACTTCTCTTGCTTCTTTCTACACCTCTGTTGCTTCTTTCAGCAATTCACTTGCCTCTTTCTGCACTTCTCTTGCTTGTTTCTGCACTTCTCTTGCATCTTTCTGCACCTCAGTTGCTTCTTTTTGCACCTCACTTGCTTCTTTCTGAACCCCTCTTGCCTCTTTCTGCACCCCTCTTTCCTGTTTCTGCACCTCTCTTGCCTCTTTTGCACCCTTGTTCCTTCTTTCTGCACCTTCCCAGCCTGTTTCTGCACCACTCTTGCTTCTTTCTGTACCTCTATTGCATCTTTCTGCACTTCTCTTGCCTCTTTCGGCACCCTTTGCGCATCTTTCAGCACCTCTGTTGCTTCTTTCTGCACCTTCCTTCCTTCTTTCTGCACCCCTGCTGCCTCTTTCTGTACTTGTCTTGCCTCTTTGTGCACCTCTCCTACTTTTTTCTGCACCTCTCTTGCCTCTTTTTGCACCTCTGTTGGTTCTTTCTGCACTTCTCTTGCTTCTTTCTATACCTCTGTTGCTTCTTTCAGCAATTCTCTTGCCTCTTTCTGCACTTCACTTCCTTCTTTCTGTACCCCTCCTGCCTCTTTCTGTATCTTTCTTGCCTCTCTGTGCACCTCTCCTACCTCTTTCTGCACCCCTCTTGCCTCTTTTTGCACCTCTGTTGGTTCTTTCTGCACTGCTCTTGCTTCTTTCTGCACCTCACTTGCCTCTTTCTGCACTTCTCTTGCTTCTTTCTACACCTCTGTTGCTTCTTTCAGCAATTCACTTGCCTCTTTCTGCACTTCTCTTGCTTGTTTCTGCACTTCTCTTGCATCTTTCTGCACCTCAGATGCTTCTTTTTGCACCTCACTTGCTTCTTTCTGAACCCTCTTGCCTCTTTCTGCACCCCTCTTTCCTGTTTCTGCACCTCTCTTGCCTCTTTTTGCACCCTTGTTCCTTCTTTCTGCACCTTCCCAGCCTGTTTCTGCACCACTCTTGCTTCTTTCTGTACCTCTATTGCATCTTTCTGCACTTCTCTTGCCTCTTTCGGCACCCTTTGCGCATCTTTCAGCACCTCTGTTGCTTCTTTCTGCACCTTCCTTCCTTCTTTCTGCACCCCTGCTGCCTCTTTCTGTACTTGTCTTGCCTCTTTGTGCACCTCTCCTACTTTTTTTCTGCACCTCTCTTGCCTCTTTTTGCACCTCTGTTGGTTCTTTCTGCACTTCTCTTGCTTCTTTCTATACCTCTGTTGCTTCTTTCAGCAATTCTCTTGCCTCTTTCTGCACTTCACTTCCTTCTTTCTGTACCCCTCCTGCCTCTTTCTGTATCTTTCTTGCCTCTCTGTGCACCTCTCCTACCTCTTTCTGCACCCCTCTTGCCTCTTTTTGCACCTCTGTTGGTTCTTTCTGCACTGCTCTTGCTTCTTTCTGCACCTCACTTGCCTCTTTCTGCACTTCTCTTGCTTCTTTCTACACCTCTGTTGCTTCATTCAGCAATTCACTTGCCTCTTTCTGCACTTCTCTTGCTTGTTTCTGCACTTCTCTTGCATCTTTCTGCACCTCAGTTGCTTCTTTTTGCACCTCACTTGCTTCTTTCTGAACCCCTCTTGCCTCTTTCTGCACCCCTCTTTCCTGTTTCTGCACCTCTCTTGCCTCTTTTTGCACCCTTGTTCCTTCTTTCTGCACCTTCCCAGCCTGTTTCTGCACCACTCTTGCTTCTTTCTGTACCTCTATTGCATCTTTCTGCACTTCTCTTGCCTCTTTCGGCACCCTTTGCGCATCTTTCAGCACCTCTGTTGCTTCTTTCTGCACCTTCCTTCCTTCTTTCTGCACCCCTGCTTCTTTCTGTATCTCTCTTGCCAATTTGTGCATCTCTCCTATCTCTTTTTGCACCCCTCCTGCCTCTTTCTGTACTTGTCTTGCCTCTTTGTGCACCTCTCCTACTTTTTCTGCACCCCTCTTGCTTCTTTCTGCACCTCTTTTGCAAATTTCTGCATCCCTCATGCCTCTTTCTGCACCCCTCTTCCCTATTTCTCCACCTCTCTTGCTTCTTTCTGCACTTTTCCTGCTTCTTTCTGCACTGCTCTTGCTTCTTTCTGCACCTCTCTTGCAAATTTCTGTATCCCTCTTACCTCCTTCTGCACCCCTGTTGCCTCTTTCTGTACCTTTCACGCCTGTTTCTGCACCTCTCTTGCCTGTTTAAGCACCTCTGTTGCTTCTTTCTGCACTTCTCTTGCCTCTTTCTGCACCCCTCTTGCCTGTTTAAGCACCTCTGTTGCTTCTTTCTGCACTTCTCTTTCTTCTTTCTGCACCCCTCTTGCCTCTTTCTGTACCCCTTTTGTCTCTTTGTGCACCTCTCCTGCCTCTTCCTGCACCTCTCTTGCCATTTTCTGCAGTACTCTTGCCTCTTTCTGCAACTCTTTTGCTTCTTTCTGCACTTTTCTTGCCTCTTTCTGTACCCCTCTTGCCTCTTTATGCACCTCTGTTGGTTTTTTCTGCACTGCTCTTGCTTCTTTCTGCACCTCTTACTTAGAGGTAGTTTTAATCCCCCTGCCCTATTATGTACTAGGGCCTTACAGAGGAGGTCATGCTAATCACAGGGGTACCCCCAACACATAGTGTACCCTAGTATATGTAGGTGTTTTCAATGTATTCTAAGTGTATTTTAGCATAGCACTGGCTCCGGGCTTGGTTAGTCAGAGTCAGTTACCATCAGTACCAGTCAGCAAAAAGTTAGGGGCACTTGATGACTTTGCAACAAGGCCTCTTTCTGCACCTCTGTTGGTTCTTTCTGCATATCTCTTGCTTCTTTCTACAACTTTCTTTGTCTTTCTGGACTTCTGTTGCCTCTTTCTTCATTTCTCTTGCTTCTTTCTGCACCTTTCTTCCTCTTAAGATTCCTAACTTTACTACTACTAAATGCCTTGTGTGAATACCGAAAGTCGTAAAGTTAGGATTCTGTCTCAGGTTAGTAGTAGTAAAGTTAGGAGTCCTAACTAAACTACTACTAAATGCCTTCTGTGAATACCAAAAGTAGTAAGTTTAGGATTTTATCTCAGATTAGTTCTGTGAATCGGCCCCTATGTTTGCAGGTTTCAACAACTATTTCAACCTGGCAAAATAAACCTTTTGCCAGGCCTAAGCCTCCTTTTTTAAAACATATATGTCACCCCTACTGTAGGCCCTAAACCACCCATAGGACAGAGTGCAGTGAATTAAAAAAGTTGCACATGTACCTTTAAGTTTTACAAGTCCTGGTAGTTAGCAACTCCTAAATTTCCTATTCTACCACTGTGAGGCCTACCTCTCTCATAGGATATCATTGGGTTAACTTATTACATTTAATAAGTGATAACGTTCAATTAGGAGCAGGTCGGATTGTCAAGTTTGTTGTCTAAAGAATTGCAATTTAAAACCCTCTTTAAAGGCAAAGTCAGATTTTAAGTCACAATTTAGAAAATGCAATTTTTAGAAAGCTGGCATTTTCTGGCCCCAACCATTTGGTACCTGCAGCCTGTATCTTGAGTCACATGACTAGGTGGAGCTGGCAGTTGCCCTTTGTGTATTGTTCCCAGACAGTAAGTACGAAGGGAATAGGTGTTGGCAGTATGGGCCATCTCTGACTTGTTGAGGGGAAGGAGCTGTCACCTACCACACTAGTGCATCACAAAGCCTCTGCCTGTGCACACTCACAAGGGTTTGACACTAGTATTTTGTGTCCTCAGGCAAGCATCGGGCCCTGGCAGGAAACACCTCTGGGAGGTGGAAACCTCCAGAACCTTCTCCTACTTCAAAGTGTGCACCAGGTATAAATAATGGACCCTCAGACCCAACTGTACAAATCACCTCTGGACCTGTGGAAGATTCAGAAGAACTGCTGTGCTGCTCTGCAAGAAGAACTGCTACTCTGCTGCCCTGCTGCTCTGCTGTCTAAATGAGAAGGACTGGAGCTGCATTTTGGACCCAGGACCACAAGAGTGATTCCAAGGGCTAGTTGGCTTGCCCCCTGTTCAAGCTTCAGGGATAAAAAAGCTCCAACCACCTTGAACCCAGCACCTGGACTTGGCCTGCTGTGAGTCTTACCCCCAAGTAGATCCACCCCAGCCCTTGGCCCTTGGAAGTGGGATTAAAGGTGCTCTGCCAGCCCATCTGTGTTGCCTTGGGCAGACCTGACGCAGTGAGACAAATTTCTTGCAGCTCTGATGCGAGACAATGCAGCTCCTCGGAACTGCCGCTGTGCAACGCATCCTCAATGCATGACCTCGCATGGCAGCCCCACAGCTCCTTGGAACCACTGCTGTGCAATGTATCCTCAACGCAGGACTACATAGCCACTTCTGCGCAACGCATCTTCAAAGTGGGACCGCAGAATGCTCTGCAATCTAGATTTAAAGAACTTTGTTCCTCTGGCCTAACTTGGTCCAGGCACCCGGCCTGCACTCCATCACATCCTGCCTCAACTTGTGACTTTGGTCCGGTCCAGTGTGACCAGAAAACCACATGTGCTGCTTCGCACTTCTAATCAATGTTTTCACTTAAATCTTTAAATTTGCATATCTCCGGTTCTACTGATTGGAGTTTTGTCATTTTGGTCTCAAATAATTTATTAAGTTTTACTTTATATTTCTAAATTGGTGTGGGATTTTTCTGGCATTGTGTTTTCACTTTATTACTATTTGAGCTGCTGCATAAAAGCTTTACACATTGCCTCTAAGTTAAGCATGACTGCTTTTTTGCAAAGCTACAAGGGGGTTAAGCACAATTTAAAGTGGGGTTTGCTTGTGTGTCACCGTAACAGAAATTGTGGTTGCTGTTTGAGTAGGGTTTCACTCCCCCCCCAACCAGTAACCCAATTCCCAACACTGTGTCACTAAATTTCCATCTTCCATGGCACAAAATACTTGGGTATCTCTTATGGAATAAACAATTTTATGTTTCTAATATTTGAATAAGTCAGTGGAAGTGAGTGTTTCGTGTAAACATATTTATTTTGTAGAAATCTGAATTTATGAGCATTACATTCCATGATACTGTCATCAGCTTTCACAAGAAACTAATTTCCATACTGTCAACACGACCAATTCAACCATGAACATAAAACTATTTAAGTGATGCTGCTGTGAAACCTGTAACTGTCATTAAATTAAATTTAAATCAAAATATGTTGAGCCGAGCCTCAAACCTGGATCCCCAGCTCCCAAGTCAGCAGCTCTGACCCCTGTGCCATATCCTCTCCTGCCGTTGACAGTGTTCATACAAAAGGGCTTATTTACAAGGCCCTTGCGCTGCGTCTCTTTTTTTCATATTAAAAGTGATGCACCATCGGCGCAAGGTGCTTATAAATAAGCCCCAAGGTTTCTAACATGAGGTATCCTTTGCATTTTGAGAAAGGTTCCAGTGCATAGAAAATAAATGTGAGGCATAAAGCATCATGTGAATATTTCAAGTTAATATTAAGGTATATTTAAACATAATAGTTATCTGTTTAACTGGTTCATCTGATCCTATGACAAACTTGGTGGAGCAGAAGTTGAGTGAAAAAATGTTCTCACAAAGCATATATACTTCTCAAGCAAGCTACAAAAGAATGGCAGTCCACATGAAAATCAAGAATTTTATGATGCTGTTCATCGTGAGATCCCTATTTTCACATGGTGGGTTGTAAGCATAAATGGTCTGCCATAACTTTCTCCTGTGACTGTCTAGCTTCTGTAAATCTTGCAGTGAACAATGCTAGTGCACCATACACAACACACTCAGGGGCATATTCTCAAGGACTCATCGCCGATTTATCGGCACTTTAGCGCTGCAAAAGTGGCGATAGATTTATCTCCCCATTCACAAGCTGGTGCAAACTGCCAACATCGCCAGTTTACCTGCGATAGCAACCGCAAAACACATCGCCACAGATGAGTGCGACAACTAACGCTAATGATATGTAGAGTAGGCGTTCCCGTGCAAAAACACACGAAAACACCACTCCGCGAGATTCCGAACGACCAGCCCGATCGGCGTTGCAAACCAAAAACAGGCGATAAGGCGTGTTAGCAGCAGGGATTTAACACCTGCCTTTTTCTGGTGTTAAGCAGGACGACTACCTGCAGCATGAAAGGGAGCCCAGCCCAGAGCCACATCTGAAGACCAACAGATGCCATGGAGCAACTGATCATGCAGCTCGGAGACCCTAGAGGCCCACAACACCCACCGCCACCACCCCAGGACACCCCCGCACCACCCCACCCGGACTACCACTGAGGCAGCGCAGAACAAGACAGCGAACCTTCCGAAAACGGCATGGCCCCTCAGCCACACAAGGGCAGAATGTGGGGAGAGGTGGGAACCAAGTAAGTGTGAAGGAGGCAACTCACCCATGAAGAAGAATGCACACAATGCCAAGTGTGGCGGTGATGTGCTGGACAGACCACAGCATGCAGAGCCCAGACATGGCCATGTGGACATATACTGCTGGCGATTACAGTGTTGTGGACAGTGGATGCAACCATGTCACCTCAGGTAGTGGGGAAGACCTCGGTCATGTAGCTGTGACGTCCCCCCCTGTAAGCGCAAGTGGAGTGGGCTGGGCCGGCATACACCAGTCCAGCATAGGAGTGTGGATAAAAGGCCGGGGCTCGGGGCATGGTTCACTCCCGGGATGGGCAACTCGTCTGCCAGGGCGGTGCACCTCACCCTGCCACGAGTCCGCCGCCGTGACCTCCAGACTCTGCGACACCGGCCCCCAGCGTAGCCAGCGGCACAGCAACACAGAGATATGTGTGTGCCGGATACTGCATTCGTCCTACACTGCGGTCAGCAGGTCCCACAATTCAAATCGGGCCACATTTCTGTTAATGGAGGAAACCACTAATCAACAGACATTGCCCCCAGTGCGGCCCGCCCGGACGACGCATCATCGTTAGCTGTGCACCTGCTGAGCGCTCCAGGTGCCACTGACCCTGTGCAACACAAGTCAATGCCACGTGGCCGTGGGCCCTTGCTGACCGCTGCCTCCGGCCTACACTGCGGTCAACAGGTCCCCCAAGTGAATCTCAGTATTGATTCATTTATGGCAGAGTGTATGAGGCAACAGACATTGCACCCAGTGCGGCCCACCCGGACAACGCATCATCGTTGGCTGTGCACCTGCTGAGCGCTCCAAGTGCCACTGACCCTGTGCTACACAAGCCGACGACCTGCAAGGACACCAGGTGCCCCTGAACCTGTGCTACACAAGCCGATGACCTGCAAGGACACCAGGTGCCCCTGACCCTGTGCCACACAAGCCGATGCCACGTGGCAGTTTTGAGGCAGAATCCAGTAGCCAAAAATACAGGCTGACGACCTGGAAGGACACCAGGTGCCCCTGACCCTGTGCCACACAAGCTGATGACCTGCAAGGACACCAGGTGCCCCTGACCCTGTGCACCATAAGCCGACACCATGTGGCCGTGGGCCCTTGCTGACCGCTGCCTCCGGCCAACACTGCGGTCAGCAGATCCCCCAAGTCATATTGAGTCTTGCTTCATTGATGTCGGAGTCCAGTAGGCGACAGACATTGCTTCCAGGGCAGCCCGCCCGGACGACGCATCATCACAGGCCACGCACCAGTCGAGCGCTTCAGGTGCCCCTTCCTCAGTGCACTGCAAGTCATGGACCCTTTATTATTGAATCTGTGTGTGTGATCCGATGATCACTGTTCTAGTTGTTGCCATCACCAACCACTCCCTGAGGGCTGGCTTACACACACCCCACACCCATCCAGCACAGGCCTCACTGGACATGTGACCCTGGTAATAAAAAGTGGCCGGGCACACGTGCCCGTAGCCAGTTCCACCATACATCTAAGTGTGTCTGTGCGGTCATTATGTATGCATGATTGGCCCGGGCCCTACCACATAACATTGTGCTGTGTACAGTGGACGCAACCATGTCACCTCAGGCAGTGGGTAAGACCTTGGACCTGTAGCTTCGTCGTCAGCCCCTGTATGCGCAAGCATAGTGGGCTGGTCCGGCGTATGCCATTCCAGCATAGGGGTTCGCAGATTTTGCCCGGGCCACTGGGCGTGGTTCTGTTCTGGCCGGAACAAGGAAGTACGTAATGCGTGTGTCTCTGTTGCAGTGTGGGCGCCACCCGGCCCACAATTGTCAATGTTGCAATGTATCATGCACCCGGAGGGCGGGCTCGCACGTACGGGGCAATGAAGGAGCGCAAGACCGCTCGGGGTCTTGGCCCATACATGCCAAGTGTTGTGTGTATCTGTATTGCCGCAGCATGAGCCAAATGCCTGGCCTCAATCGCAGCGCAAGTACAGCCAGCCATGAACTGTAAACCTGTGTCCGCCCTGTCCTTACCATAGGCCTACACTCACGGAGCCGCCCACCCTCAACAGCCAACATCACAGTGTCGTTGTCAGGCTTGTGGACATGCGCTGTCAGGCATGACAATCGTGTTCCGTAGGAGTGCAAGTGATGCAACCACGCAGCGCACACAAGTAAAAAGGCATGGTGGTAGGGAGGAGCAGCTATGAGGCAACGTAACACACAGTGAGGCCGCTCATTTGCCACATGCTAAGCATGTCATACATGATTCCCAAAGTCGCAGACATCCCACCCCCAACAAGCCCCTACACATATCATGAATGCAAGCAGATGACAAACTGAGTGTAGGGATGAAAGCTCCTTTGTCTGAACTATCAGGCGGTAGCACATCTGCAGCTCCGACCTGGGAAATGCATGTGCCCGGCACCCCCTGACAGATACGATAGCATTTGATGACGACTCCCACACTACGCACAGCCCGACGTGAGACCAACGTGTACACATCCCACAGACCGAAGGCCTTGCTCAAACTTATCGTGCATGGAATGGCCTTCACACTTACTCCCACACCATCCCAGGCCTACAACCGTTGCACACAAACACTGCTCATTGATCCGAGCTGTGGCATTTCATCCACAGAACTGGCGCAGGTCACAACAGTGCCGCTTCAACCAGAGCCACTAACGCAATGGCAGAACATCCCGGACACATGCACAACCCCTGTCACGTGGAACTGTACCGTGCACATATGCTGCATTTACTGGGGGCATTGCCCTTGGTAGTGCTGCGGATCAGTTACCGGCTGAGCTTCCGCCTTGCCAACGTCACCTGCGTTCAGCCTGTGTTGCATTGTCGCTCATGCATATTCGAGTGGTCCATGGATGTCTGACTATCCAACAGGACGGTAGCCGAACTGGATTTCGACATGTGTGTGCGCCCCCTGTTGGCCCACGACCAGGAGTGTCACCGTGACACCCGTCTATGGGATGCCTGGATACTTGGCATACATGCTGGCAGCAGGACCTGGGAGATTGCAGAACTCCTCGTGTGCAATGACCACATTGAACTGCTCCCCTATTGGGGTGTAGTGCTAATTGGTGAGAGGGGGTGGACGCAGCACATCAGTCCGGACCTGATAATGGATTACTTCGCCGTCCTGTTTGATGAAGTCGACAACGACCTCATGTTGGAAATGCTTGCCTACGGAGCTGCACTCGCTTTCATGGACGTGTAACTACGTACCTGCAGCCACAACAGTTTGGAACCCATTGCACATGTTCCGACACCTTGTTGCATTCTGGGGTTCTGGTCACATCTCCCACGACGACAGTGAACATGGCTGCATTCGCCTGGACTCCGAATACATGAGTGGACAACAACGTGGGTGAATACACACCTGTGAATGGTGCAGCACTCCCCCGGAGTGGACAGTGGCGCTTGGCGACGTTCCACGTTCTGACATACTGCTGCATTGGTCTGCATGTTGTGGCACTTATCTTGCCCATTCTGACACGCATATGCTAATGAAGTCTACGCACCTTCACTTGTATTCAACTGTGTTGAGTGTTGATTTGTTTGACAATGTGTGTCTCACTGCCTATCTGGGTCACGGCCGTACGTGCATTTCTACACCATCATGGATGTGGGGTTGTACTAGTACATTATCATCTCACAGTTTCCTGCTTTGACACATGCGAATGGCCATTTTCCACACACAAGCGGCAGCAGTTGTGTCCTCTGTTCTGTTGTGCTGGTGTTGCTGTTTGTTCAACATTGTTGTAACTGTTGAGGTGCTCTGGAGCTCATGTGTGTGTGCTGCATTGTAGGTGAGTTGCCCCTTCAGCTCTGATTTGGCTGGCACTTATCCCTTTCAGGCGGTGTTGCTTTCACTTCTGTGCTTATACAGTGCTGTGATGTTTCAGACTTGGGTACATTGTGCTCTTGGTTGGTGTTGTGACTCTTGGCCATGGTTTGCCTGCAGATGTGCTCTACTTAATTGTGCATGTGTGCCATTGTGCCCATCTCCCCCCGTCCCACCAGTCCCTGGTCGTTACTCAACCTGTTGCTGTTGTGTCGGGTCATGTTGAGCAGTGTCCGGTCCCCCAACTCCTGCCACCGTCTCCCCACTGATGACTGTCGACACCATTTCCTCCATCTCGTCCAGCTCCTCCTGTGACGCTGGACTCCCGCCTCCAGTCTGCATTGCTGCCTTCTGGTTGTTGGCGAGTTTCAGCTTGGTCTTGCGCTTCACATCATTCCAGCGCCTCTTGAGCTCTCCCATTGTCCTCCTTAGCACTCCGACTGCATTCACCTTGTCCACGATGGACTGACATATTGCATTTTTTGTTGCCAATGACACAGTGGAGGTGACAAACTGTTGTTGATGGTGTTCTATCACCTCCGTGTAGGAGAGTAGGATCTGCTTCACATGTGTACCCCCACTTTTTGCTGATGCTTCACTGTTTTTCGACCTTAGTCTGGCTGGGGCCCTGTTAATCAGAACCCCAGCCTAGCTGCTTCCTCTTTAAAATGGTTTCCATGTGCCTTAGGCACATCTCTGATTGGAATCTGGAGTGCCCTTATAAGTCCCTAGTATATGGTATACTATGTACCCAGGGCATAGGTACCTCAGAGGCCTACCAGGGGCTGCAGCATGTATTGTGCCACCCCTGGAAGGCCCTCCAAACTGACACCACAGGTCTGCTACTGCAGCCTGGGTAAGGTGGTGCATGCACCCCTTACTGTGATATAGGCTACCTATATCACTATATACATACACACATTTAACCTATAAGTCACTCCTATGGCAGGCCTTATCAATCCTGAAGGCAGAGTGTGTGGTTCCTATGTGAGAGGGTGCCCCTGCATGAGCAGGGCCCCTCTGCAGCGTTCGGAGACCCTTCTCTGATGCTGTTTGTAGTGCAGCCTGACCATATACTCTTAAGCGCATTATAACCTCGCGTTAAATGCTAACTTTGGGATGGCTGCACGGAAACATGTCGTGTTTGGTGTCAAATATCTTGGAATACTACCCCCCGCCAGTTCTGGCAGCGGGGTAGCATTCCACTCTTCTAGAGGGAAAGACATGTACACACCGGTATACCCGGTACTGACTTTCCAGAGCCCTGGCATCACAAAATGGATGCCGCTGCCACAGACACGAGTCTGGCCTCCTGCTGCTGACCGAAACTCCAGCAGGGGAGGCCTGGACAATAGGTTTCCTGTCCCAGGGAGGTGTGACCACCTCCCCAGACAGGATAGTGTGTATTGGGGCTGGGCGGGAGCACTCTCGGGTGCTTTGAAATCCTGCACTGGGGGCACACTTGGTGTCCCTGTGCATACCCCAGTTCAAACCGGCTCAGGGGCTTCCAGCCCCTGCTCTGGCGCAAAACTGGACAAAGGGAAAGGGGTGTAACCACCCCTCTGCCCTGGCCCTCCCATAGGCGGGGCCACAGAGTATGTCCAACCCACTACCTTAGTATAAGTAGGGGAACCCAGTCCTTAGGACTTTAGATTTACCTGGACGAAACTCTGACACAGAATCCTGGACCTTCGACGCTCTACTTCAAGATTAGAGGACTGAAGAATCTCCCTTGGGGTCAAGGAGTGACTCCCTGCTTGGCAGGCACCAAAGAAGCAATTGTCCGGTCTGCATCGCTGAAGCTCCCGTCGGACGCCGAAGTCTTTGCATCACCAGAGGTGGATTTCCAGACTTCCCGAGGCTGCCCTGAGTCCCCAGCAAAGCTGAGGCCCGTAGCTGTCGTGGGTAACGTGGAACCGTGACCCCTGGACACCAATCGCATTTGCAAGTGCATCCTCTTCTGGGTCTCCCACGAAGTCATGCTTTGGGCTCCGAGTAGCCCCAGCCTCCAGCACCAACTGCACCGAAGATCACTGGCCTCCACTCCACGAGTGTCCTGTGAGCCAGCTCCACGTGCATCGTCTCAAGGCTCCTTCACGGTCGCTAGTCCGTGGGCTAGTAGTCCCTCCTGAAGGCCAATCTTTTTCTGCTTGGGCTCCCTGGTTGCTCCAGGCGTGCCCTGACTTATCCTCGCTGGGTGAGTCCCCCAGACCTTGCTGGTCTGCAACATTGTCCTTCTTCTATTTCCATGAGACTTGCCGTTGACAAGGCTTGTTGGGTCCAATCCGGTCGCCGACACCCCTGCAATTGACAGACGTCGTGGGACAGCTCGAATCCAGCTCCTGGTTGTCGTCGACGCCTTCTGGACCTCGTGGCTGAAGAGTCAAGACGACCGTCAACCTACCTGAAGCACTCGACATCGGTGGGCATCTGCTCATCGTCTTCCTGGTCACTGGCTAGTGACCCAGACTCTGTCCCCTCTGCTTTCAGGTTCTTCAGATCTTCGATCCACCTTTGGATCCACCCGAACACTTTCGACTTGGCCGCCAGCAGCACTTTGCAGCAGATCGCCATTGAAAGCGACGACGAAACCCGACCCCGAAAGACACCTATGCACTCGGCTCCCTGGGTGAGGTAACTCGAGTACTCCGGTGCTCCCGTGGGTATTGACACTAGAACAGCCTAGTTCTCAAAGGGTTTGCTCCAAGTCCTCCTCTAAGTGTCCCTTTTCTTTTAAATTCTAATCGCGACTTTCCCCATAGAAGTTAACGGTGGTTCGCGGTTGTGTTCATACACTGCACGCGTCCCCCGTGGGTCCCCTGTGTCACTGCCTTGGGTGGTTCCTTGTGGTCCAAGCACTTCTACAGGCTCTAGGCCTTGTGTCTAGCTCAGTCGTGGTTCTGTTACCACTTTATTGGTATATGGTTTGGCACGCCCCTGGGGCTCAAACGTGTATTTGTGCTATTACTGTAGATAACTAACTTATAATTTATGTACTTCGAACTCTAGCCTCATAAAGAGACTAGAGGGGTGTGTTTAGTAATAAATACATATATTTTGAATATATACCTGGTGTGGTCCTCTTTCATTTGGTCACTCAAGAGATTATAGACTGGTAAAACAAGCTGCTTTACATTCCTTCAAGACTTAGCCTGAAGGCTGCTCTCCATAGCTACCACTAGGATAGCTTTCAATAAAGGTTGTCTTTAACCTATCTCCAATAAGGGGTTGTTTGGACTGGTGCAAGGTGCCCACTATAATTAGTGGACAGCATATGCCAGGCCAACTTCTCACATTGGTGTGCATCGTGTTGGGATTCCAGCTTGCTATTGTTTTACCAGATAATCTCAATTGAATTGATCAACTGAAAACCACTAAGGGTACCTAAGGTACATATAAATCAAGCTTAGTAATACAGTAAGTTCTACTGAACTTAGAGTTGTGTGTTAAGGGATAGCACACCCTTTCTACAACTCAAGAGAGTTTAGTAGGCCACACTAGAGTAGGTAGTGCATACACCACACCTCACTAGTAATGTCTTCAAAGCCAGGACCCAGTGAGTCCTTGCCAGAAGCCAGTGGGCTTCTTCCCTCCAAGTATGATAAACTCCCATTCTTGGAATTGAGAGCATTATGCAATACTAGGAAGTTGAAGGCAGGCAAAAGTGCCAGCACCCAACACCTCAGGGAGGTGTTACTAGCTGATGATCTCAGCAGGCCCCTAGGGTCTGAAGGGGTAGGCAAAGAGGGTGGGGCAGAAGATGAGGAAGGGGCCAGGGGTGAAGAAACCCAGCCCCCCCTCTGAAACTGGCCAGGAAGGTGAAAATGACCTTGTCCTGGAAAACCCAATTCCTCCTGTGGAGGAGGAGGAGGGAGAGGATCAGAATGACCTCCCCTTTGTCCCCCCAGGAAGAGTTCTGAGTGTGCCCAGAAGGTCTAGGTCTCCTTCTCAGGAGTCTAACCACTCTGACACCTCAATAGGGACCTCTGTCTCCTCTCATAGGAGGGAATCCTCTCATGAGAGGAGAAAGAGACTGATTCAATATGAGCAAACTCAGCTTGAACTCAGGAAACAGCAATTGGCTATAGACAGGGAGTACCTAGATCTCTATAGAGAGAGACAAAAGTTGGGACTAGAGTCCCATGGTGGCAGCAGTTTCCCCAAAGATAGGGAAAGGTCTTATGACCATAGAAACCGGAGCAAGATTGTCCCTCCCTACCAGAGTGGGGATGACATCCACAAATGGATAACTGCTCTAGAGAGGGCCTGTAAAGTACAGAGGGTCCCTCATGAGCAGTGGGCAGCAATCTTGTGGCTCTCCTTTGCAGACAAAGTTAGAGACAAGCTCCTCACTGTTAGAGAGGAGGATGCTGATAATTACAAAGTCTTGAAGAGTGCTCTAATTGATGGGTTTGGCCTAACCACTGAACAATACAGGTTAAAGTTCAGGGATACCCAAAAAGCACAGACTCAAGACTGGGTGGACTTTGTTGATTGTTCTGCCAAGGCTCTGGAAGGTTGGTTATTGGGCAGTAAGGTATGTTACTTCACAGGATTGTACAATCTGATAATGAGAGAGCAGATTCTTAATAACTGTCAAAATCAGCTGTTGCATCAGCACCTGGTAGACTCTGATCTGACCTCTCCCCAAGAATTGGGAAAGAAGGCAGACAAATGGGTCAGAACCAGGGTGAAGGAGAAGGTACAGAACCAAGGTGGTGACCCTAAGAAGCAAGATTCGAAAACCTCTGATAAGGGTGGGGAGAAGGGTAAAGATCAAAAGTCTTCACAAGGCCCCCAAAAATCTTCTTCAGGTGGGGATTCACAGTCTACCAAAGGGAAAGGCCAAAGGAAACCATGGTGCAAGGTCTGTAAGCAAAAGACCCACTGGACCAGTGATTGCACCAAGTCCAAAGACTCTACTCCAGCCCCCACCAATGCCCCTAAGGCACCTGCTCCCCCTAGTGCAGTTACAGTTGGTGGTGGGACTACACAAGCCAAGGGTTTAGTAGGGTTGACCCTGGGTAAAGAGATGAGCTCTGACCTAGTCAGAGAACTCACTCAGGCTGTCCTAGTCTGTGATGGAGGCATGGATATGACCTCCTCTGTGAGTCCCAGTAATCTGGGCAAGTACAGACAACAGCCTTTAATCAATGGAAGAGAGGCTTTGGCATTTAGGGACACAGGGGCAAGTGTCACCATGGTGACACAAGACCTTGTGAATCCTGGGCAGATAATACTTGGTGAAATGTACCAAGTGACCAATGCTAGCAACGTCAGAACAGACCATACTCTGGCAGTTGTTAACTTCTCCTGGGGAGGGGTAACTGGCCTTAAGAAGGTTGTGGTAAGTGCAGACCTCCCCGTTGAATGCTTGCTTGGCAATGACTTAGAAACTTCAGCTTGGGCAGAAGTGGAGCTCAGGACACATGCAGAAATGCTGGGGATCCCTGCAGATGTGTTTGCTGTGACCAGGTCACAAGCCAAAATGTCTAGCACTGAACAGGCCTTGGATTCTGGAATAATGGACCAAGTGCCCTCCAAGAAGAGGAGTAGTAGGGTAAAGGCAGTGCCTTCCCCCTTGGCTCAGAAGGAAGATCAGTCCCTTGAGGGGGATGATCTCAGTCCTGAGGAAGGAACTGTCCCAGAGGAGATTGAACCTGACCAGGTTGAGTTCTTGGGGACAGGGGGCCCTTCCAGGGCAGATCTGAGCCAGGAGCAGCAGAGCTGCCCCTCTCTTGAACCCCTCAGACAGCAAGCTGCTGCTGAGGCTGCTGGGAAAGCTAGTGGTCCCCATACTGTGTATTGGGATGATGGACTCTTGTACTCAGAGTGTAGAGACCCCAAGCCTGGTTCTACCAGGAGGTTGGTTATACCTTTGAAGTTCAGGGGCTTCCTATTGACCCTAGCCCATGATATTCCCTTAGCAGGTCACCTGGGCCAGAACAAGACTTGGGACAGAATTGTCCCTCACTTTCACTGGCCCCACATGTCTGAAGACACCAAGGAGTTTTGTCGCTCCTGTGTAACCTGCCAGGCCAGTGGCAAGGCAGGTGGCACTACAAAGGCCCCCTGATACCACTACCTGTGGTGGGGGTTCCCTTTGAAAGGGTGGGGATTGACATTGTTGGTCCCATGGATCCCCAAACAGCATCTGGGCACAGGTTTATCCTGGTGGTAGTGGATCATGCCACCAGGTACCCAGAGGCTATTCCCCTTAGGACCACTACAGCACCTGTGGTGGCAAGGGCCCTCCTGGGAATTTTCTCAAGAGTGGGCTTCCCTAAGGAGGTTGTATCAGACAGGGGTGCAAACCTTATGTCTGGATACTTAAAAGCAATGTGGAAGGAGTGTGGAGTGACTTACAAGTTCACCACACCCTATCACCCACAATGCAATGGTTTGTTTGAGAGATTCAACAAAACCTTGAAGGGCATGATTAAAGGGCTCCCAGAAAAGCTTAGGCGAAGATGGGACATACTCTTGCCCTGCCTTTTATTTGCGTACAGGGAGGTGCCTCAAAAGGGGTTGGCTACAGCCCTTTTGAACTTTTGTTTGGTCACCCTGTCAGGGGTCCACTGTGCTTGGTGAAGGAAGGATGGGAGTTACCTCTCAAGCCCCCAAAGCAAGACATAGTGGACTACGTACTTGGTCTCCGCTCCCGGATGGCTGAGTATATGAAAAAGGCAACTAAAAACCTTGAGGCTAGCCAGGAACTTCAAAAGCCTGGCATGACCAAAGGCTGTACTGACTGTTTATCAGCCAGGACAGAAGGTGTGGGTGTTGGAGCCAGTGGCCCCAGCAGCTCTCCAGGACAAATGGAGTGGACCCCACACCATTGTTGAACAGAAGGGTGAGGTTACCTACTTAGTAGACCAAGGAACACCCAGGAGTCCCCACAGGGTTCTCCATGTCAACAGGTTAAAACCATATGTGGACAGGGCAGACATGGGCTTGCTCATGGCTACTGATGAGGGACAGGAGGAAGAGAGTGACCCACTCCCTGACCTGCTCTCACAGAACCCTGGTGATGGGTCAGTGGATGGTGTAGCCTTGGCAGGCAGCCTCACTACCCAGCAGCAGACTGATTGCAGACAGGTGCTCAATCAGTTCAGACACATATTCTCACTGACACCCAGTCAGACTACCTGGTGCACTCATGAAGTGGACACTGGGGACAGTCTGCCTATTAAAAATAAGATTTATAGGCAACCTGACCATGTCAGGGACTGTATCAGGACAGAAGTCCAGAAGATGTTGGATTTGGGAGTTATTGAACCCTCAGATAGCCCTTGGGCTAGTCCAGTGGTCCTTGTGCCAAAACCTCACACCAATGGTGGGAAAAGAGAGATGAGGTTTTGTGTGGACTACAGGGGTCTCAATGCAGTCACTAGGACTGATGCCCATCCAATACCAAGGGCCGATGAGCTAATAGACACTTTGGCCTCAGCCAAGTATCTAAGCACATTTGACCTGACAGCTGGCTACTGGCAGATCAGACTAGCTGATGATGCAAAGCCAAAGACAGCATTCTCAACCCCTAGTGGGCATTATCAATTTGTGGTGATGCCCTTTGGTCTGAAGAATGCACCTACCACTTTTCAGAGGTTGGTGAATACAGTCCTTACAGGTCTGGAAGCCTATAGTGCAGCATATCTAGATGATATTGCTGTCTTTAGCTCCATCTGGGAGGATCACCTGGTCCACCTCAGAAATGTTTTACAGGCCCTGCAGAAAGCAGGCCTGACTATCAAGGCCACCAAGTGCCAGATAGGGCAGAGTCAGGTTGTGTACCTGGGCCACCTTGTGGGTGGAGGCCAGCTTCAACCACTGCAGAGCAAGATCCAGACCATCATGGACTGGACTGCTCCGACTAACCAGACCCAGGTGAGAGCCTTACTATAGGAGATTTGTCAAGGGGTATGGATCAATAGTGACACCCCTGAATGACTTAACTTCCAAGAAAATGCCCAAAAAGGTTCAGTGGACAGTTAGCTGTCAAAAGGCATTTGATGACCTGAAGCAGGCCATGTGCACTGCTCCCATTCTACAGAGTCCTGATTACTCCAAGAAGTTCATTGTTCAAACTGATGCATCTGAATTGGGGGTAGGGGCTGTACTGTCACAATTGAATGATGAAGGTCAGGATCAGCCGGTAGCTTTCATTAGCAGAAGGCTGACCCCTAGAGAGAAACGTTGGTCAGCCATTGAGAGGGAGGCCTTTGCTGTGGTCTGGGCTCTGAAGAAGTTGAGGCCATACTTGTTTGGTACTCACTTCCTTGTTCAAACAGACCATAAGCCCCTCTTATGGCTAAAACAAATGAAGGGTGAAAACCCCAAACTGCTTAGGTGGTCCATTTCCCTACAGGGGATGGACTTCACAGTGGAACATAGACCTGGGAGTAACCATGCCAATGCAGATGGACTCTCTAGGTACTTCCACTTAGAACATGAAGACTTAACTGGGCAAGGTTAGTTTAATGTCCCTACGTTTGGGGGGTTGTGTAGGAGAGTAGGATCTGCTTCACATGGGTACCCCCACTTTTTGCTGATGCTTCACTGTTTTTCGACCTTAGTCTGGCTGGGGCCCTGCTAATCAGAACCCCAGCCTAGCTGCTTCCTCTTTTAAATGGTTTCCATGTGCCTTAGGCACATCTCTGATTGGAATCTGGAGTGCCCTTATAAGTCCCTAGTATATGGTATACTATGTACCCAGGGCATAGGTACCTCAGAGGCCTACCAGGGGCTGCAGCATGTATTGTGCCACCCCTGGAAGGCCCTCCAAACTGACACCACAGGTCTGCTACTGCAGCCTGGGTAAGGTGGTGCATGCACCCCTTACTGTGATATAGGCTACCTATATCACTATATACATACACACATATAAACCTATAAGTCACTCCTATGGCAGGCCTTATCAATCCTGAAGGCAGAGTGCGTGGTTCCTATGTGAGAGGGTGCCCCTGCATGAGCAGGGCCCCTCTGCAGCGTTCGGAGACCCTTCTCTGATGCTGTTTGTAGTTCAGCCTGACCATATACTCTTAAGCGCATTATAACCTCGCGTTAAATGTTAACTTTGGGATGGCTGCACGGAAACATGTCGTGTTTGGTGTCAAACATCTTGGAATACTACCCCCCCGCCAGTTCTGGCGGCGGGGGTAGCATTCCACCCTTCTAGAGGGAAAGACATGTACACACCGGTATACCCGGTACTGACTTTCCAGAGCCCTGGCATCACAAAATGGATGCCGCTGCCACAGACACGAGTCTGGCCTCCTGCTGCTGACCGAAACTCCAGCAGGGGAGGCCTGGACAATAGGTTTCCTGTCCCAGGGAGGTGTGACCACCTCCCCAGACAGGATAGTGTGTATTGGGGCTGGGCGGGAGCACTCTCGGGTGCTTTGAAATCCTGCACTGGGGGCACACTTGGTGTCCCTGTGCATACCCCAGTTCAAACCGGCTCAGGGGCTTCCAGCCCCTGCTCTGGCGCAAAACAGCACAAATGGAAAGGGGTGTAACCACCCCTCTGCCCTGGCCCTCCCATAGGTGGGGCCACAGAGTATGTCCAACCCCCTACCTTAGTATAAGTAGGGGAACCCAGTCCTTAGGACTTTAGATTTACCTGGATTAAACTCTGACACAGAATCCTGGACCTTCGACGCTCTACTTCAAGATTAGAGGACTGAAGAATCTCCCTTGGGGTCAAGGAGTGACTCCCCTGCTTGGCAGGCACCAAAGAAGCAATTGTCCGGTCTGCATCGCTGAAGCTCCCGTCGGACGCCGAAGTCTTTGCATCACCAGAGGTGGATTTCCAGACTTCTCCGAGGCTGCCCTGAGTCCCTAGCAAAGCTGAGGCCCGTAGCTGTCGTGGGTAACGTGGAACCGTGACCCCTGGACACCGATCGCATTTGCAAGTGCAACCTCTTCTGGGTCTCCCACGAAGTCGTGCTTTGGGCTCCGAGTAGCCCCAGCCTCCAACACCAACTGTACCGAAGATCACTGGCCTCCAATCCACGAGTGTCCTGTGAGCCAGCTCCACGTGCATCGTCTCGAGGCTCCTTCACGGTCGCTAGTCCGTGGGCTAGTAGTCCCTCCCGAAGGCCAATCTTTTTCTGCTTGGGCTCTCTGGTTGCTGCAGGCGTGACCTGACTTATCCTTGCTGGGTGAGTCCCCCAGACCTTGCTGGTCTGCAACATCGTCCTTCTTCTATTTCCACGAGACTTGCTGTTGCCAAGGCTTGTTGGGTCCAATCCGGTCGTTGATACCCCTGCAATTGACAAACGTCATGGGACAGCTCGAATACAGCTCCTGGTTGTCATCGACGCCTCCTGGACCTTGTGGCTGAAGAGTCAAGACGACCGTCAACCTACCTGAAGCACTCGACATTGGTGGGCATCTGCTCATCGCCTTCCTGGTCACTGGCTAGTGACCCAGACTCTGTCCCCTCTGCTTTCAGGTTCTTCAGATCTTCGATCCACCTTTGGATCCACCCGAACACTTTCGACTTGGCCGCCAGCAGCACTTTGCAGCAGATCGCCATTGAAAGCGACGACGAAACCCGACCCCGAAAGACACCTATGCACCCGGCTCCCCTGGGTGAGGTAACTCGAGTACTCCGGTGCTCCCGTGGGTATTGACACTAGAACAGCCTAGTTCTCAAAGGGTTTGCTCCAAGTCCTCCTCTAAGTGTCCCTTTTCTTTTAAATTCTAATCGCGACTTTCCCCATAGAAGTTAACGGTGGTTCGCGGTTGTGTTCATACACTGCACGCGTCCCCGTGGGTCCCCTGTGTCACTGCCTTGGGTGGTTCCTTGTGGTCCAAGCACATCTACAGGCTCTAGGCCTTGTGTCTAGCTCAGTCGTGGTTCTTATACCACTTTATTGGTATATGGTTTGGCATGCCCCTGGGGCTCAAACGTGTATTTGTGCTATTACTGTAGATAACTAACTTATAATTTATGTACTTCGAACTCTAGCCTCATAAAGAGACTAGAGGGGTGTGTTTAGTAATAAATACATATATTTTGAATATATACCTGGTGTGGTCCTCTTTCATTTGGTCACTCAAGAGATTATAGACTGGTAAAACAAGCTGCTTTACATTCCTTCAAGACTTAGCCTGAAGGCTGCTCTCCATAGCTACCACTAGGATAGCTTTCAATAAAGGTTGTCTTTAACCTATCTCCAATAAGGGGTTGTTTGGACTGGTGCAAGGTGCCCACTATAATTAGTGGACAGCATATGCCAGGCCAACTTCTCACACTCCGTTTTCAGGATCCGGTTTTCCTGCGGACTGAACCGCGTCCTCCTCTTCTTCTTGTCCTTGCCATTCCCTGCCCCGAGGTCCCAGGCTGGTCCTCCGGGGGGCTTGTGGGGTTCTGGTTGTCCACTGTACTTGCTCCGGCTGCCTCCATTGTGCTTCGCTGTTGTTTTGTTTTTGTTTGTGTTTTTTTTTTCTGCTTTTGTAGTGATTTTCCCCGCCTAACGTGTGTGAATTGCAGGCCTGGCGCTGCTTCTCGCTGATTGTCTTATCGCGGTTGGGCCAATTGCAACTTTTTTCGCATTCGGGTTTGGATTTTAATTGCCGTCCCGGTACTGTTATCGAGGACATTTGCCGCGTTATGGGGAAACTATCGCATGTTACCGCCGTGTTGAGAATGCGACGTTGACACAGAGTTGTTTTCCCGCAATAGACGGCGATATGGAAACTTGCGTTAACCTATTCTGGCGATGTTTATCGCACGTTCTCGTGAATATCCCCCTCAGTTTCACATTTTCAACAAGATATTTCCGCTCAAGGAAAAAACTCTCAAATAAGCATAAGTAAACAGGAAATTACTCATGCTACAGGTAGCCAAATAGTCAAGGTCTACGAGAGATTATAACTGTTATAAAAATTATTAGCAGACCTAAAACATGATAGGTACTTTAAATATTTACATTAAATATTCAGTTAAGATTGTAGTATTTTCTTTTAACAAACAAAGAAGTGCATGTTCAAAGCTCTGAATTATCTGGTGAAAAAACAATAGTTCCTGGTTACTGTTTGAGGTTGTGGACCAGATGTATGAAACTCTGGTTGCAAATTACTAGTCACAAGGTGCAACAAGTTATTTTGTGACCAGTGTAGAGTTTTGGGAAGCGAAATATGTACTAACTGATTGGTTCATAAAATTGCAAATCGTAGTGGGGTGCAATCTAATCTACCTTATCAATATTCATGATGCAGGCCACAAATTTCAAATCACTACAATTGCTGGCCAACACAGGAAAGATAGTGTGCTTGGATCAGCAGTCTACCATGTCTACTGGAGCCCAACTTCCTTAAAGGAAACGGGGCTGTGTTAAAAAAGGAAACATTTAGAAGCTTTGCATTAGAGTAATGCGTCCTCCTCAACAAACCTTTTTTGATGAACTCACAAAAAGGATAGTGTCTAAAGGGGTCCCCCTTTCCTCAGTGAATGTGTTACTAGGGGCGGCTCCTCCATGTGGGCGGAGGAGCCTCGCCCCACTGCTTTCTCGCAGTGTTAGAAGCAGAAACATAAATGGTATTATAAATACCATTTTATGTTTCTGCTTCTCGCACTGTGAGAAAGCAGAAGGAGTTTGGTTGGGGGTGGGTGGGTGGGCGGGCCTGCTCGAGGGCAGGGGAGGAGTGGCTAGCCCAATGCTGGGGGCTCTGACTGTTGGGTCGGCCCTCTGGGGCCGACCAAACGAGTCATGCGCACTCTCCATTTTTTCCATGTACGCTGCATGCAGCCAACATGGAGAAAATGGCCTCCCCATAGAGGCCTGTGCGGTCGGCTTCCCAGCCAATCACAATGCTGCCATTCCAGCACTGTAATTGGCTTAGGGGAGGAGAGGGAAGCTGCCTGCTGCCTGTTGCAGAGGATGACGCGGGACCAATGACGCGGGACCGGGCCGGCAAAGGTACGTTTTTTATTTTAAATTAAACCCCCCCGCGACCCCCTCCCTGCGCAACCCCCCACCCGCGAGTCATGCCGGCCGAGACTGAGTTACCATCTTCTTTTAGGTCTTGGTAGTCTTTAAATATTTTCAACTAGATGTCGGTCGCACAACAGTGATACATAAGATACAGATTCAGTATTTGGAAGGCATGCTTACCTTACACCTCTTTCAGACGCCGAATTGCCGCGTTTGGAAACTTAAAAAAGTGCTTTTTATATCTGGACCTTACTATTTGAATGGCATTGAAGCACTGTGCATTTTGCTCATGCTCCTAAACCCTACATAACCCTATCTTCTTTTATAAATTGGCCTGGTAAATACTGCTGTGTTCTTACAATTTTAACCGGCTTTGCATTTTTGAAATGTGCATGTTTTTGCTCTTTAGTCAATTGACAGTCGCCACAGATTTATCTATAAGTAATCCGCTGACTGTCAAAAACATCCCACAAGCTCAATTATAATCTGCCATACATTTTATCTTCAGTTTACGTCTGCTGCAAATTCACATTAGATCGCTGTCATGTCTATTACAATACTCCTGCTCTCATTCAATTTCTTAACTAATGCGATCACATAAGTTGTATTGACCTTTCCTAACTCGTTTTCTTTTCATCTTCTTATGTTCCTACCTAGTAATTCTGCTTTATTTTGTCTGAACAGTATCTAACTCATAATCTTTGAATTGAATTCATTTTGACATTTGCTTCATGGACACCAGATTGTAAGAGCCACTTTTTTCTTTCTCTCAATATTTGCTTATGATTTCATTGCATAGCAAAAATGAAATTTTTTTAAACAGCTTTTGTATGTTTTTACAAAAACATTTTTTTTTCCCTTTTCATCTTTTCTTCAAAGAGGTATTTGCATCATAATGCTTGTGCCTGTATCATTTTTGGATTGCTCCTCTTTCATTTAAATCTATACTTTGATTAAATGTTGTTAAAAAAATCAAAACATTTGGTGGGGAAATTAATCCTTTGTATCTTTGTGTTCCATCAAGTATTTCGGTATGTTTATTCTTGACATAGATCCACATCTGATTCTATGGCAAGGCAATGCTAGGCTGTCGCCTAACGGTTGGGTACACGGAGTGGCAGATTTACTGTGTTTTGGAGCAGCACAGCACAACAGCCAAAGTTGCGGCACCACATTGCATCAAAGTGTGAGAGAAAAACAGCATTGTATCTACTAAGGTATGGCGCTGTTTTTCTCTCCCCTAGTGCTGGAACACTTTAGGCTGCTATGGGCCTACAAACATCCTTGCACCATAGTGCAAGGCTTTGTGTGTTCTGTTAATCACAGGGTTCGTACCATAAGGGGACCGTTCCAGTTCATAAACTATGCTTTAATACTTTTCTCATTTGTATGCATGCTGTACAGTGCAGCACACATTCAAAGTTTGAAAAATATGGAGATTTTTGAAAGTTGCTCTACTTTTACGGCAAATTGTTTTTGCGCATATTCCTGTCTACCAATGTTAGTAGATTGTGATCTGTGTCAAAACCCATTTGTGGTTGCATGGGAATGTCCATGTCCCACCCATGGTACCCCCCCCCCTTGACGTAATGTAGTGCAAAGTAGTGCGTAGTGCTGCTTTGTATTACTTTAAAGTAAACAATAATGGGGTAACCCTGTGTCCCTCAGAACCTGGGTATGAATATGCAAAAACAACAATGGTTCTGTCGGGGATAAAACTATTCCTTTGAGGACAAAAGATCAATCAGAGAATAATTGCTTTATATACAATGGATGAAATCATGCCTTCAATCTCAAACAAAAGCAGTGATTTAAAAGAAACACAGGCATCATGGAACACAAGACAAAGACACTGAATTATACGTATTTTTGATATTTATATAAATTACGGCATTAATATATATTTGCAAGCAGTCAACAAGGCTGTCAAAACAGGGTAGGATATAACGTGATGTGTACTAAGGTGACATTTTGGTGCTCAGTGATAAAAGTGAAGTGCATATAATATATACAAGGCGAATAAATGTACAGTTTTTACAAGGGAAAGAGAATGACGATGGTCAGAGTATTAGGACAAAACAATGTCTCTGGCAGATATAGAAGTTGCTTATTGATTTAGAACCAGAGACTTGATAAGTCTGAACCATGTGGAATCGTCGACGTTTCGACCCTGACAAGGCTTTGTTAAGATGTCGTGGCGGGTCTTCATCAGGACATGGAAGGGGGAGACAGCCCAGTCTGGGTAACCTCAGGCGTCCTTTGTTAGTTAAGGGCAGTCAGAGGATCTCAGGTTAATATGAAGACTGCAACCAAGCGAAGTGCTCGTCTTGGGCGATCCGCAGTAGTCAGGGAAGCTCTAGAGGGGTGAAGTAAAGTTGTCGTGAAAGATCTTCAGCAAACGTAACGGACTGTTTGAACCAATCAGCCATATTGGGAGGGAATGAATCCAATCCTCTGCAAGACGCTGGGCAGGAGTCCTGGCTCAATGCGGCTGTATCGCAGCAGTCTCGACTATTCATTTAGGCAACTTTCCAATGCAAACCATAAATTGATTTGGAAAGCATCCCTCCACTATGACGAAGTGGGTTTCAAATAATGTATTTTGCCTTACATGAAATCGATATCAGTGTGTTTCACTGACATGTGAGAATTGTGAAGGAACTGACAATAGTTGGAAGGAAGGCTAAGGGATGGGGTGGAAAATGTGATTGGTGAAGTAAATTGGGGTCACTGAAATGTCCATTCAGAGATGGTTTAAGTGCATCCTCCAAATTAGTGGGTACACTACATGAAGTAAGATATCTTGATAATGCTGGCAATACCATGCCAGTGGAGTGGAGGTCACTGCCTCTGCTGACCTGGCTAGCTGGTGAGTAGTGTCCAAGTTGTAAATAACCCTAGCAGCAACAATTCAAGGGCAAAAGTAAATTAAAGAATGCAACTTAGAACTAACTTTGTAAAAATAGTAAAATATTACTAATATTACTATAGCGGTGAAAAAATGAAACTGTGCAAAAGTGATGCAAATAATATATTTAAATTCAGTAAAAGTGAATGGGGCTTACCATTTGCATAGAAGTTAAGGATGCATGCCAATGGGAAAATATTTTTAAAACTGGACAGGGTGAAAAGTTAGACTGATGTGCAAGTTGGAGATTTGTTCTGGTGAAAGCATTGACTTCATACTAAAAACAATTTGGGAGCTCAGTTCTCTTCTGCAATAATTTTCAAAACGATATAGTCACTAATGTTTTTATCAAGTCATATAGGCTTGCCGTTTGTTGTACAAATCTAAGGGTTTAATGAAGTGGTCTCGATGTGACTGTTGGTAGTGTATGAATGTTTTAATTGCTGATTCAAAGGGATTCAGTAGTTCTCCAACCCTCCTGTAGAACCACACAATCATCCCTAGATAGGGTTTCCTCATAATAGTGGGTATTCAACCCACAAGAGGATAAACCTGGTTTGGTATTTCCAGTCTAAGTTAGACTTAACTAAACTATTGGAAATCACATTATGTGAATGAGTCATAAACAGAGATGGCTATGGTCCTGAGTTCAACCCTACAACCCAGATATAAGGAGCAGTTTATATAGGGCTGAAACATGTTGACCTCACAAACAGGTTTGAATGAGCCTCATGCATGCTTTTCACTCTTCACACTGGTGACAAGAATAAAGTAATTTCTCAATCACTAATTAGTCTTAATGCCACTTTTCTTCTCCCTTGTCTCATAATTACGACACCTCAGCAAAAGGACTTAGACCCTCGGGGCATAAAAACCTCCCTTTCATGAAGGGTCATGGCCCATGTTAGTACACAGTCTAACCAATGTGATAAGGAGCCCTATGATAAAGCAAGCTACCTGTTGTGGTGATTCAGCTCTTTTATCCTTTGATGCAGTATTGCTTAGTATCAACGCATAAAGATTTTGCCCATGACTCAAAATTATTTCAGGCAGTAAAAATAAGCTTTAATGGGAAACAAGAAAGTATTGAGTCCCTACTGGTTGTAAATGCTTATATTCCACCTGATTCCACCCATGTCCATCTGCTAATGGATATGTTTGACTTTATTGCTACCATTATGGTGAAAGAGGTATGTGATTATATAGTATTGGTCAGCGACCTGTATGCCAAAGATTTTAATCATGTTTTAAGGTCATTTGCAAACGACTCCAAAGAGGAAGCATTCAATATCCCCCAGCAATCTTTCCTTCTAACTATAGAACTCATAAAAGAGGATTGCTTCTGATAGACGGTTTAAGGAATATTGAATTTTTAATAGTAAATGGAAGAATAGAAAATGATACTCCAGCGAATGTTACCTAGAAATCTCTCTCTAGTTGTTCCATTATTGATTATGTAATTGCTTCATTTTCCATGTTTAATATGATTTCTCACATGGAAGTCCTAGGTAACTGTTAGATTTGGGGGTCTCTAGTTGGCAGAGGTAGGTACCTTTGTCCAAATAGGGACCCTTGAGTCTAGTCAGGGAAAGTAGGTACACTCCCGAAATAACCCCTGCTCACCCTCTTGGTAGCTTGGCACGAGCAGACAGGCTTAGTTCAGAGACAGTGTGTAAAGCATTTGTGAACACATACAGTAATCAAGTGACAACACTACAAATGGACACCACACAGGTTATATATTTATAAAAATAGGTATACTTTATATAGATTTATCACAAGACCATAAACGACAAAAATAATCCACAATATTGTCAAGAGTGCTTAGTTCTGATCAAAAAGGCTTAATTCAAGGTTCTGTGCGAGTCAGTAGCCTCCTCCGGCTACGGCGATGTCGAGAACAAACAAAGTCTAACAAATCCAGCTGACCGCGTCGAGACGGGCCAACACAGCGTAGACAGACTCGGTCACAGTACCTTTTACTTGAAGCGGCAGGCACGGGCGTGCGAGCCGGATGGCGGTACGTCGCGATCGCGATGCAAGATGGAAGCGTTGCAGGACGTGTTGTCCCTCGATGCGGTGCAGGCAGCGGCTCGTTGACGTCGTCAGGACGGAGTCGGTGAGACCAAGGGCGTGCGTTGCAGGGCGAGACGGTGCTTCGATGCGGTGCTGGCAGGTTGCGGTGCGGCGACGGAGCCGGATTCAGGAGCTGGCCTCGATCAGTCCAGACAGCGGTGCGAGTCGGGCGGTGCGTCGCAAAGCGTGCGAGCGGTGCCCAACTCCGTTGCGGTCACAGGACTCGTGTAGCGTAGCGAAGCGTTGCAGGACGAGTTGTCCCTCGATGCGGTGCAGGCAGCGGCTCGTTGACGGAGTCGGTGAGACCAGGGCCGTGCGTTGCAGGGCGAGACGGTGCTTCGATGCGGTGCTTACAGGACACCGAGTCGGTCGTGAGAGTCGGTCACAGCTCCCTACCTCTGCAGCCACTGAAACAGAGTTTCCAGCAGCAATTCACAAAGGGGGTGAAGTCCAATGGTCCTGGGACTTCGGTCAGGGGGCAAGCTCTCTTCCAAGCCCTTGCTCCCCCAGGGCTACACTAGCCAACTGCCGGGGGACTGCACTGGTGGGTGCTGGTTTTCCATGCAAAGGGCAACGAGGATCGTTTGCCTTGTGGCCAGGGGCGCCACACTTGTAACATACCAGTGGTCCCTGGTGAACAGGGGGCCTGTCAGGGCCACTGGCTTCTTCTCAGGGGGAGGCTGAGAACCTTTCCCTTGGTTCCCTTGGGGTTTACTTTGGGGCCCTTTATGGAACTCCTTCTGTTTACCCTTGTCCCCCACTCTTCTGCTGGGGACCCTGCCCACCCTTGGCGGAGTCTCCCACGTGACCCTTGTGGACCCGGGTACTCACCCAGCGGTCCGCCTCCTCAGCAAGCTGCCTAGGGTTAGTCAGCTTACTATCAATCAGGTGCTGGCGTAGCTCAGGAAAACAATTACCGGACAAGTGCTCCCAGGCAATCAAATCAAAGAGCACCTGAAAATCAGTCGCTTTGCTACCCTTTACCCAACCATCCAAGGCTCTGCAAAAGAAGGTCACATATTCAACCCAGGTACTGCTTTCAATCTTACTACAGTTCCTGAACCTTTGCCTATAAAGCTCAGGGGTCAAAGCATACCTAGTCATTAAGGCATCCTTCATGTGGCTGTACGAATTATAGACTTCAGAGGGCAAATCCAACAAGGTATCCCGCCCTTCACTGAGGAACCGTCCCCACAACCCCGCTCCCCAATCCTTCTCAGGGACCCGGTGGGAAGACATGGCTACCTCATAGGCTTTGAACCACTGCCCAATGTCATCATTTTTAAAAAATTCCTTAACCACATCTTTTGGAATATACACCCTAGCTTCAACAGGCACAGGCGGTACACTGCCACCAGAGGGAGTAATCTCTAAGCTCTTGGCCTTCAATTCCAACTCCCTCAAAACTTTCTCATGTTCAAACTGCATTTTCTTTTCCTCTAGGGCCAATTTCCTAGTTTGCATTTGGAATTCTAACTGCCCATTCAGCTTGAGCTTGGTCAGCTCCATTTCGTGCATCCTACTCTCTTTCCTGTCTTCCAACTCCTCTGGAGACAGTCCTCTGGCAGAAATACTGCTACCTACTGGGGAAGGTGGTCTTTATCCCCTAGACCCAATAGCCCCTCCAGCTGCCCTTCTGCATTCTCAGCCCCCTCCACAGGGGCACTCCTTGATTCGACCCAGGCCCTCAGCGCCTTTTGAAGGTCCTCCTTCCTGGAGAGTCCGGTCATGGACACTTTAAACTTTTTGCAGAATTGCCTGAGCTGTTTGAGGGTGTAGCATTCTAGCCTCTCTTCTTCCCAATCACACTCAACAGAGGCTACTGATGCTGGTTTCTCCATAGTGACTGAACTTGGCATTTGCAAAAATAGGAAATCCCAGAAAAAATGCTATAAAAGTATGTGGTTGCGTTTTGGTCTGCACTCACTAAGGGGCCGATTCCGATTCGGGCCGGAAATCTCTCCGACCGAGCCGGACCCGGAGAGATTTCCGACCGAATCGGACCCGTGCAGTCCGACCGAACGAGTACGATGCGCACGTATGCCATCGGACTCGAGTCGGTCGGACTCCCATTGAAGTCAATGGGAGCCTGTCGTACAACGCGTACGCGGGCTCCCATTGACTCAATGGGTGCGATGCGGACAAGTGCGCGCCCTACAGCGGGTACGTGGCGAAGCGATTCGCGCCGTACACGCACAGGTAGGGGGGACCCATGGGTCCCCCCTGTGTGCGACTCGCGTGGCTACGCATACAGGGGGGTCCGACACGGACCCCCAAAGTACGGCTCCGACAGCTCTTTCGAGCCGGAGTGCGCGGCTCGGTCGGACTGCTCGCGGCGCGCATCGTACTTACCCGGCCGGGGAACGTCTCCATTGCGCGGTGCGAGTCGAGTCCGAGCGAGTCGGTCGGTGCGGTTAGACCCGGGAACGAGTCGGTCGGAGCGGTCGGGATGCCCGGACGAGTCGGTCGGCGAATACGCATCGTACTCGCTCGCCCGGACGCGCGTACGATTCGGTCGGGAAATAGGGCTCCGAATCGGATCCGGTTAAGCCGAATCCGATTCGGAGCCCTACCGGCCGAGATCGGAATCGGCCCCTAAGTAGTGTTCACCAATCACTGGACATGAGTCACAAATGCAAGTCCAGAATCCTCACCGCTGACCACCAATGTTAGATTTGGGGGTCTCTAGTTGGCAGAGGTAGGTACCTTTGTCCAAATAGGGACCCTTGAGTCTAGTCAGGGAAAGTAGGTACACTCCCGAAATAACCCCTGCTCACCCTCTTGGTAGCTTGGCACGAGCAGACAGGCTTAGTTCAGAGGCAGTGTGTAAAGCATTTGTGAACACATACAGTAATCAAGTGACAACACTACAAATGGACACCACACAGGTTATATATTTATAAAAATAGGTATACTTTATATAGATTTATCACAAGACCATAAACGACAAAAATAATCCACAATACTGTCAAGAGTGCTTAGTTCTGATCAAAAAGGCTTAATTCAAGGTTCTGTGCGAGTCGGTAGCCTCCTCCGGCTACGGCGATGTCGAGAACAAACAGAGTCTAACAAATCCAGCTGACCGCGTCGAGACGGGCCAACACAGCGTAGACAGACTCGGTCACAGTACCTTTTACTTGAAGCGACAGGCACGGGCGTGCGAGCCGGATGGCGGTACGTCGCGATCGCGATGCAAGATGGAAGCGTTGCAGGACGCGTTGTCCCTCGATGCGGTGCAGGCAGCGGCTCGTTGACGTCGTCAGGACGGAGTCGGTGAGACCAAGGCCGTGCGTTGCAGGGCGAGACGGTGCTTCGATGCGGTGCTGGCAGGTTGCGGTGCGGCGACGGAGCCGGATTCAGGAGCTGGCGTCGATCAGTCCGGACAGCGGTGCGAGTCGGGCGGTGCGTCGCAAAGCGTGCGAGCGGTGCCCAACTCCGGTGCGGTCACAGGACTCGAACTCAGCAGCAGTGACCGTGTCGGTCGGACCAGTTCGATTCGGCGTAGCGAAGCGTTGCAGGACGCGTTGTCCCTCGATGCGGTGCAGGCAGCGGCTCGTTGACGGAGTCGGTGAGACCAGGGCCGTGCGTTGCAGGGCGAGACGGTGCTTCGATGCGGTGCTTACAGGACACCGAGTCGGTCGTGAGAGTCGGTCACAGCTCCCTACCTCTGCAGCCACTGAAACAGAGTTTCCAGCAGCAATTCACAAAGGGGGTGAAGTCCAATGGTCCTGGGACTTCGGTCAGGGGCAAGCTCTCTTCCAAGCCCTTGGAGATCCTTCACAAGTTGATGAAAGTCACAGCAAAGCAAAAGTTCCTTTCTCCTTTCTTTGGCAGTCAGGCAAACCACTGCAGGCCAATCCCCCAAGCAGCACTTCAGGCTTAGGGATAGTCTCTCCTCAGTTTCTTCTTGGTTCCGCTCCTCAGCAAAGGTTCTTCTTGTTCCCAAAAGTGATCTGATCTTCCTGGGGTCTGGGTGCCCTCTTATACCCTGATTCTCTTTGTTCTCTGGAGGCAGAGAGGCCTCTGCCTAGTCCAAAACCAGTTCTGGTCAGTCCTGGAGCACTTTGTTTTTCTGACTCCTTCTTTCCTTTCAGAATGTGGGGCAGAGTGCTCAGCCGCCCGGCAGGAGGTGGAGCCAGCATTGTGGAAGGCAGGCACAGCCCTATTCAGACCCAGGTGCAACTCCTCCCTCCACTCTGGATGCAGATCTTTCTATTCAGCCCTGTGCTGACTCACCCTGTCTCCTGTAGCCACCCCCAGCCCCTGTCACTCAATCTCCAGACAAGGAATACACAACCTAGCAGAGGCAGGCTTGGATAGTTAGGCAAGAAAATACCCACTTTCTAAAAGTGGTATTTTCAAACACAGAATGTTAAAACCAACTTCACTAAAAGATGTATTTTATCATCCTGAGTTCAGGCATACTAAATTCGTTTTTCTACCATGTTCCCGGGGTCAGTTCTGACTATAAGGTGTAATAGTCAGTCTGCCCATTCTGGCCTATGGGGAGCAGGTAGCCTTGCAATAGTGAAAAACGAAAATGGCTGTAATTCACTATTAGGACACGCCACACACACCAGGGCATGTCCTTACAATGCACCCTGCCCTAGGGCCTACTTTAGGGGTGACCAACATGCAGTAAAGGGAAGGTTTAGGGACTGGCAAGTGGGTGCACTCACCAAGTCGACATGGCAGCCCTAGGCTGCACACAGGCTCTGCAATGGCAGGCCTGAGACACACTTTACAAGCTGCTTCTGTGGGTGGCACAACCCGTGCTGCAAGCCCACCAGCAGCATTGGATTTACAAGCCCTGGGCACACTCAGTGCACGGTACTAGGGACTGACAAGTAAACCAATCATCCAATCATGGAGTCACTAATACTTACATCAATTCACGATAGGGAGCACTTGCACTTTGGCACTGATTAGCAGTGGCAAAGTGCCCATGAGCATCTAGTCCAGCAAAAACATATCGGCAACAGTGGAGGCATTACGAAAAAATGGAAGGGAGACCCACGCCAAGGATGCCAGGTCTAACAGTAACGTTTATAGTAATCATATATTGATCTCTGTAAGATTGACATATCCTTAACGGAAGTAGGAACCTGTAATTTTAAAGATGCATCTGTGGGGTTCAAGAGAACTACTGGTAAGATTCATTGGAACTTCAAAGCATCCGTAAAACTCAAAGAATCATTTTCAGCATTACTAGGTGATTCACAGCTTTTTTTTCTTTCAGATCGATTAATTAAGCATGGAATTTACCTAAAAATCTTGGTCTCCGCCTCTAAAATACCCACCATTCCCACTCACCAGAGACCACATGTTATTGGTTGAAACACGGAGATATATAGATTAGTGAGGTTACAATGGAAGGTTTATTGAAAAAGCAGTCAGAGGCATTGTGGTCTGCTAACCCCAGCAGGCCACCATTCCTGCGAGCACTGGCCATTCCTATTGGGTCGCAAATTGTGATCGGTCTCATTAATATTGATGAGGCAGGTCATTTGTGACCCCTTTAGGAATCGTGAACAGTGTCTGAGACACCATTGTACATTCCATTTTGCGAGTCGCAAATTGCGTGCCTCAAAACAATGGGATGGACATACATCCGGCCCTAAATCCCTTATGGTTTTATGAATTTACATCAATTGATATCCAGGTTGCTGCTACAGAAAATGAGCTAATGGGTATACATGTTTTAAAATTTGTGTATTTATTTATTCATTTTTCTGTATAATGTGTGATTTTATGGGTTTTATATTCATTGTCTTGTCTTGTTTTATGTGGACCTCTTATGAGTTCCAAAACCTAATTAAAGAATTGAATTTGTTGGAGTGTGCCCCTAACCACAGCAAACATAATATATAATATTAGTGGTATTTCTAGTACACTCAGACCAAGAAATGACACAGCAGTGATTGAACTACAGGCAAATAATTAAACTTTGAAAACAATTTACTTCAAAATGGCAGAAGTTTGTGGAGAACCTTTTCCTATTGGTGGTGTTAGGAAATTCTCATCCTTGGAACCTGTTAGACCTGGCATCCTTGGCATGGTTTTCCCTCAACTTTTTCCCTTCATACCTCCTGTTTTTCCTGACATCATTTTTGTTGGCCTTAGGACTCTGCACACTTTACCACTGCTAACCAGTGCTAAAGTGCTTGTGCTCTTTCCCTGAAGCATGATAACATTGGCTTATAACCAATTGGCATATTTCATTTACTTGTAAGTCCCAAGTAAAGTGGCACTACTTCTTTCCAGGGTCTGAAAATTACATGCTACTAGTGGGCTTGTAGCACTGATTGTGCGACCCACTTAAGTGGTGTTTAAACATGTGTCAGGCCTGCTATTGAAGAGGCTGTGTGTGCAGTTTTAAACTCCCAGGTTGGCCTGGCAAAAAACTCCTTTTTCCAGACTCAAACCAACCTTCTTTTTTAATACATATATGTCACACCTGGGGTAGGCCCTGGACAGCCCAAAGGGCAGGATGCAATGTATTTGATAATGTAGGATACAAACTTTTCAGTTTTACATGTCCTGGTAGTGAAAAACTCTTAAATTCGTTTTTCACTACTGGTAGGCCTACCTCTCCCATATGATAACATTGGCATTACCTTATTATAAGTGTAATTTCCAAATGAGAACAGGTGTTCAGTTCATGTTTGGTGTCTCGTGAATCACATTTTAATGTCCTAACTTATGTTGAAGTCAGATTTTGAATTGGAATTATTAAAATGCCCCTTTTAGAAAGGTAAACACAAGGAGATGATGGACGGAGTGCTGAAACTTTTCAGACACTTACCCCCGTCACAGATCTGGGTTGAATCCATCATCGTTCCTTAGCTCACTTCGCCACCCCAGTTCATACACAGCTATATGCAAATCAGTTTTGACCCTGTGCCTCATGCGAACAGTCCAGCCCGAACTGCCAAGCCATGTCTTCCCTGGACCAGAAACAAACACCCTGGGACCGGTTTTGGGCTAACAGCCCTCATCAGCCAGGCTAGCTTTAATCCAGTGGCAAAGTGAGCAAGGGACCCACGTCTGGGCATACCCTGCCAACTTAGGGCGAACAAAGCAAAGACAAGGAGATGATGGACGGAGCGCTGAAACTTTTCAGACACTCACCTCCAGTCACAGATCTGGGTTGAATCAGTCATCATTCTTTAGCTCACTTCGCCACCACAGTTCAGAAACAGCTATATGCAAATCAGTCTTGACCCTGTGCCTCATGGGAACAGTCCAGCCCAAACTGCCAAGCCATGTCTTCCCTGGACTGGAAAAAAGCATCCTGGGACCGGTTTCGGGCTAACAGCCCTCATCAGCCAGGCTAGCTTGAATCCAGTGGCAGAGTGAGCAAGGGACCCACGTCTGGGCATACCCTGCCAACGTAGGGTGAACAAAGCAAACACAAGGAAATGATGGACGGAGCGCTGAAACTTTTCAGACACTCACCCCCAGTCACAAATCTGGGTTGAATCCATCATCGTTCTTTAGCTCACTTCACCACCCCAGTTCAGACACAGCAATATGCAAATCAGTCTTGACCCTGTGCCTCATGGGAACAGTCCAGCCCGAACTGCAAAACCATGTCTTCCCTCGACCGGAAACAAGCATCCTGGGACCGGTTTCATTCTAACAGCCCTCATCAGCCAGGCTAGCTTGAATCCAGTGGCAAAGTGAGCAAGGGACCCACGTCTGGGCATACTCTGCCAACTTTGGGGGAACAAAGCAAACACAAGGAGATGATGGACAGAGCGCTGAAACTTTTCAGACACTCACCGTGGCAGGGTATGCCCAGACGTGGGTCCATTGCTCACTTTGACACTGGATTCAAGCTAGCCTGGCTGACAATGAACCTGTCATGACAATGATCATTGCCCCCCTTTAAGGGGAAGGAGAGATTAGGGGATATGTTAGTGCCATGCAATTGGAAAATGCCAGTAGACCTAACACTAGAATCTCAGATCAACATCTAAGCCTCCTGTGTACTTTTCATCAGCCACAAGATGTATTTCAGGGGAATGACATTCCTGATAATTTTCAACCTGTCACACAGAAACAATAAACCAAGTCTTGGAATGTTTAAACCTCAAAGTAAAAACAAATATGCAAATGGAGAAAAGAGAGCAAAATGGGGTAAGGAAGAAAACTATCTGGTTTGATAGTGAATGAAAAAGATTAAAACAACAGATACGCAAACTGTAAATAAACCTTAAGAAAAGATATAACCAGGAGTTGGAAAATAACGCAAGGCCAAGAGGAATTATAAGAACATACTCAATGGAGGAAAAAGATTATCTTAAGAAATGCTGGGAAAAAATGTAGAGGTAATTGAAACAAAAAATGTAAGGAAATTTTGGCAGCGGGTGTGAGACCGACCAGGAATGTATGTAGGGAAATTAAGATGCATAGTTGATGATGATGCTTGGGTTAATCACTTGAATGAAATCTATGGCAGTGGAAGTGAGGAGGCACCTAACCTAGAGAGGGGCATTTTTAATAAACAAGGAACTCCAATTGTCATATTCCCTAGAGAAGATAAAGGAAACAATAATTTTTCTAAAACTAGCAAGGCAGTACCCTCCCAGCAGTGATAATCTAATCAAATGTAGATTGGTGGAACACATTTTATTTTGTGACATTTCATTGAATTTTTGGGCCTGGCCTTTTTCGAGAAGGCTAGATGAGGGTAATTTTAAGAACATCTATA
Organism: Calotriton arnoldi; assembly: GCA_963921515.1. Taxonomy (NCBI): domain Eukaryota; kingdom Metazoa; phylum Chordata; class Amphibia; order Caudata; family Salamandridae; genus Calotriton; species Calotriton arnoldi. The sequence continues at coordinate 958,677 of CAWUFW010005383.1, read as the reverse complement.
TAAAAGTTGCATGATCATCCTACAGGATGTAAGAGAAAACTTATTTTCTAAAATTTGAAAAACTGGGTAGAAACTAATAATATAATTCCTCAAGAACAATGGGGCTTTAAAGAGGGGCATTTTACCTCAGACCACTATTTTTGCCTATTGGCACTAGCAAGAAAGTATATAGACCAAAGAGGGAAATTAATCTTCCGCATTGTCTTCTACATGTTTCAGCGTAACTTGTTATGGGAAACCCTAATTCATTTTGAAATTCTGAAGGATCTTTTAATACTTCAAGAGTTAAATAGGCAGAACTGGGCGCAGATGATAGTGGAGAGTGGACATGGAAGGTAAACTAACGGAAAAGATAAAAATTAGTAATGGTCTCTATCAAGGTTGTGTACTAGACTCGCTGTTATTCTCAATATTTGTAGCAGACATACCAACAGCCATAAAAGGAGCCACAGTGTTGTGCCCAAAGATTAATGGCTCACATGTCCCATGTCCCATGCCTTTTATATGTATTAGATTTATGTGCTTCAAAAGTAATCATGAGTGCAGGCAGATTTTTTTGTTTAAAGTCCCACTCATTCCCATTAAATGAAAAGTATGTTACAGCATCTTTTTTGCCTGATGATTACAACATTTCTTCACCCCTTCTCAGAACTTCAAATTTATCTAATCATTGTTGTAGGAGAGTAGGATCTGCCTCTTATGTTGCCCCCACTTTTTTTCTGATGTTAGCACTGGTTTCTGGCTATAGTCTGGCTGGGTCCCTGCCAATCAGGGCCCCAGCCTCTCTGTTCTCTCTAAACGACATGGAGTGCACTCTAGGTGCACTAGTGATTGGATACTGTGGTGCCTTATGAGTCCCTAGTATATGGTACCTTAGGTGCCAAGGGCATAGGTACTTCACAGGCCTCCCAGGGGCTGCAGCATGTGTTATGCCACCCCTGGGAAGCAGTCTAAATCTGACACCACAGGCCTGCTACTGCAGCCTGGGTGAGGTGGTGCTAGCACTCCTCACTGAGATATAGGTTTCCTATATCTCTCCTGCACACACATATAAACCTATCAGTCACCCCTAAGGCAGGCCCTATCAATCCTGAGGGCAGGGTGCTTGGCTTCTATGTGAGGGGGTGCCTCTGCCTGAGCAGGGCCCCTCTGCAGCTCTCAGAGTCTATTCTCTGGTGCTGTTTGTGGATGCGGTTAAACCATATACTCTTAAGTGCATTATATCCTCGCGGTAAATGCTAACTTTGGAATGGCTGCATCAAAACATGTCGTGTTTGGTGTCAAACATCTTGGAATACTACCCCCGCCAATCTTGGCGGCGGGGGTAGCATTCCACCCTTCTAGAGGGATAAGACATGTACCTGCTGTGGAAACGCGGTAGAATCCTAAAGAGCCCTGGCATCACAAAATGGATGCCACCAGTCACAGACACTGGGCTGCCCTCCTGCTGATGACCGAAACTCGCAGTGGAGGAAGCCCAACAATAGGCATCCTGTCACAGGGAGGTGTAACCACCTTCCAGACAGGGTTTAGTGTATTGGGGCTGGGTGGGTGCACTCTTAGAGTGCTTTGAAGTCCTGCACTGGGGGAGCAGGAGGCTCCTCTGTGCATATGCCAGTTCAAACCAGCTCAGGGGCTACCTGCCCCTGCTCTGGCGTGAAACTGGACAAAGGGAAGTGGGTGTAGCCACCCCCTCCCTTGACCCTCCCATAGGTGGGGTCATAGAGCTAGTCCATCCCCTCTTTTTAGTATAAGAGGGGGAACCTTGCCATTGCAAAGCAGATAACCCCTGGACGACGCTCTACAGAAGAATCCTGGCCCTTCGACGTTCCATTACCTTTGGAAGACAGAAGAATCTCCCTTGGAGTCAAGGAGTGACTCCCCTGCTTGGCAGGCACCAAAAACGACAACGACGGTCGCAAACTACGCCGCTCCCGCCGGAGTCCGAAGTCCCTGCAGCCCAAGAAGTGGATTTCCTGACCTCTCCCAGGCCATCGTGAGTCCCCAGTGAAGCTGAGGCAAGTGGACCCCACGAGTAACGAGGAACCGCGACCCCTAGGTACCGTGCACTATTGTCGAGTGCAACCCCTTCACAACGCTCTACGAACCTGTGCTTTGGACCACGTGTGGTCCCGACCTCCAGCAGGAATCCCTCCGAAGATCAGAGGCCTACACTGTCCCGAGTGACCGTGGGCCCCTGTTGAGTGATTCCGCCCGAGGTGTCTTCGCGATCCCTTGCCCGCTGGCTTGTGGGTCCCCAGAAGACTTCTTAAAGAAACCAAAGGGCTCCCCTGGTTGCTCCAGGCCTGCCCTGACTTACCCTCGCTGGGTGAGTCCCTCAGACCTTGCTGGTCTGCGCCATCGACTTTTCTTTATTTCCCCGAGACTTGCTGCTGCCAAGGCTTGTTGGCTCTAATCGAGTTGCCGACACCGCAGTCAGCTGCAGACGTCAAGGGATCCACCGAATCCAGCTCCTGGTCGTCGTCGACACCTCCTGGACCACGTGGCTGAAGAGTCAAGGCACCTGCAACCGACCTGAATCAACCGACGACGGTGGGCATCCATCTTCCTTGCCCCGGGTCACTGCCAAGTGACTTTGAACACTGTCCCCTCTGCTTTCAGGTCATCCTTCTTCAGAATCCAGGCTTGGATTCCACCGGACACTTCTTCAGCTCCCGCAAGCAGCAAGTCTTCTTTGTTCGCCATTGAAAACGACGCCGCGACCCGACACCAAAGGACACCTGTGCACCCGGCTTCCCTGGGTGAGGTAACTCCAGCACTACGGTGCTCCTGTGGGTGTGGGCCCTAGAACTACTTACCCTGTAAGTGACTTGCTTGTAGGTTCTCCCGAAGTATCCTAAAACTCTTTATTTCCAACCGCGACTTGCCCCATTGAAGTTAACGGCGATCCGCGCCTGTGTATTCACACTGCACGCGTCCCCGTGGGTCCTTTACTTACCTGCCTTGGGTGGTTTTGTGAGGCCCCAGCACTTCTGAAGGCCCTAGGCCTTGTCTCCCTGCAAGTCGTTGTTTCTAAGTCTCTTACTTAGTAGATGGTCTGGTACGCCCCTAGGGCCCCAGCCATATTTTGTGCTTAACTTATTGTGAAACGTTGATTTGTGCATATGTTTGTCTTCTAATCTCATAAAGAGATTAGTAGAGAGTTATTTAGAAATAAATACATATATATTTGATATATATACCTGTGTGGTGTCTTTTCATTTGGTGATTCAAGAGATTATATGGTAAAACAAGCTGCTTTACATTCCTCCGAGACTTAGCCTGAAGGCTGCTCTCCACAGCTACCACTAGGATAGCTTTCTTTAAAAGGTTGTCTTAAACCTATCTACCATAAGAGTCGATTTGCCCTGGTGCAAGGTGTCCACTTTAATTAGTGAACAGCATATACCAGGCCAACTTCTCACATTGGTGGGCAGCGTGTGGGATTCCAGCTTGCCATTGTTTTACCAGAAAATCTCTATTTGAATTACTAACTGAAAACCATTATAGGTACTCAAGGTACATATAAAGTCAAGCTTAGTATCAATAAGTTCTACTGAACTTAGAGCTGTGTGCCAAGGGATAGCACACCCTTTCCACAGCTCAAGCTAGGATCAGTAGGCCACAAACTAGTGTAGGTAGTACAACACTGCACAACACTAGAATGTCCTTAAAGGGTGGACCCAGTGGATCCACTCAGCCTCAGTATAAGGACATGGCTTTCTCTGACTTGAGAGCCATGTGTGTCGACAGACACCTGAGGCTAGGACAGAGTCCCTCAACACTACACCTGATAGATCTGCTGACAGCAGATGACCTTAGATTGGCTCTAGGAGCTAAAGGGTTTGAATCAGTGGGTGGGTCAGTCATAGTATCTGGGTCAGATGATGAAAATCAGAATGACCAAGACTCTGTGATTGAAGGGCCAGGCTCCAAGGGGCCTGAAAAGGACAGAGGAATTCTCCCTAAGAGGACTGACAGAGAGGAGGAGAGGCACAGATCCCCTTCCAGGGAATCTGACCACTCTTATCACTCTGGCAGAGAATTTGTCCAGCAGAGGAGCTCATACTTTTCCTTAAGAGAGACCTCCTCTGAGAGAAGGTGCAAACTGCTCCAGTATGAGGAAGCCAGAGTGGCCCTCAGAACCAAGCAGTTGGCACTGGATAGGGAATCCCTGGAGATCCAGAGAGCTTCTAGAAAAGAGGGGTTAGAACCCCCTGGTGGCAGCAACAGTGTCCCTAGAGGCAGAGAATATATTCCAGACCATAGGAACCTGAGCAAGGTTGTTCCTCCCTACCAGAGTGGGGATGATATCCACAAGTGGATAACTGCTATGGAGAGGGCCTGTAGAGTTCAGCAGGTCCCCCAAAAGCAGTGGGCAGCAATCTTGTGGCTCTCCTTTTCAGATAAAGGAAGAGACAAGCTCCTCACTGTTAGAGAGGAGGATGCTGATGATTATGAGGTCCTGAAGAGTGCACTGATAGATGGGTTTGGCTTAACCACTGAGCAGTACAGGTTGAAGTTCAGAGATACCCAGAAGGCACAGACTCAGGACTTGACTGACTTTGTTGATTGTGCAACCAAGGCTCTAGAGGGTTGGCTGGTTGGCAGTAGGGTTACTGATTTCAAGGGATTGTATAATCTGATGATGAGAGAACAGATCCTAAATAATTGCCAGAACCAGTTGTTGCATCAGTACCTGGTGGACTCTGATCTGACCTCTCCCCAAGAATTGGGAAAGAAGGCAGACAAATGGGTCAGAACCAGGGTGAGGCAGAAAACCCAGAACCAAGGGGGTGACACTAAGAAGCAAGATCCTAAAGGCTCTGAGAAAGGTGGGGATAAGTCAAAAGACCAGAAGTCTTCACAAGGGCCCCAAAAATCTGCATCTGGTGGGGAGTCACAGTCCAACAAGGGAAAAGGCCAAAAGAAGCCCTGGTGCAAATTCTGTAAACAGAAAGGGCACTGGACTTCTGATTGTACCAAGTCCAAAGACCAAACCACCACCACTCCTGCCCCTAAGGCAACTGTGCCCCCTAGCTCAGCTATTGGTGGAGGTGGTACACAGAATAAGGGTGTAGTAGGGTTGACCCTGGGTTCTGAAGTGGATTCTGACCTAGTCAGAGTGACCACTCAGGCAATGCTGATTTGTGAGGGAAACATTGATATGTCCTTCCTAGTAAGCCCCAGTAATCTGGGCAAGTACAAACAGCAGCCTTTGATAAATGGCAAACAGGCTTTGGCATTTAGGGACACAGGTGCTAGTGTCACCATGGTGGCAGAGGACCTAGTGGACCCTGGACAGATCATCCTGGGTGAAATGTACCAGGTGACCAATGCAAGCAATGTCCAGACCAACCATAGTCTGGCAGTTGTGAATTTCTCCTGGGGAGGGGTAACTGGCCTCAAGAAGGTTGTAGTCAGTGCAGACCTCCCTGTAGAATGTCTGTTGGGCAATGATCTAGAGACTTCAGCCTGGTCTGAAGTAGAGTTATGGACTCATGCTGAGATGTTGGGCATCCCTGCAGAGGTATTTGCTGTGACCAGGTCACAAGCAAGAATGCATGACACTGAACCAGCTCTGGATCCTGGAACAATGGACCAGATGCTTCCCAAGAGGAGGAGCAGTAGGGTTAAGGCAGTGCCTTCCCCTCTGTCTCAGATCAAGGATTCACTTCCAGAGGGAGGTGAAGCAGAACCTGAAGAAGGAACTGCCCCAGAGGGACTTGAACCTGACCAGGTTGAGTTCTTGGGGGCAGGGGGCCCTTCCAGGGAAGATCTGAGTAAGGAGCAACAGTGCTGCCCTCTCTTGAACCCCTCAGACAGCAGGCTGCTGCTGAGGCTGCTGGGAGTGCTAGTGGGTCCCATAAAGTTTATTGGGATGAGGGACTCCTATATTCTGAGGGTAGAGACCCAGCCCCTGGAGCCACCAGGAGGTTGGTAATACCTCAGAAGTTTAGGGGGTTCCTCTTGACCTTAGCACATGATATCCCTTTAGCAGGTCACTTGGGCCAAAACAAGACCTGGGACAGGCTTGTTCCACATTTTCATTGGCCACATATGTCAGAGGACACAAAGGAGTTTTGTCACTCCTGTGTCACTTGCCAAGCCAGTGGTAAGGCAGGTGGCACAACAAAGGCCCCCTGATACCACTACCTGTGGTGGGGGTACCCTTTGAAAGGGTAGGGATTGACATTGTTGGTCCCCTTGACCCTCAGTCTGCATCTGGGCACAGATTTATCCTGGTGGTAGTGGATCATGCCACCAGGTACCCAGAGGCAATTCCTCTGAGGACCACCACAGCACCTGTGGTGGCAAGAGCCCTCATTGGAGTTTTCTCCAGAGTGGGTTTTCCAAAGGAGGTCATTTCTGACAGAGGTACCAACTTCATGTCAGGATATCTGAAAGCAATGTGGAAGGAGTGTGGTGTAACTTATAAGTTCACCACCCCTATCACCCACAATGCAATGGTTTAGTTGAACGCTTCAACAAAACCTTGAAAGGAATGATTAAAGGACTCCCAGAGAAGCTTAGGCGGAAATGGGACCTTCTTCTTCCTTGCCTGTTGTTTGCCTACAGAGAGGTTCCACAGAAGGGGGTTGGTTACAGCCCATTTGAGCTTCTGTTTGGGCATCCTGTGAGAGGTCCACTATGTTTGGTAAAAGAGGGCTGGGAGTTACCTCTCAAGCCCCCAAACAAGATGTGATGGACTATGTACTTGGTCTCCGCTCCCGGATGGCAGAGTACATGAAAAAGGCAACCAAAAACCTGGAGGCCAGCCAAGAATTGCAAAAAGCTTGGCATGACCAAAGGCTGTGCTGACTGTATACCAGCCAGGACAGAAAGTGTGGGTGTTGGAGCCTGTGGCCCCAGCAGCCCTCCAGGACAAGTGGAGTGGCCCCCATACAATAGTTGAACAGAAGGGAGAAGTCACCTATCTGGTGAATCTTGGAACTCCCAGGAGCCCCCTAAGGGTGCTTCATGTCAACAGATTAAAGCCATATGTTGACAGGGCTGACATGGGCTTGCTCATGGCAACTGATGAGGACCAGGAGGAGGAGAGTGACCCTCTCCCTGACCTGCTCTCTCAGAACCCTGATGATGGGTCAGTAGATGGTGTTGCTTTGGCAAGCAGCCTCACTGACCATCAGCAAACTGGAGTGCAGACAAGTTCTGCAACAGTTTAGACATATGTTTAGCCTGACCCCTAGTCAGACTACCTGGTGCACCCATGAGGTGGACACTGGGGACAGTCTGCCTGTCAAGAATAAAATCTACAGGCAACCTGACCATGTCAGGGACTGTATCAGGACTGAAGTCCAGAAAATGTTGGAGTTAGGCGTGATTGAGCCTTCAGATAGCCCTTGGGCTAGCCCAGTAGTCCTGGTACCCAAGCCTCATACCCAGGGTGGTAAGAAAGAAATGAGGTTTTGTGTAGACTACAGAGGCCTCAATGCAGTCACTAGGACTGATGCCTATCCCATACCAAGGGCAGATGAGCTGATTGATACTTTGGCCTCAGCCAAGTATCTAAGCACATTTGACCTAACAGCTGGCTACTGGCAAATCAGATTAGCTGATGATGCAAAAGCCAAAACAGCATTTTCGACCCCTGGTGGGCACTACCACTTTGTGGTGATGCCCTTTGGATTGAAAAAGGCACCTGCCACTTTTCAGAGGTTGGTGAATAAAGTTCTGGCAGGGATGGAAACTTATTGCTCAGCTTATCTAGATGATATTGCTGTCTTTAGTTCCTCCTGGCAGGATCACCTGGTCCACCTCAGAAATGTTTTGGAGGCCCTACAGAAAGCAGGCCTCACTATCAAGGCCACCAAGTGCCAGATAGGGCAGAGTCAGGTTGTGTACCTGGGCCACCTTGTAGGTGGAGGCCAGGTTCAGCCTTTGCAGAGCAAAATCCAAACCATAATGGAATGGGTTGCTCCAACCACCCAGACACAGGTGAGAGCCTTCTTAGGCCTGGCTGGGTACTATAGGAGGTTTGTCAAGGGATATGGATCTATAGTGACCCCCTTGAATGATCTTACCTCTAAGAAAATGCCAAAAAGGTTCAGTGGACAGCTAGCTGTCAAAAGGCATTTGAAGACCTAAAGCAGGCCATGTGCACTGCCCCCATCTTACAGAGTCCAGACTACACCAAAAAGTTCATTGTCCAAACAGATGCTTCTGAGCTGGGTGTGGGAGCTGTACTGTCTCAACTGAATGATGAAGGTCAAGACCAGCCAGTAGCTTTTATTAGCAGAAGGCTGACCCCTAGAGAGAAACGTTGGTCAGCTATAGAGAGGGAGGCCTTTGCTGTGGTATGGGCCCTGAAGAAGTTGAGGCCATACTTGTTTGGTACTCACTTCATAGTTCAGACTGACCACAAGCCCCTCCTATGGCTAAAGCAGATGAAAGGTGAAAACCCAAAACTTTTGAGGTGGTCCATTTCCCTACAGGGGATTGACTATACAGTGGAACATAGGCCTGGGACCCAACATGCCAATGCAGATGGACTCTCAAGGTATTTCCACTTTGAACACGAAGACTCAACTGGTCAAGGTTAGTTTAGTGTCCCTACGTTTGGGGGGTTGTGTAGGAGAGTAGGATCTGCCTCTTATGTTGCCCCCACTTTTTTCTGATGTTAGCACTGGTTTCTGGCTATAGTCTGGCTGGGTCCCTGCCAATCAGGGCCCCAGCCTCTCTGTTCTCTCTAAACGACATGGAGTGCACTCTAGGTGCACTAGTGATTGGATACTGTGGTGCCTTATGAGTCCCTAGTATATGGTACCTTAGGTGCCAAGGGCATAGGTACTTCACAGGCCTACCAGGGGCTGCAGCATGTGTTATGCCACCCCTGGGAAGCAGTCTAAATCTGACACCACAGGCCTGCTACTGCAGCCTGGGTGAGGTGGTGCTAGCACCCCTCACTGAGATATAGGTTTCCTATATCTCTCCTGCACACACATATAAACCTATCAGTCACCCCTAAGGCAGGCCCTATCAATCCTGAGGGCAGGGTGCTTGGCTTCTATGTGAGGGGGTGCCTCTGCCTGAGCAGGGCCCCTCTGCAGCTCTCAGAGTCTATTCTCTGGTGCTGTTTGTGGATGCGGTTAAACCATATACTCTTAAGTGCATTATATCCTCGCGGTAAATGCTAACTTTGGAATGGCTGCATCAAAACATGTCGTGTTTGGTGTCAAACATCTTGGAATACTACCCCCCGCCAATCTTGGCGGCGGGGGTAGCATTCCACCCTTCTAGAGGGATAAGACATGTACCTGCTGTGGAAACGCGGTAGAATCCTAAAGAGCCCTGGCATCACAAAATGGATGCCACCAGTCACAGACACTGGGCTGCCCTCCTGCTGATGACCGAAACTCGCAGTGGAGGAAGCCCAACAATAGGCATCCTGTCACAGGGAGGTGTAACCACCTTCCAGACAGGGTTTAGTGTATTGGGGCTGGGTGGGTGCACTCTTAGAGTGCTTTGAAGTCCTGCACTGGGGGAGCAGAAGGCTCCTCTGTGCATATGCCAGTTCAAACCAGCTCAGGGGCTACCTGCCCCTGCTCTGGCGCGAAACTGGACAAAGGGAAGTGGGTGTAGCCACCCCCTCCCTTGACCCTCCCATAGGTGGGGTCATAGAGCTAGTCCATCCCCTCTTTTAGTATAAGAGGGGGAACCTTGCCATTGCAAAGCAGATAACCCCTGGACGACGCTCTACAGAAGAATCCTGGCCCTTCGACGTTCCACTACCTTTGGAAGACAGAAGAATCTCCCTTGGAGTCAAGGAGTGACTCCCTGCTTGGCAGGCACCAAAAACAACAACGACGGTCGCAAACTACGCCGCTCCCGCCGGAGTCCGAAGTCCCTGCAGCCCAAGAAGTGGATTTCCTGACCTCTCCCAGGCTCCTCGTGAGTCCCCAGCGAAGCTGAGGCAAGTGGACCCCACGAGTAACGAGGAACCGCGACCCCTGGGTACCGTGCACTATTGTCGAGTGCTACCCCTTCACAACGTTCTACGAACTTGTGCTTTGGACCACGTGTGGTCCCGACCTCCAGCAGGAATCCCTCCGAAGATCAGAGGCCTACACCGTCCCGAGTGACTGTGGGCCCCTGTTGAGTTATTCCGCCCGAGGTGTCTTCGCGATCCCTTGCCCGCTGGCTTGTGGGTCCCCAGAAGACTTCTTAAAGAAACCAAAGGGCTCCCCTGGTTGCTCCAGGCCTGCCCTGACTTACCCTCGCTGGGTGAGTCCCTCAGACCTTGCTGGTCTGCGTCATCGACTTTTCTTCATTTCCCCGAGACTTGCTGCTGCCAAGGCTTGTTGGCTCTAATCGAGTTGCCGACACCGCAGTCAGCTGCAGACATTAAGGGTCCCACCGAATCCAGCTCCTGGTCATCGTCGACACCTCCTGGACCACGTGGCTGAAGAGTCAAGGCACCTGCAACCGACCTGAATCAACCGACGACGGTGGGCATCCATCTTCCTTGCCCCGGGTCACTGCCAAGTGACTTTGAACACTGTCCCCTCTGCTTTCAGGTCATCCTTCTTCAGAATCCAGGCTTGGATTCCACCGGACACTTCTTCAGCTCCCGCAAGCAGCAAGTCTTCTTTGTTCGCCATTGAAAACGACGCCGCGACCCGACACCAAAGGACACCTGTGCACCCGGCTTCCCTGGGTGAGGTAACTCCAGCACTACGGTGCTCCTGTGGGTGTGGGCCCTAGAACTACTTACCCTGTAAGTGACTTGCTTGTAGGTTCTCCCGAAGTATCCTAAAACTCTTTATTTCCAACCGCGACTTGCCCCATTGAAGTTAACGGCGATCCGCGCCTGTGTATTCACACTGCACGCGTCCCCGTGGGTCCTTTACTTACCTGCCTTGGGTGGTTTTGTGAGGCCCCAGCACTTCTGAAGGCCCTAGGCCTTGTCTCCTGCAAGTCGTTGTTTCTAAGTCTCTTACTTAGTAGATGGTCTGGTACGCCCCTAGGGCCCCAGCCATATTTTGTGCTTAACTTATTGTGAAACGTTGATTTGTGCATATGTTTGTCTTCTAATCTCATAAAGAGATTAGTAGAGAGTTATTTAGAAATAAATACATATATATTTGATATATATACCTGTGTGGTGTCTTTTCATTTGGTGATTCAAGAGATTATATGGTAAAACAAGCTGCTTTACATTCCTCCGAGACTTAGCCTGAAGGCTGCTCTCCACAGCTACCACTAGGATAGCTTTCTTTAAAAGGTTGTCTTAAACCTATCTACCATAAGAGTCGATTTGCCCTGGTGCAAGGTGTCCACTTTAATTAGTGAACAGCATATACCAGGCCAACTTCTCACAATTGTTTATCAACAAAACATATACTATGATAATGTATGTAAGCCTGTCTCTAATTTCTTTATGGTGTGTGGTTCTCATTGAGCCATTAACAGGAACACAGACTTATTCATTGCTCTGCTATAAGAGCAACAAAACACAGGCTATGAAGACTATCCTCTGGCAGGTGTTGATTCACCACCTCCCCAGGCCTCTTCAGATGCAAGGCAGTCAGGAGTACTGGGTGGTGCTCTTCCATCTGCAAACCCCATCGCCACTTTAGGCCACAGGTCTACACGGACCGGCACTGATTGGGAAAGGATGCCATGCTGATAAATGGCTCTCACAGGGTGATAGAAGCTCGTATCTCAAAATGAGAACTGAGAGTTCAGTTTTGGGTAGGGAGTAAAGCAGAGGTGTAACGCAAATTGATGGGGCCACCCAGCAGAATGTGAAGAGAGGCCCTTCCGTCTCCCATGTCTCACAGATATGTATAGACCTCAGGCTGAATGGGTCCCTCCTGAAAGGTTGAGGGCCCCCTTCAAGACTTACCCCCCAGCCTCTCAGGGGCTACCATTACGCCCCTAGAGGAGAGCATACATTATCGCATTTTTAATTCAATACTATCAGCTATGGGCAAAGCACTAGCAACTATGAACAGAAGAATGCGTAAAGCATTCAGAAACCATCTCTGTCAGTGAATGAATAGGCAATATTTGACATATACACTGCTTCAGGAGTTGATGGCAGTGTTCAAAATGTAGATATGGTGAACATGTTACCACACTCTGGTAAACATAACACAACATTTACAAAGCTTTAGATGGTTCTGTGCATTGTTTCCAATACCAGTGCTTAATTTAAGCTAGTGGTTGCTGTTGGGCACCAACAGTGCTTGTTTTGGGGACCAGAACCCTTGCCATTGTCCAGCAGGCGAAAGTCCTGCCTCTTTGCAAAGTTAAAATCGTTTACATATTTTTCAGACAGGCTGTAATGGCAGCAATGTAAAATCTTTTGCTGGCCTCAGAACCACAGCAACTGTATCAGTAAGTTGTGCTTGAGCAAGAAGCAAATAGTAAAAATTGTGCAGGCATACAGAATTTGCACAAACAAATAATAGACAATATAACTAAAATGTATCTAATAATTAGAGAAAATTCCAGTGTTATTGTCACAAAATAGTTTTTTAAATGTTTAATATACAATGTTTAAAATTGTAAAGTTATCGATAGAATGATGCATTTTGTACATAGACAGTGTTCTAGACATGAATCAGTTCATATAATGATAAATATATTCTAGGTCATATGATGCTAATCAATAAGCTCTTCTAAGATACATGTAATTGAAAACAGAACAACCATCGATTCATTGGACCACAATACAATAATAATGTTAGTTCATAATGTGAAAGGCTCAGATCTTATACGGCTGACGATGTGATGATCATTAACCTATCAAATATATTTATCATTATATGAACTAATTCATGTCTAGGACACTGTCTATGTACATAATGTATCATGATGTCGATAACTCTACATTTTTAAACATTGTATATTAAACATCAGAACAACTATTTTGTGATAATAACACTGGAATTTCCTCTAATTATTAGATACATTTTAGTTATATTGTCTATTATTTGTTTGTCCAAATTATGTTTGCCTGCACAATTTTACTATTCGCTTCTTGCTCAAGTTGGTTTCTAAATACCTAGGGGCATATGTACAAGAAGTTAACGCCGCGCTAATGCGGAGATATTTTTATCGCCCTATTAACAAGCTGTCGCTAACAGCTGTTAGCGACAGATTTCTGGCGATACCGGCCGTTTCCAGCATCGCCATCTATGTTAGCGATAACTATCGCTAATGATATGCAAGGTAGGCGTTCCCGTGCAAAAACGCACGCTAACCCCACTTCGCGATATTTACAATGATCGCCCAGACCCGCGATACATTAAAAAAACAGCCGCTAAAGCCTGTTAGCGCCTGGGACTTAAGACCAGAAAGTAGCTGGTCTTAAAAATGGAGATAACACTTGGGGCCTCATGTCAGCAGGGTTTGGTGCTGGACAGCGCTGCAAGCAATGTTGCTGCGCTGCCCTGCGACAAAACTACAGGGCAGGAATGCGCACCATCAAAAAGATAGTGCGCATTCCTGGGCCTCACTCATGAAAAGTGTTGCAGCACTGCGACAAGACAGAGTCGCAACACTTTTCACTACGCCCTTCTTGCAACTCCATGGATGCGCTGTTTTCACTGGACAGCGCTCCATGACGCAAGTAATGACAGATACGTCTGGAATCCTGACGTATCTGTCTGCGCTAATGTCACGCATTGCTGCTGTTGTGTCACAAGCATGACGCAACTCCAGCAATGCATGGGGCCAGCCTATCCCTGTGGCACTGCGTCACCCTTACGCCTGCCATCAGGCAGGCATAAGGTACTGACGCAGTGCCGTCCTACAATAGTCGCAGTGAAATCTGAGGGATTTCACTTTGCCACTCCTATGAGACCTTGTCGCGTGTGAACGCACACCCTGCGTACATCATACCTGATGCAGGTATGATGTGGCACAGGGCTTCACAAGGTCACGCATATGCCTACATGCGTCACTTTGCAAATATGGCGCTACATGGTGCTAGTTTTGCCTGGTCCATTCTTGAGGGGTGCCAGGGTGTTGGCGCAGTTGGAGATCCATCGGTGGCGGTTGCGCACTGCGGTGTCGTCTGTAAGCGTTAGCGGAGTGGTGGTGCTGAGGGAGTTGACGAGACGTTCTTCAGTGGCCTTGATCCAGCTGCGAGGGGGGGCGATGATGGCGGTGGTGTACGGTGGGCATGGTGAAGACGTGATGTATACAATGATGGTCGGTCCAGGAGAGTCCGGTGGTGTGGCTGTAGTTGAAGTACCCGCTGGCAGAGGAGACGTGCTTAACCGTGTGTCCTGCTATGTGGCTTGCTGCAGTGACTAGCTGCTTCAGTCTGATGTTGGTGAGCTTCCTCAGGAGGGGGTGGTGTTCTGGTCACTGGCGTTGTCCAGGTGGAACTTGAGTTCACCGTGTAGGATGTCGTCAGTGGATGGGAGAGCCTGGGGTGCAAGGAGGTCTACAATGGTATCGGAGAATGGGGGACCATGGCCCGGGGGGCCTGCAGATGAGGGTGCTGCAGAGGATGGGCTTGGGGTTGGTCCGGATCGGGGAGTTGAGGTGCTCCATGGTCACCGTTGGGTCATTAGAGTGCGTGGTCAGTCGGAGTGTGCTTCTGTAGGTGATGGCAATGCCTCCTCCTGGAGGGTCGGGGTGGTCCTTGCGGATGATTCAGTAGCCGTCAGTGATGGCGATGGCGATGTCCGGTCTGGAGCAGAAGTTGGTCCTGGCAGGCGATGTGGCATCCAGCGTTGATGGCGAGGAGGGTGCTGGCATCATAGCGGTGGAGTGTCCCAGAGGAAGGGTCCTTGGTGCTGAGCGCGGTCCAGGGGCAGACGGACGCAGACGAGCTTGCCTATGGCTTGCCTTTGGCACGGGAGACGTCCATTACAACGCAGGCATTACATCGTAATGCCTTTACAACACTACTCCAACCACGCAGGTGCCTTTACATCGCATTCCATTACGCATTGTGAGGTCAGTAATGGGGTACTTTTAAGTTTTAGGGTGGGTATGGGTTTCGTGTGTTGGGGATTAAATTTGGGGTGTGCTTTGGGGTCAATTCTTGAAAATCGGGTGTGTTTTGGGGTCAATTATGAAAATTCGGGTGTGTTTGGGGTCAATTATGAAAATTCGGGTGTGTTTGGGGTCAATTATGAAAATTCGGGTGTCTTTTGGGGTCAATTATGAAATTTGGGGTGTGCATTTGGGTCAAATATGAAAATTGGGGTGTGCATTTGGGTCAAATATGATCTTTAGGGTGTGTTTTGGGGGCTCACAGATGAATTTTAGTGTCCACGGTTTGCTTTGGGGTGCAATGGTTAGTTTTAGGGTTGCACTCACTGAACTGGGAATAGTAATTTTTACATCTCCGCTATGCAACACCTTCCCTACTGTTGCAATATGCCTAGTATTAGTATGCATTGCAATGGAATGCGATATAATGGTATGCGTTGTATCTCCATATATACCTTTGGCACACCAGTGGTAAGTCCGCTGTGCCTGGCTGCACAGCGGCCGCCATTGGGAAAGTGCTGAGGGGGGACTGGACAGCTGGGAGGTGGGAAACGCCGGAAAGAACACTGGATGGGGCGTGGACGCGGGTGTGTGTGTGTGAGCGGGTGTTGTAAATATTTAAATGGGAGAAATCTTACCTTGAGGCCGGGTCCCGTGTCTTCGTTGCTCCTGCTCTCCTGAGTCTGCTTCCAGGAACAAGAAGTAGGCAGCCAGGCTCCCTCCCCTGAGCCAATCACAACGCTGCAATGCGGCGTTGGGATTGGTCATTGGCGCCGGGACGAGGCATTCAGCCAGGGGCTGGAGGTGTGGGCATGTTCTCCATGCAGGCTGTAATGCAGCCTGCATTGCGAACAGGACAGTGCGCATGACTACTTTGTGCGGCCTGAGCGGGCCGACCAAACAGTCACTGCGCACTTGAGTGGGCATGTCAATCCGCCCATGTCCTGCTCCGTGCTTGGAGCAGTCCTACCCACCCTCCCACCCGCAAAGTAAACATAGCACGATTACATCAGTAAGTTATCATCATGTGATGGTTGTTTCTCTTCTGCACTGCTTGAAAGCAGTGGGGCGACGCTCTTCCGCCATAGCGGATGAGCCACCACTGGGGGTGCGTCATCTATGTGTGCTAGGCCTGGGCGACTCGACCCCCAGGCCTCCTGCGCGATGCGTCCCACCTTCTCCTTACCTGGACATTGACACCGTGGCGCAATCCGCTGCACTCTCCCCAAATCTGTGACTCAGTCAGCAGGAGCCTCAGCCAGGTGTGATTTCACAAGTCTGGGTACAGCAGTCGCCGCCAAGTCCACTGGTGAACCTCCCGATGCAGCTGATGCAGCAGGGCCCCCTTAGGCGTGAAGTTGCAGTGCTCCCGCCACACAAGTTCAGCGCAGCTCAGGGGCCTCACCCTCCACAGCGTCCGGCCAGCACAACATCATCCGGTCTGTGATGCAGAGAGGCGGCACCCACCATTGGTAATCCCCTCCGCGCACCCCAGTGTAGTGGTGGATCGGAGTATGCGATGCAGACCTCCCTACGTTGGTGCACAGGATCGCCTCTACCATTAACAGCTCCAAGGGGCGCAAGGCGGTCTTCTCACACAGGTCCATGCGACCTGCCAGACTTCACCACCAGGTACGGGCGATCGTCGCGCCTCAATGTCTACCGCCACGGCTCATCGACCCCACAGCTCCTCCGCATCCCACTCCAGGATCCAGACACAGGTCCAGAGAGCCATCCAGGCTCCAGACGCAGGTCCAGCGAGGCATCCAGGCTCCAGAAGCAGGTCCAGCGATGCATCCATGCTCTCATCCTGGTCATCCTGGATGTTGGGTGGCTTGCAGGGGTTGTTGATGTGTGCTGCACT
Organism: Calotriton arnoldi; assembly: GCA_963921515.1. NCBI lineage: Eukaryota > Metazoa > Chordata > Amphibia > Caudata > Salamandridae > Calotriton > Calotriton arnoldi. Next base: position 941,834 of record CAWUFW010005383.1, on the reverse strand, counting down.
TGGCCCTGGCTGCTACATTCTGCATTTTTTTGGTTTTTATGCCAATTTTCTATTGGAGGTTGCAGATAGGCTATTTTTTCCATTAGAGGCAAAAAAAAACTAACGGGCTGACTAACGTGAGTTTTTTTTGCCACAAATGGGCCTATCGGTAGTTTTCGCCCGCTAACGCCGGAATTCCTATCGCCATCGCGCTAATGTTAGCGGCAGCTTTCACCGCCGATCCCTGATACTATCGCCATGTAGCAACGGCTTGTAAATACGCCGCTAACATGGCGATAGTTTTCAGCGGTAAGCGGCGATGAAAAAACTGCAGCTAACTAGCGTTAGCGACAGTTATCGCCAATTCTTGTACATATGCTCCCTAGTTTTTCCCTGCGCTTGGAAAGTCACCTTGTATGCAGGGGCCCCTGGTTTCTAAACTGGTCAGTAAGTTATGCTACCAGTTGTGCTAACCCCAACAGTCACATCTCCAGAAGCAATGAGCAGCATATTTATTAATTACTTAAATCAAATTGCATCCTACTCCTCTTCTCTGGTACCTTTTATCTTTCCGGTGCCCATCCTTTTCACATATGCCCAGTACTCATTGCACAGGCTCCCCTGGAGTACACATGGGGATCTCTCCTCCCTGACCATACACTGCTCATCCTGTCTCCTGTCTGCTAGCTGACCCTTAATTTTAAGAGCGCAGGAGTTTTCCTTGGCATGTTATCAACTGGCTATCTGGCTAACTGGTCATCAACAGTTGTTGCTGCAGCTTTTTGTGATCTTGGAACCACTTGGGGGCAGGCTATGAACAAGTGGGCTGACAGCAGTGAGAAGTGGGCTGTCAGACACAGATTCCTTCTGCCACTGCGATGCAGGTGGGAAGAGGAAGTGCAGCCGAGAGATAGGACTTCAGAGTTGCTCTTTACCATGCCCCCATCCACTGCCTGCTACAGAAAAGTGATATTCGGAAATGGTGAGCAGGACAAGGCTGGCTGTGGGAGTCTGTGTGCAGGATATTGCTTAGAAGCTTGTGAAATTTTTCTGCAGGTTGGTAACCTCCTGGAATCGTAAATACAGATGAGTGTGGAGACGTGGCAACAGAAGGATTGAGCAATATCTTTCACCAGTAGTGGCAAAGTCTGAGGCCCTGATTCACAAAGAGCCGTTGCCCTCGGACTGAGGCTCTGCAGTCGTGGCAGGATCTCTGCACTCGTGGCGGGATCTCCAAAATGGAAAACTGCAGTGCAGAGATCCCGCCACGAGTGCAGAGATTCCATCCCAACTGTGGAACCTCCACCCCAAGTGCAGAGGTTCTTTGTAAATCAGGGCCACAGAGTGGAGGCAGGATTGTGCCATGTCTGTGTTCCTGTAGGTGCTCTCTTTCGTCTATGTACTTCACTCCTGGTGGTCATTTAGCTCCTGCTGGAGCACGTTAGTGCTGTGGAATCTCTCTCATACGTTTGAGTGCGTACGGTGCAGTGATAGTGTAGAAGATCTCTAATCCATTGAAGATTAGTGTGATTTTGGGGATGAGGGTTTGCTCCTCCAGAAGCACGCTAGTATTGTGGGGCTATAGATATTACAGGTTATCAGATGGGGCCATCATTGAGACTTAGGCATCCTCAGATTTGGGCATTTGAGGGTGATAGGGTTCAGGGCAGGAGGTTGGTGGGCTGGGAAGAGAGAGATGACAATTAGAATGAGCATGATTGGGGAGGCAGTGCACGTTGCAGAGGGTCACCCTTTGTAGTTATAGTGCTCAAGCTGAGATCTTTAGAGGCACTAGCTTTGTATACTTGGAAGGGATAAGTGGGACTGGTAGACAACACAGACCATCTGTGGGGGCTTTGTGACAGTCTTGTAGGGGCTTTAAGCTGGTCATTTGAGAGTCTGTTCTGAGATGTGAGGGTAAGGGTGCATAGGGCTTTAAAATGTCAACAGTTGTATGAGACGCTATGCATAAAAACACTTGGGGGCAGATTTACAAGCCCCTTGCACCACTTTTGCGTCACTTTTCCCATGTTAAAAGTGACGCAAAAGTGGCGCAAGGGCCTTGTAAATAAGCCCATTTGTCATTATGATCTATGTATGTCCACTCGAGGTTCTGTATGAATCAGAAGCAGCTAATTTGAGATACTTCTATCAGAAGTCCAATTTATCCTGTGTTACGTACTCTGGAACCACTTCTGTAACTTGTTAAATACAATGCTTCCACAGAGTAATACTGTGCTATGAAGCATTATAAATTCTATATTTATATATTATGTAAATTATAAAACATTATCAATGCCATTATCTCTGTATGTAGACAAGTGGTTATTAATGCTTCAGAATTTGGAAGTTTATGATTGCCAATCAGATAATCTCTTTGTTTAGCCGTCCATAGTCAAAGGTAATGCTGCATGAACTTGTCCCACCAAGAAAGGCACATTAAAAATGTAGAAAGTGGAAGCTCGGTGAACGGCTGAGAAATGCCAACAAAGACACAGAAAAGGGGAGATATAATTGAGTAGCAAACGAGAGACAGAAACTCACTGCTGTTCATATTGTGCCCACAATCAACAGCTACATCACCCTGTGTGATGGCATGCTTCACCTTTGGTCGGAGTGGGCCGTGCTATAGTGGAATTAGGTGGTGGATACCTTCGAAAAATGTTGTATTCTCGCACTGTATATTTTTCTTACAAATTAAACAGTACTGAACACAGCATTAGAGTGTGAATAAATGTAGGTCCAGACGCAATTTTAATTACACTAGCGTAATATGAGAAATTTTAAGAATTTCGCATTATGCTTGTTACACAAAATTCCTGAAATTACGTTGTTATGCCATATCACACAAATGCGCCACTGTTCAATGCAAAATTATAAAACACAGGAGCGTGGGAATAATGGGAAGAACCTGAACACAGGCAACCGTTTGCAGCAATTTTGTTTTTTGCAGTTTTTTTTGTGCAATATGCATGTTTGCATCAAAAATTGGTGTGAGGATGCATTTAACACTCAAATATAGTGCTACACTATAGATTTGCATTTGTTGTAATCATGAGTAAATTTGCGTCAATCTCCCAAAGTTCAGTCTAATTACATGAAAGCAAAGTACACAAATTTCACACATCCCTAGATCAATGCTGGTCTAGCAAGTCATGTCTGGTATAGGTAAACCTAGTGACTGTTTTAATTTATAGCACTGCCACAAAATCTTGTTTTAAAAACCATTATGCACTGCTGCTTTTGCTACTGAGGGTTGGGGGTGGAGCGATATTGCAGCACTGCTGCAGTGCAAATGGTGGAAGGCTAAGAACAATTATCTGGGCACAGCTCCACTAAATATTTTCTTTAAAAATATTTATCATCCTGCCACCGAGTCAGGCTGTTGCAATCACCAGATTGGCTGACGTCAAGACAATCACTAATGTCCACTTTCATTCTGTGCAATTTTTTAAAGCAGAAATTGCCATTTTTACATGCTAGTCTATTTTTATATTCCATTTCACATCACACATCTGTCATTTTTAAATGCTGGAAACAAAAGGTGCTGATATTATCCATTTTCATGACACAAAATTTAATCTCAAAAGTATGAAATACTGAGCTGGTCTTATCAAGTTGTGACTTGTAATTCTCATTAGAAGTTGGATTGCAAAGCATTTTTAATTGGTGCTGTTATATGTCTGTTGTGGTAAGAAATACAGTGCTTGGTGCAAAGATCATTTACCTTACCACCTTTTTATGAAAGCACATTTGTGGATGTAATAATGTCTATAAACAATAAATGTTGCATTGCACTTTGTTGTAGTGGTGATGTATTTTTTTGTGATTTTGTGTTTTGCTGTTCATTATTGCGTTATAGTGTTGTGTTGTACTGTGGTGGTGACTTTTGTTGTGTTGTGCCCGCTTATGCATTAGTTATGTTGTTATTTTACTTTGTGATTTGTTATTATGTTGTGTTCTGTTGTGCTTTGGCTTTGCTTCAGAAAAGTCCACCCAAGTTGCTACATTTCCACCTAAAAATTGCCCATTTTCTTAAAGTTCCAATGAAAAACAATTAGTTACCACTTTCTGATATCAATGTTGATGAACTGTACGCTTATGGCAAAAGTCAGCTGAATTACAATAGCTAATTGATAAAAGGGGCTTTCCAAAATCCCCTTCTTTAATCTTTATGAGAGTTTATGTGTATGTGTGTATTGTGTATTGGGTGTTGTGTGATAATATGAGCTGTCACTGAACTTGTAAAACTGTCTTCTGGCGAGGCTTAAAGAACTAGATCCAAGTGCAAAAAGAAATACTTTATCACAGCTTGTTCAAGCTGTCTTTTGATTGTATCTGACTGGCTGAACCGCATAGCTTGAACTTTCAGCTGTTTTTGGCTGGGATATAGCAGCATTCGTTGGCTTCTCTGAACTAATTACAAAACACACGAGGGCAAAACACATTGACATAACACAAATGAAAACAACAATGCAACAAAAACATAACAGGCACAACACAACAGTGAAATCTGAAAGCAGCACAGCACTATTACAACACAATAATACAGCACAAATCACAGTAGCACAGAAATTCAAACACATTGCACTGCAACAAAACAAAATGCAGCATGACAAACATACACACACATTTTCGTCTCACATTACCACACTCATTAATTTTAATAATATGGCAGGCGTTTGCACCAAGAACTTCCTTATTTAACATCAAATACTGCCTTTCAAAATGTTTTATTTACCACCGTTCAAGCAACTACAATGCTGCTGCTTAAGGTCTTCAACCACGTAAGATCAAAGGCAGCCAAATATTACAGCAGAAAGCATGAGCAGTACCACTTAAAGTGAGCACTGGGAGAGCTAAGTTAAAGCACAGTCCCTGCCCGAGTTTTCGACTGACTTGTATCTTACATAGTTGAGGTGCTGAAACAGCACTATTTAACCACCTTATTCAGTGGTTATTAGTTGCTTGTCACAGGAACTTTCAATAAATATGCCACGTTTGCCTGGAAATATAGCCACAATATATCTAAAGTAACCAGAATGTAACTAAATAGCATGCATAAAGCATATTAAGAAAGGATGTGGCCTAATGTCTACAGCGGTTGACCTCGAAGGTGGGGAACTGGGTTGGAGCCTCGGCATGGACGCTCAACATCCTGTGATTCTAGGCAAATCACTTAGGGGCCGATTCTGATGCGGGTTGGAAAAGCTTCCCGACCGAATCGGTTGGGAAATGGTGTCCGACCCACTCGGATCGGGAAAGTCCGACCGGCGGAGTAGGATGCATCCGGATGCTTCCAGATACGATTTGGTTGAACTCCCATTGACTTCAATGGGAACATTTGTTCCTAACCGCATCAGAATTGGGCCCTCGGTCGGGAAGACACGTTCCCGATCCGATTTGGAAGGAGCAAATGCCGTTAGGAGGCCTTCCTAACCGCATCAGAATCAGGCCCTCTTCTGATGCGGTTAGGAAGGCCTCCTAACGGCATTTGCTCCTTCCAAATCGGATCGGGAACGTGTCTTCCCGACCGAGGGCCCAATTCTGATGCGGTTAGGAACAAATGTTCCCATTGAAGTCAATGGGAGTTCAACCAAATCGTATCTGGAAGCATCCGGATGCATCCTACTCCGCCGGTCGGACTTTCCCGATCCGAGTGGGTCGGACACCATTTCCCAACCGATTCGGTCGGGAAGCTTTTCCAACCCGCATCAGAATCGGGCCCATAATCTCCCTGTACCTGACAAAAAATGAATGTTTCCATCTGTAATGCAACTGGTGCTCATGCAAAGCGCTCTGATACCTTAGGGTCTACTTTGCGCTAATTAAAAAAAAACACATTTAAAACATAAAAGAATATATTGCAATAAAACAGTCAAAACAAAATGCAAATCAACAGCTGCAGCCCAACCGAACAAATCATATTGCAATAATGCAGCACATAAAACAACAGAACACATCTACACACCCCAATTAATTTGCACAATCATTCTTCAGTGCTTAATTTGTAAAATATTAAGTGCCAGGGCTCTCACCAGGAGGCCACTGCAGCTTGCACCATCCATCGCCCTTGTCATTGCTGTCAAAACAACTACTAACCATCTCTCTCGCATGTAAATGCGACAGTTCACTTTATTCCAGGTCCCCAAAGCTAAAGGAATGGCTGGGGAGGCAGGGATTAGCAATTTTAATGTATATTGTATTCTAAACAACCATTTTTCTGCTCATCTCTAAATTAGATGAGCAGCGCCACCATGTGGTAGACTGTTCTAAGTATAGTGTTGACAATTAGGTGCCGGTGCTGACCACCGGAAACCAATTACGTGCCGGTGCTGAGCACCGGAAAGCACCGGCTCAAATTAAGCACTGCTTGTCACACATTGCCAACTACAGAATCCTTCTTTGATAATACAGTGGTAAAGGTTGTTGGAAGTCAGCACTGTCCTAATTTACCACAAAGGACATGAACTAGCGCAAGGCAAAACGTTTTTATGATCTGGCCCCCAGACTTAAGTTATCACTTTGAGGGATCATTTTAAGTGATGAGGCCTTAAGTCTTAAATTAATGCTTTCAGCATTCACTTTAAGTGATATGGCCCAGAATGTCAGCTTCTATATCACTGAGTGATTTGCCAGCTTACACAGTGCACACAGATTTTTCCTGCATGGCCTTTAGTTGTATCACAGTGACTTGCAGCGGCCCCAAACTTGTTCTTTAAAAGTGTGAGAAATTCATTGGTTTTAGTCCTAATCACCCCCAAGGTTTGGCTGATATTGCAGGTAACTGACCTTTACTGCGCCCTGAGCTCTGCTAACCATGCCCAGGGCCAGTGCTCTGATGAAAAAGGTATATGGTAATTAGGTATAATTACAGTTAGCAATGTCAGCCCCTGTAAGTCCCTGGAAGATAATTATAAAAGCAAAAAGAACAATTGATGGACAGAATGCAGAACAATGTCATACATTCACCCCAGAACAGAGATCTGGGCCTAAATCCCATCATTGTTTTGCTTCCCATGCCATTCCAGTTTGAACCCAGCCATATGCAAATAAGTCTTGACCCTGTGCCCAATGGGAACAGTGCAGCTTGAACTGCCTGGCCAGGTTCTCCCTGGACTGGAAACAAGCATCCTGGGACCGGTTTCACCCCTCATCAACTAAGATAGCTTGACTCCAGTGGCATGGAGAGCATGAGACCCACGTCTGAGCATACCCTTCCCACTCGGGGTGACAAATTCAAAAAAGAAGATGGACATAATGCTGAACAATGTCTTACATTCACCCCAGTACAGAGATCTGGGTCTAAATCCATCGTTTTATTGCTTCCAATGCCATTCCATTTTGAAACCAGCCATATGCAAATCAGTCTTGACCCTGTGCCCAATGGGAACAGTCCAGCCCGAACTGCCTGGCCAGGTCCTCCCTGGGGTGGCGAAGTGAGCTAAAGAACGATGATGGATTCAACCCAGATCTGTGACTAGGGGTGAGTGTCTGAAAAGTTTCAGCTCTACATCCATCATCTCTTTGTGTTTGCTTTATTTGCCCTAAGTTGGTAGGGTGTGCCCAGACGTGGGTCCCTTTCTCACTTTACCACTGGATTCAAGCTAGCCTGGCTGATGAGGGGTGTTACCCCAAAACTGGTCCCAGGATGCTTGTTTCCGGTCCAAGGAGGACCTGGCCTGGCAGTTCGGGCTGGACTGTTCCCATGGGGCACAGGGTCAAGACTGATTTGCATATGGCTGGGTTCAAACTGGAATGGCATGGTGAGCAAACAAATGATGGATTTAGGCCCAGATCTCTGTACTGGGGTGAATGTATGACATTGTTCTGCATTCTGTCCATCAATTGTTGTTTTTGCATTTGTCACCCTGAGTGGGACGGGTATGCCCAGACGTGGGTCCCGTGCTCTCCATGCCACTGGAATCAAGCTATCCTGGCTGAAGAGGGGTGAAACCCCGAAACCGGTCCTAGGATGCTTGTTTCCAGTCCAGGGAGGACCTGGCCTGGCAGTTCAGGCTGGACTGTTCCCATGAGGCACAGGGTCAAGACTGATTTACATATGGCTGGGTCTGAACTGGGGTGGCGAGGTGAGTTAAAGAACGATGATGGATTCAACCCAGATCTGTGACTGGGGGTGAGTGTCTGAAAAGTTTCAGCACTCCGTCCATCATCACCTTGTGTTTGCCTAGAATATAATAGGGCAGGGGGTATTCAAACTACTCATATGTCCCTAGTATATAATAGGGCATGAGTATTTAGTGACCCAGTAGATTTCTTGCACTAGAGAGTAGACTACTGTGTTGCCTGCTGTAACTTTTAAAGGCTGCCTTGCTTTGCAGACTGTCTTTAAAAGTAAATTCTATGCAAATTTGACTTTGGTGGTAAAGGTACTTCCAGAGTAGTATTTAACACTATTTTTATAAATAAGCCTCTCCCAAGGTCTCCCGTAGGTGTCTCAGGTGTGGGGTGCCTTGTCACTGTAAGCATGGACATTATAAAAGATGTTTTATAAGTTCTGGTGACGGAAAAACTGCCAAATTTGTTTTCCTCCATTGTAGAGTATTAGCTCCATAGGCTAAAATTGAATATTTTATTTAATTATAAATATTGCTAGGGAAGTGCTGAAAATGTCCTTCAAAGACTAAAAAGATTGCCAATGGTGAATCCAACAACTTGCCACTGTTGAATTTATCATAACTAATACAGAAAATAAGTTATAGGTCTTTCTTTTCTGTGAGCCAAAATCAGCCTTCAAGCCACCTCTCTTGCTTGGTCAGCCTTAACAAGCTTAGCGAGGCTGCTTTGATGAGGTTATAAGTAGCCACATAAAGCTGAGGTTATCTGATGGAGCGAGCTCTGCAGCTGCAGAGGATGGGTCAGAAAGGGGGCTGGGTAAATCAAACTGGGCTTCAAAGAGAGAGCAGAACAGTAAAGAATTCCAGGCTTACAACCCACTCTTCCTGTAATCCAAGCTAGATGCAGGCCCGAGAATTGAAATTTCAGGAGGTGAAGGGGGACGGTTAATGGAAATGAGCCACACTAGTAGGTTGGCATAGCCAGCTTACTCCAAAGAAGAGAAAATCTCCATCTTGAATTTTAAAGTGCAGTTCTTTGCAGGACAAGAATATGCCAAACTTTGGGGGAAGCTGTCATGCTTTGGGTGGCACCCTGCTCCCCATTGGCCAGGGGTGCCCCCTGTTTGTCGCCCCATATCATTCAATAAATATTGGAGAGTTGCAGAGCAACTCAATTCTAGTTCTGAATTTGGCTTTACTGCCTGAAACAACAAGAAGAAGAACTGCCTTGCTGGAACCCTTGTCTGCACCACACAGGATTGCTCCTAGAAGGACATCTCCTGTTACACACCTGGAACTACAGCCCTGGGAACTTTGTCTTGCTTCAAAAAGGACAGCCCTGGGAACTTTGTCTTGCTTCAGAAAAGGATTAAGGAGTGGACTCCCTGAAAGCAACAGGTTAACAGTGCTTCCCTGCACCATCTCCCTCAAGACATCCCCAGCCTGGAGTGCGTCCAGTGGACTTTTAAGGATTTAGCCAGGTGCATTGCAGGAACTGTGGTCCACACTTCTGAGGACCATCTCAGAGCTTCTGGACCCTTGTATTTGTGTTTTGGACATTTTGAACCCCCAAGAGGAACTTCAGGAAGAAGTTCTAAAAGTTTGGAGACGTTTGGAGGAACTTTTGGAAAAAGCTCCATAAGTGGACTGGCCCGACGTCGAGAGTCAATCCGACTACCTTCAACTGCGACTTGGCCTAAATTTTATGTTTGTCCCGCTGAAAGCTCCAGAGCTTCAGACATTCAGGATTTGACCGGGACCTCGTGGAAAATCAATCTGCCACTGCCGCATTGAAATCGGCCTGCAGAAGGGGACTGCACGACATCGCTAGAAAATTCTCTAGAAAAGTTTCTAAGTACAAAGGTAACATTTTGACTGGGGCCTCCCACTTAGAGTATCCGACCTGGGCTCCATTGTGGTTAGCCTCAAACTTTGACTTTGTCCCGGTCAAGTGCGACCAGATGTCCCATGTTGGTGCTATATCTTTTTAAGCACTATAAAGTGGTTAATCTTTGAAAATTCATATCTCCGGTTCCCTACTTTGGACGTTTGTCATATTCGTATCATTTTATAGATAAAAATATTTACTATGTTTATAAATTGATGTGGCATTTTTATTGTGTGTTGTGTCTTACTTGTTTAATGTATTGGTGTATTTCAATGCTTTACATACCTGTCTCCTGAGTAAGTCTGCCTGTTCACAGACAGCTACCAAGGGTTGAGCAAGGGGCTAATGTATTGAGACCTTGTCTGGACCTTATATTGCGTGGGTGGCCTTATTGCTAGTGATAGTTGAATGTTTACCCCTACCAATAACACATCCTCAAACACAAAGGCATTGGACTATGCTTACAACAGAGATAGCTTGAGCAGTGGAGCCTGGCACAACAGGCACAGCCAGGTTCTCTATGACTCTTTTGCCCCTACTTTGTGATTGATGGTTGGGGTATGGACGAGACTAGCAGCAATGCGATAGCACTGGATGCTGGTGTTGGTTGTCACAATTTTAGGAATACCTTTTAGGTTTGGAGGGGGCATGCAGCAACAGCTGCGTCTTAACATTGGCACACCATTTTGGAATTGACCTTGGCATACAGAGGGGACAAAATAATAGTGCCATGTTTTTACATGAGCCCCCATGTTGACAATGCATTTGAGGTATGTAGGGGTCCAACAGAAATGGCTAAGGGCCCATCTCCATTTGTGGGTGGGCATCATAAGTCGCTCCACCATGGAGGAGTGGGGGCCCGAGGAAGTGGGGTATGATCGGAAGTGGTGTGCGACTAGGGGCGAGGACAGAGTATGATCCTTTAAATGTGGGATAGCACCTGGTGGCCACCTCTTTGTCCCCAGATGTGCTGCGACACGGAGGTCACTGGCCAATTGCACTGATTCTTGAGGGCACTAGGTTGCAGAGCTGGTTGCCTCCTTCAGGATAAGCCTTTCAGGAGTGAGGATGGTTGGAAGGGGGGGCCTAACCTGCTGGTGTCCCTGCACTTCTAGCCCTACCTCTGGTACCCCCGAGATAATGTGGGTCTTGAACAAGAGACACGGAATGCCCCGGTAGGGATCAATGCGCTATGCGGTCTCTGGAGCTGTTAGAAATGTTTGATGTGTCACTTTATTTCACCTGGTCTTTCTGTGCTGTGCTGCTACCAAATGAGGATGTAAATAGGATATGTGCAATTTCGTGTGCCAGTTTGCAGTGTATTTTGCTATATTTTCTGTGTTATGTTATTGGTTGCAGTGATTGTTATACCACCTTGTTTCATGTGAAGTAACTTTGCCACGTCCTAACCCAAGAACTTGAGTCTCTTCCCTTTGTGGGGGAAGAGAGGACCGCACAGTTTGCAACGGTGGATAAGCCCACCACCATTGTACGAGAGAGCATACTATACCTCAGTGTGTTTACACTGGCCTCTATTTTGGAATTAGCTTTGATGGAGCAACAATGCAGTGTGTTCTGGAGAGAACGGAGCCAAGAGGGCTTGAATCAGCACATGCAGCCACTGCCTGACCAGTAGTCACTGGTGTTACAAGATGCGAGGCACTGGGTACAGGCAATAGGCCTCTTCTCAGGTGATTGGGTGAGTTCTGATTTAAGTTAAAGCTAAATTTAAACTAAGCATACGGCTGTGGTGGGCTCACATCGGCACAAGGTAGAGAGAGAAAAGGCAGTGATGTAGACCTGCGGACCGCCTCATCTACATATAAATACACCTAATCAGAAATGCAAATTGCAATCAGAAGCAATTTTAAAAAGCCTGTGATAATTGTGCAGATAAAAAACTGGCAGGCGAGTGTATTGTTATAACAGTTAAAGGGCTTTCTGCTGTTCTGTCCAACTGCACATGAATTGTGGAAGCGATAAGACCCTGCTAATCTGCAGTTATTTGCCGGGGACCTAGCAGTCATTCCTGCGACTACTTCTCTCAGAGTTTTTGCTGCTACCTCTGTGAGAGCCTCAGCACCCAAGATCTTTAACGCCTCTCACATCATGTCCAATAAAATAATCAGCTCCAACTCAGCACATTCAGGCAAACAATTTTTTTTTTTTTTTTTTTTAAAGCACCAAGAATCCTGTTCACAGCAACACAATGTGCACTTTTTAAGAAACTCAAATTCTAATGCAGGCAGGATTGAATAAAATGTCACATCGAAACAAACACATCTTTATGATACACCTTGCACGCAGATTGTTTTGAAGACGGCGTTGATTATGCGTGTGCCCTTTTTCCAGCACTGCCCTGCTGGGCATGTATGTGGAGCAGAGACGGGTGGCACTTCCAGAAAGAGTTCAAAAATCAAATTAACCCACCCCTACGTTAATTTGACTGTTTAAGGCACTTCAGGAACTACAGCAGTGTTCCCAGGTGTAAATGAGCGATACAACGCATCATATCCATAGAAGCTGGAAATAAGTGTTCATGTATACTTTCTGTCTTTATTTTTACATTAAATGGTGCTATCTTAAGGTATGTTTGAGACATAAAGGAACACTTCTGATGTTACTCAGAAAATCAGAATTTAGGATAGGCTTGTTAAATGTTATATTATATGTGTATTTTTGAAGTTTTCCATCAACTGCACCTAAACAACTAACTTTCCCATCATGACAGGGTCAGTGCCTCTACTGTCTTATGCAGAACAGTAACGTGTCCGGCACTTGTCCATGCACAACTTGTATATGAATGCAGGCAGCAGGTAATGTCTCTTAGATCCTGCATATGGAGGTGTGAGTCATTTGCATAATATCCTGTTTTCATACGCAGCCCGCATAGTCTTGCTAGAGTGAGATTTGGTTGGAGTAGCAACATTTCAGTGGAAAAGTGAAACCAAATATTTGTTTCGAGAGCATCTCAACAATACCCTCCACACAGCTATAGAGAAGATTTTTTTTTCTCTAGTTGCAAAGTCCAATTTATCGCAAGCCATGCTTTGGAGTTTTACATGGAGGGTTAAAATTGGTAACTCATGGTTAAAACATCGCGATAATCCTAATTGTCCAAATCATATTCATTGCTAGAGTGTTCAGAGTTCATTGTTGTTATTTGTGGAAATCGCTATCACCCTCTAGGGTATCCTGGCACTTAGCAGGTGGGTGTGCCTAGCCCTACCTATGGTAGGTTGATTAATTAGAAAGCCAGGTCTTCAGCTTCTTGCAGTGTTCAAGAAAAGAGAAGGAGGCTCTGATGTGGAGTCAAGCCCCCTTCTTTTTTACCACCTTCTAATCAGCATCTAAGCTCTTTTTGGCTGACAGGTGCCTTAAGTAGTTGAGGTGTTGGAGCAGTGTTATTTTACCACCTTAGACAGTGGTTAATCTCGTGGGATTCGCACAAACGCGCTTTCAAGATGGCCGCCTCCCAGCGATTCTCCTGCAACGCCCGCATTATCGACGATATTTTAGCCATGTTTTGGCTTACCTAAAGTGGGTTGGAGTGTCTCTTTTAACTCCTTGTGGCCAGCACTTGTGGTGAGGTTGTTTTTGAGGCTCTGGCTCCATTTTCTGAGGGCTTAATGTATTGCTGTCTCCCTGCATCGAGCTGACCTGAGAGGTGCTGCTGGAATTGTCTCTCAGGAGGGCGGAGGCCTATTCAGGTACTGTTAAGTTGAGAGAAGGCCAGAAACCATCATTGTAACCATATACCATATATCAGGGGTCGTTTGTGTTCTCATTCAGATGAGGCTTGAACTCGCAATTTGGATGTGACTGTTTCTATTGGAGGCAGAACAAAAGGTAATTTGAATATGCTTGCTACCCATTGGGAGTGACTATAAGGGCATACAAAAGTCTGATTGGATGCTTCGCAAGTGATTAAACAGTGGCTGACGCTTTTGCGAGCTTTCCATCCATTTTGTTGTTGTGATATAATACTCTAAGACCAATGGGTATGCCCAGGAATAAAGAGGTTTATTGATGAAACAGAAAAGAGTGCTAGGGTCTCATTGGTTATAGGGCTTAAAAACAGGAGGGCAGCGTCACCCTTTCCCTTATATAGAGGGGTTATAAACTCTACCCATGATTCCTCAGGCACCATACTATCTTCACTTTTCTCATGCCCTGAAAATCAAATCTTTCCAGCCTCCAAAGTTTTTCATCATCTTTTCCTAGAATTGCAGAAAGTTTTTGAACATATTTTCCTAGAATTGCAGATATCATTTCCTCCCAATTATCCTTATAGAATATTTCCTTCTTATGTCTTGTTCTGTTTATTAACTATTTTAACAGTTCACAGTATACTGCGCTATCTGTAATCAGCTTCTGGGAGCACCATAACTTTCTTAACTTTTGTTTCAACATTTGACATTCAGTGTCAAATCATATTCCTTTTTCTCCCTTTGGTGCTACAAAGCATTACTGTCTTAGATTTCTTCCCCCATCATTAACTAAACACACATCCAAAGATTTTATCACATGAACATACTTATTTACAATATACCCATCATGTGATTGAAGGGAATATGGATCAATATTATTTTGTAGGTCTATCAAAGTCTGGATATGTTGCACACTTATCCACAAAGTAAGTTGCATTGGAAATTCAATATTAAGCGGCATAACTACATCTCTTCTTTGCTCTTATCAAAAGATCATAGCTCATTTGATACACGAGAACTTGGAAATCCTCAAACATGGAAATATGCCAATCTTGAGTAAAGATAAAGAAGCTTATTTGAAAGCCCCTTGCGCCACCTGTATGTCACTTTTTCCCATATTAAAAGTGATGCACCGGCGGCGCAAGGGGCTTGTAAATAAGCCCCATAGTCTTTGGGCCCTACCATGCTACCTTAACTATATGTCTGGTGATCCGGTATATCAGAAAAGAAGCGTCCATTGAGGCAGACAAGACTCCAGGTCTGTATGAAACTCTGTAACTAACACATAACTTGTACTTTTTGCATGGGGGAAAAGAAGCCAGAGGTATCTTAAAAGCTTCTAAAAAATCCCTAGCACTCGCCTCTTTTTGATGTAATTGTAATCACATATTAAAATCTCCCAGAATTAATATCAAACTGGAAGGAAATAATGCTAAGAGTTGGCTTAAGTCTGATATTGAAATGCATTATGCAAACGTTCTCTTCCGTTTATGCACACATTTACTATAACCATACTCCCTACTGTTTCACCATGATTTAACAGATTTATCTTGACCGCATGCAGACTTTCACTTTTTATGGGCACCTGTGCTACTCCTTTGGCAATTTGTGTTGAAATCAAAGAGATTAATCCACCTGAGTTGCACCCGGAACTATTAGGCGAAACTTCAGAATAGATCTGAGCGAAACCTGTAAAGATCAATTTTTCCCCCAACAGCCAAGTCTCCAGAAAGGACAAGATTTCATGCTCATCCAAGATGGTTTCATTTGGTCGAATTCCAGAATTCGTCTTAACCAATTCACATTCCAAACCAGTAAGGAAAGGCTGTTAAGAGAGGTTTTATCCTAATCAATGTTGCTTAGCCTGGAGAATTTCTGCCAAACTGACTTATTTGGGTTGATCAGGTCAAATCTGTAATACCTATTTACTGAAAAAGGTATGCAGAGATTATCTCTATTATACCCATCTGTTCTATTTGATTAATTGATCTTACATTCTTTTAGAACCAGATTTACTTGTCTAATGTTAAGGCCTGTGTGACAATTTAGAAATGGGCCTACATCCAGGATTTTATCTTCTGGAAGCAGTACAAATGTTATCCCTTTTAAGACCAGTTCTTCCTTCACAACATCAGTAACGTTCTGTATTAGTCTAGAAAATAATGTGACCACTGGAATATCCTTTGCGGATGTTCCATAAACAAACTCCACTTGTTTAAGATCACTAGAGGTTATATCTTTCAGACCTGCGCATGAGTGAAAAACCTCTAGTAACTTCAACCTATTTTGCAGTCACATCTTACTAGCTCTCTTCCCTTGCTTGCTAACATTAAGGTAAACTACTAACGGTTCCTCATGTGCTTGCAAACCCACAGATTTAATAGGTTTATTACTTTTGGAGATTTTGGGATTGAGAACCCGATCTATCTTCCCCTGGCCTTTCTGGTTACGATCCCTAGCACCATGTGACAGGATAGATGTTGTGACTAGGTTTTGACTGGTAGTGCCTTTATTAGTGAATTCGTCATTTCCCAAGGGCTGTGCAGCTCATCTGGAAACACGGGTTTGAGAGTCCACTAGTCTTCCCCAATTGAGGTGGCTTTTCTAAATCCACGTTCTTATGGGGAAGTTTTCTGTTTGAATACTTTTCAGAAATGTCTCTCTTTTTACTAACAGCTTGGGGAGAGGAGTTGGTATAACGGCTAGGGCGGTCGACCTCGAATCTGGGGAACTGGGTTTGAGTCTCGGCAATGACGCTGAACATCCTGTGATTCTGGGAAAATCACTTAATCTCCCCGTGCCTAACAAAAAAATGAATGTGTCCTCATGTAATGCAACTGGTGCTGTATAAAGCGCTCTGATACCCGATACCTTCGGGTCAAGTTAGTGCTATATAAAACTCCATAACAAAAAACAGCTGATATTTAAAAAATAGAAGACAAAATCTGATTCAACAAGTCCGATGGGAAAGCATTTTCAGAGCTGTTAATATGTTTCCTACTTTCACCTCTTTCCCCTTATGATTATAACAATTCTTTCTGGAGTTTTGATGACCTGCTACCTGAAAGAGCCTCCATGTGAGGGGGCTCTATTTGAAAGCCGGATATACTCACCTGCCAAATTAATGGGGAAGAAGATAATCGTGGCTCTAACAAACACGGTGAATCCATTTCCTGCTGTGAAAAAAAAGGAGCTTCTTTCAAATTGAGGGCGTTGATTTCAGATTCCTTGCACATTATTCCATATATAGATAGCCATTGGCAGGGGACTTGCTAGCCTTAGCTCTTTTTCCTGAAATGCTTCCCCACAAATTGTTTTATGGATGAGACCAATAGATTTATGCCTTGGGAAATTGGAGAAATCCAATTCCGATTGGTTGGGCGGTTTCTATACTAGGTGCTACCTACCCAGAGCACCCCCCCCCCCACCTTTGAGAGAGATGTTATTAATGTTCCATGTTCAGTCAGGGCCTCCACAGTTTTTTCTTTTACTGATGGAGATAGAGTTATTATACATAGCTTCCGCCTATCCCCCGACATGCCTTCCAATTATAAATATATCTCAATGTAAAGACTGGAAGCAAAACGCTTTGCTCTCACTCTCCTGTAGAGTTAAGAGGACTGCCTTTTCTCTCTGACCTAAACGTTGGGAGTAAAACGTTCAGTTTATTAGCCGACAACTATAATCCTTAAGTGGATATGTGAATTACCCGACTCCTAGGAAATTCCAGGCCCAGGAAGCTACCACACAAACACTCTGAGCATTAATGCCAGATCATCAAGAGGGTGTGAGGCACAATTCCACAATGCCTCAAAGAGATACACAAGGCAGCAGAATCAAATATCCAAAGTGAAGAGAAATACACAGCACTACACATGCAGTTCTTCAACATCAGGAAATGATGTCCAGAGAAAAAGGCACGGAGATACACCCATTGCAGTAGGGGGAACAACAGCCCATAATATTTATCCTGCCCCTTCCAGTGAAGGTGAGGGAGATAGAGAAAGCACAAAAATGAAAGGAGGAGAGATATAATAATAATAACCTGAAACGTATAGGTGACCCTTGCAAATAGTTTTACTCTGCCGCCTTTCCCTGATTCTTTTCCAACACTTTGAGATGGGGAGATGCTCTATGCCTGAGTAATCAGCCACCAGAGTATTCACTAGGAGACACCTACCGCTCATTCAGGTTCTCCTGGTCACAGTCAAAGTCAATGCAGAGAATATTGATGATGTAGCCAGCAATCCCGCCAAGTTTACGAATGCCCAATACCAATTTGCAGGGGGGTCTCTTATTTCTTGCCCTGCCCTGCCCACAAGCTGCACTGGAGGCTGCCTTCAGCAGGTCACACTGTGGAACCCCTGCCTTCACCTCAAGCCGCAATCTATCCTGACCTCCACATTTGAATCTATCATCACCCAGCCTGAACTGCCAAGCCATGTCCTCCCTGGACTGGAAACAAGCATCCTGGGACCGGAGGAGGCCCAACGAGGGATCAGGGGAGTATGATGCAGTGAGGAACACAGGAAAAACAACAATGCCACGAATGCTGAGACAGTAGGCCAAAGGTGAGATTCAGTCAGAATACCAATGGAACAAGCTTGTGTGACCAACCAGGCATAGACACACTCCAGCAGCTTACGTGAGTGAGCGGGTGTAGTGAGAGTAATGTTCTGTCTCTGGTCAATACTCCTCAACTGGAATTCAATTCTGAAAATGCCACTGTTAGAAAGTTAAGACAAATTAATGGAGCCTCGTCGGGTTCCAAACCAGACTGCACTGCCCAGAGAGAGTAACTGCAACAAATTCATTCTGAAGGTTTTTTCAATTTAATTTAATCCATTTTGTATTGCATCCAAATTATCACTTGATACCATACTTAATATCAATATCTTGTTCCACATACAACGAATGCCAATCCAGGCCTTTCGGTCAACACCAGGGGATTCATCCCTCCTTGTAGCATGACGTTAAAAATAGATGTTAAACCCAATGCATTTCGGGCAACCTGTGCCCTTCCTCAGTGGTAACTGAAATGAAACAAAAAACAACAGTCACCAATCTCCTTCGCTCAAACTCATGCTGTTCTAATAAATCAATTGGTTTGGTGCCTCCATTCTGACCCTGGCTCTCAAATGACTAAAAAAACTTAAAAAAACAGGAAAGAAATCTGCATCATGAAATGGACAATCCTCATTGTACATCGCCTAACGAAATACATTAATCAGTTACTACGAAACAATATGTTCATTCCATATCCCAAAACCCCCCAAAAACGATACCAAAATACAAGACTGCTTCCTAAATCAAATCGTATTTGCACCCACTCAATTAGTAACCAATATGAATTTTACCTAGTGTGTACGCCAAACGTTAACGGTCCCACAAGTGAGTGTATTAACAAGCATGAACAGTCCTGGTGCTTGTTTAAATAAAGTCACATGATACGGACAAGTCACATGACCAGTAAATGAACAATAAAAATGAATGAGACACTACGGAAAACTCCCAAAAACCTCCGACTCGTGAATTGTGAGAGATAGCAGAAGATAACTTTTGGCGTACACACTAGGTAAAATTCATATTGCTTAGTAATTGAGTGGGTGCAATAACGATTTGATTTAGGAAGCAGTCTTGTATTTTGGTATCGTTTTTGGGGGGTTTTGGGATATGGAATGAACATATTGTTTCGTAGTAACTGATTAATGTATTTCGTTAGGCGATGTATAATGAGGATTGTACATTTCATGATGCAGATTTTATTCCTGTTTTTTTAAGTTTTTTTAGTCATTTGAGAGCCAGGGTCAGAATGGAGGCACCAAACCAAGTGATTTATTAGAACAGCATGAGTTTGAGCGAAGGAGATTGGCGACTGTTGTTTTTTGTTTAATTTCAGTTACCCCTGAGGAAGGGCACAGGTTGCCCGAAATGCATTGGGTTTAAAATCTATTTTTAACGTCACGCTACAAGGAGGGATGAATCCCTTGGTGTTGACCGAAAGGCCTGGATTAGCATTCATTGTATGTGGAACAAGATATTGATATTAAGTATGGTATCAAGTGATAATTTGAATGCAATAAAAAATGGATTAAATTAAATTGAAAAAACGTCCAGAATGAATTTGTTGCAGTTACTCTCTCTGGGCAGTGTAGTCTGGTTTGGAACCTGACGAGGCTCCATTATTTTGTCTTTACAATTCGTGCACACGGATGGAACGCGCATTACAGAGCTGCATGCCGTAACAATTAAAAAATGAAAAATTGAGCAGTATGCAGTTTTTGACAACTAGGAGTGCACGCATCACTGTTAGAAAGTTGGCATTTTCCTCTCCTATCATTTTGGTGCCTGCAGCCTGCTTCCTGGATAGCATGGCTAGGTGTATTTGGCCTTTGTGTATTCACTCCAGACAGCCACACAATAGGGGGACTAGAGGTTGCAAGGAAGGGCCATCCTGACAGGATAGGGGGTGGAGCTGTGCACAGCCCCGCTTGCACTCTAAAGACACTGCCTCAGCACACACACAAAGAACTTCACACTAGCCTTTTGTGACTCCAGACATCCTGGGACCAGTGCAGGGAGGCAAGAAAATCAAGGCACTTCTGTGGGGGGACAACTCCAGAAGTTTCTTCCACTTACAAGTTGCTACCAGGTATAAATTTTGGACCCACTCTTCAGTTCCCTTCTGGACTTGTGGAGGACTCCCCTGCTGTCTGTGGTCTGATGTGTACCTCAGAGGACCTAGAGAACTGCCATGTGGCCTGCAGTCTGCATTGTGCCCTCAGAGGACCTCCCTGCTACCTGAGACCTGCTTTTCTTCTTCAACTCAGGACTTCCAGAGTGACTCCAAGCAGTGGCATAACAAATGCCCCAGCAGCCCCTGCAATGCGGGGGGGCCTGAGCTCCAGGGGCCCCCCTCAGCACAGTTCCCTGGCCTAAGAGCTCCTGTATGAGTCCAGAGGGGTCCCTCCATGAACTTTGCAGGGGGCCCCCTCAGGTTTTGTTACTCCACTGACTCCAAGGACTAGGTGGTTGGCCTCCTGATCATAGCCTTAGGGACAGAAAAGGCTCCATCTTGGACATGCTCCTGGACCCAGACTGAGTGCATCTTGTCTCTCCAAGTGGTGCCCCTCTAGTCCTGGACTCTTGAAAGTGGTGCTAAAATAGGTGCTAAAGGTGCCAAGATAGTCCAACGCCAAAACTTTTTACTTAGAAAAATGTCTACCAAAAGTACTTTGAGAACCGAGGGAGACCAAGGCCTACCTGCTCGATGATCCTCCCGAGGTGCATCACCGGTCGGCCTGACTCCGGGGTAACTCCTGATGCGTTCTTCACTGCAGCAGCAAATCCTGTTCAGTGACTCTTTGTGGGGAGGTTATCCGGCTTTGTGGAGCCCTCATTGGCTACAGCCTGCTGCTTCATCCCACTTTAGATTTTCGACTTCCAAAAAAAGAGACTAAGTCCGTATTTAGAAATCTTCACCACAACATCCAGAAACTCCTCCACAATGACACCTCCTCCTCAGACACCCCAGGCTGCCTTACCCCACTGAACTTTACCTTTTCAGACATTTACCCTCAAAATTTCTTCTTAGTCCGAAGGTATGCGGAGACTGAGCTCAAGCCAAATTTTGTATTCAAACTGCGATCTGTTGCGGTCAACCATAACATTCATCTTTGTCCTGGTCGTGCATGACTAGAAGTCCCCAGTTGGCATTGTGATCTTTTAGGTGCTATTTTTCACTTTAGAAATTGTAAATTTATAGCTCAGGTTCTACTAAGTGGATTTTTGTAGTTTTGGTGTCAAATAATTTGTTAAATTTACTCTATTGCTCTAAATTGCAATGGGATTTTTCTTGTGTTGTGTTTTAACATTATTACTGTTTAAGTGCTGCATAAAACTTCACACATTGTTTCTAAGTTAAGCCTGACTGCTTTTGTGGCAAGCTACCAGAGGGTTAAGCACAGGTTAATTTAGTGACTTTTTGGAGTTCTCACTGACAAGGAACGTGGCTCTTGTTTGAGGAAGGCTCACATCCCCTCAACCAACAACCCAATTTCTCACACAACCCAAACTTGACAGCAATACTAAGATTGCAGAGTGATATGTGTTACAAAGTATTGCTTTTGCAGTGATGAGATTAATAAATTAATTAATAAATACTGAAGCTTGATACAAGATGAAGTTTGCACTTCCGCCAAATCTTTGTTTGCATTTAAATAAAGGAAAGAAAATATATACAGGACCACGTTGTTAGAGCACTGTCAACGTCGCCATCACTGATTTAGGCCCACTGGAATATAACACCCGTTCATCATCATCATAAATGTGAAGGATGCAAAGCCAGTGACATAACACTAAATCTAAAAGAATTCCAACTTGACAACATAAAATTCACCCTGAGAGACCATACAAATTGTAACAGTACAGATTATATTTACATAATTAAAGTTCTATTCAACTAGGCCTACGTAGATCAAAAAAACAAAAAATAAAAGCCAGGCTGCTGCAAGATCTGCAGTCGCATTAGATGTGAATGTCAGGTAGAACCTTTTGTGGAGCCAACCTTAAGTCCATTGACCTGATGTGGTTTCTGCTTGAAAAGGTTGTAAATAAATCCCTGGCGTTTTGACATCACTGCAACATTGAATCTGGGAGAATGTGAATGGATACATCTCTTAAACACAGTTAATAATGGGCTAAATAAATTTGAGGAAATCAACAGATAAGTGGCAATCTTTAACTGTGGATAATCATATGTTTATGTATTGTAATCCATTATTTATGGTGATAATAGTATTGTAATTGTAGTCCCGATGTGTTTCAATAATTACACATTTAGTTTTACTGTATCTCTGTCTTTTTTTTTCTATTGTATTCTCCTATGGTTATTAATGTGAGCATGTGGATACATTGTTTCTTGTGGGTGTCAATACATTGTAACCATCACTTTAGACTTCTATAATTTGCTATCTGAACAGCTGTGTCCCTATGATGTGGCTGCTCCTAGTCTTCTCATAGATGTTATTCTATAGGTTTTGTATATTTTTTCCTATGGTTTTCCATGACACATATAAACAGTCGCCCAATATTAAAGAATGCCCCCGCCCCATTCGTAAAGCATGTGGAGAAAAGCTGGATCCTCCCCATTGCCTGGAATGCACACCTGTGTCAGCCATTCTGGGAGTAGGATTTTCACTCATGAAGGATGTGGAGAAATGCAGCATCCCCCACTAGCTTAGAACACACACCGGCGTCAGCCTTTTTGGGAGTAGGAGTTTCCTCGCTTTCCTCCATGTGCACGCCAGTGTGGAGATGCTCTGCTGTCTTTATGTATACACAGCCCATCGGCGTGCGTCTTCAGATATCGGCGAATGTATTAGGCGCTTATGCTATATTCAAGGTAAGGCAGACACGGTCTCCTGTACTGTGGCACTTTAATTTTGCAAACTTACATTGGCACTTTACTGCGTATAGTGAATACAGTCTTATTAATTTAGCCCTCACCATCTGATGCAACATTTTGATGGAAAATAAGTAGTTGTCATGCGCATCTCTCCCGATGGTTAGTGTCTTTCCCCCTAGTTTTTACACTGATTAATAGGTTTGGTGTACTCTCTTTTGAGAATGTATTTCTCCTCTATGTTTTCAGAGTATCTCTCTCAGGTTTCCACAGGGGCATATATATATGGTAGACTACCAACCCTGTCTTTGCATTTCTAAGTGGAAACATTTTTTAAGCTTAAAGAAGGCGTTGCTGCTTTAGAAAAGATTTCCATTTGAACAACATCAGGGTTAGCAAACAGTGGTCCTCTAGGCCACTGTACACTCCTGCTGTCACTGCCTACACAATTGACTGAGAGGATGTGGTCCCAACGGGACTCTTTCCCCTTTGCAAGTAAATTACTGTTTCCTTAGACCTTTCTGTAACTGATTAATAGTTTGTATCCAGAATTGTGGTCACAAACAATTGATACAAGGCATACTCAATCACAATTTGGGAGGAACAACTCCTTACATACTATCAAAATTGCTATTTAGTATCAGTTGCAAAACCTATTTCTCTAGTCAGATTTTTATGAATCATAAAATCGGATTTGTACATTTGAAAAAATCATTTTGTGGTCACGAACCCAGTTATTTTGAGAATCACAGGATTTGTAAATACTTAAACATATCCTATTGAGAGGATTGAACATTTGAAGGGACACATTCCTCAAGGTGCTCATCTGAACCATCTGGGCTATTTTGATTAGGTATGATTGTTACTTCAAAGCCAACTCAATGTGCCAAGATGTCTAGCAGAGTTGGGTGGTCATTTGGGTTGAATGATACAACCAGGTATAGAAGGATAAGTAGAAAGTAGTATCAGTGATCTGTGATCTAAAAGGCATTTTCCATCACTAAGGAAGCTGCCGTCTCCAAGCTGCATTTTGTCCTGAAGATGGATAGGATGATCAATAGCATGCATTAATCTTGATTTTGTTATGGATTTGAATAGTGAGATCTTTCTCAACCATTTCCCTAAAAAACAGTATGAAAAAAAGTATGTGCATGATGAGACAGGAGAGCCTCTTGCAAAGTGTCTTTCAGATAGGCAGAAAGCTTGAACGTCTAATACAATTTCTTTGTGGCATATTGAGAAGAGTTTTCATCTCAGATAAAAAAGCTTTCAATGGAGGGATTGACATCATCATTTCTTAAAAAAAAATGTTTTCTCCATTGGCTTTCTGTCTTCAATCATTCCATTCCTATGGTAGGTTAGACCAAACAGCAAGAGGAATATTTCTCACTGAAACCTTCTCCTTTTGTCTAAGTACATTGCCATCATTTTTTTCTGAAACATATAGGGGCCGATTCCGATTCGGGCCGGAAATCTCTCCGACCGAGCTGGACCCGGAGAGATTTCCGACCGAATCGGACCCTAGCAGTCCGACCGAATGAGTACGATGCGCACGTATGCTATCGGACTCGATTCGGTCGGACGACGCGTACACGGGCTCCCATTGACTCAATGGGCACGACGTGAACAAGGGCGCCCCCTACAGCATGTTCGCGTCGATGCGGGTCGCACCGTACATGCACGTGTAGGGGGGACCCATGTGTCCCCCCTGTGTGTGACTCGCATGCCTACGCCTCCAGGGGGGTCCGACACGGACCCCCAAAGTGCGGCTCCGACAGCTCCTTGGAGCCGGGCTGCGCGAGTCGGTCGGAGCGGTCGAGGTGCGCATCGTACTTACCCGGCCGGGAAACGTCTCCATTGCGAGGTGCGCATCGTTCCCGTGCGAGTCGGTCGGAGCGGTCGGGTCCTGCGAACGAGTCGGTCGGAGATTTCACGATCGCACGCATCGTACTCGCTCGCCCGGACGCACGTACGACTCGGTCGGGAAATAGGGCTCCGAATCGGATCCGGTTAAGCCGAATCCGATTCGGTGCCCTACCGGCCGAGATCGGAATCGGCCCCATAGTATTTGACCACACAAGAGTTGTTTTACCAAAAATTCATGGAAAACGAATGTGATGTGAATGCTTGAACACCGGCGACGTCTCAGGGCTGAACCCCTAGTCATAGATTTAGCTCCTCCATAGACTCCTAATATTTGCTGAGAAGTTATGAGATCTGCAAGGAATAGAAACTGCAAAAAGAAAAGAGAGTTGTTTAGCTTTCTTTACAAGTTGGGCACAGTATTGTGGGTATTAACCACACCTGGTAAATGCCATTATCCCAGAGTGAGGTATTTATCAGGTGTGGGAAATAGCTCCTATTCTAAATTTTCAACATGAAAATGAGGCATGCAGACACAGTTTCTAACACATCTGTTAGACCTGGTATCCGTGGTGTGGTTTTCCCCGTAAGTTTTTGCCCTCAACCCTCCTGCTTTTCTGACTTCAGAACTCTGCACACTTACCACTGTTAACCAGTGCTAAGGAGCTTGTGTTCTCTCCCTAAAACATGGTAGAACTGGCTTATACCCAATTGGCATATCTATTTTACTTGTAATTCTCTAGTATATTGGCACAACCCGTGGCCAGGGCCTGTAAATTCAATGCTACTATTTAATGGCAAAGTTGGATTTTCAAACATAATTCTGAAAATACCACTTTTAAAAATGTGTGTGCTGCAGCAACAAATGATGGCCGGAATGCTGAATGAATCAAACATTCACCCCCATTCGAGAGATCTGGGTTACATCCATTGTTCTTTTGCTCACTATGCCACCCCAGTTTAGTCCCAGCCATGTGCAAATCAGTCTTGACCTTGCTCCTCATGGGAACAGTCCAGTCCAGTCCAAACTGCCAAGCCAGGTCCTCCCTGAACCGGAAACAAGCATCCTGGGACTGATTTCAGGGTGACACCCCTCACCATCCAGGCTAGCTTGAATCCAATGACACAGAGAGCAAGGTACCCACGTCTGGGCATACCCATCCTACTTAAGACATTTCTGCAGCACTTTTAAAAACTTGGCATTTGCTTGTCCTAAATGTTTGGTGTCTGCTTCCTGATCCTGCGGCACATGACTAGGTGTAGATGGCAGGTGGTCTTTGTGTATTGCTCCCAGACAGTGAGACAAAGAAAATATAGGTGTTGGCAGAGTAAGCCACTCTGAGTCAACTAGGGGGAGGAACTGTCACCCACCACACTTGCACATCACAAAGTCTCTGCCTGAGTACTCTCACAAAGAGCTTGTCACTGTCAGTCAGTCAAATAACTTTTTTCGATCTTAAGATAAGATCATAGAAGTACAGTACATCATAAAGTGCATCCTCCCAAAATATCAATGCGTCTAATGATATTTTGCAAGACAGATCTAATCAGAATTTACATAAAATAATTTATGTACAAATGACAATTTAAAAAATAAAATAAAAACGCAGCTGTTTAAGAGTTAAAATCATCCATGAAAGACCTCCAAAATAATCCCAATTCATAATATAAAATACATTGTTCCATATAAAATAGCATTAAAAAGTTAAAATATATGATCAATTAGATTAATGCATGATATTATAAAGAATCTTTTAATCTACTAGTCGTTATTGACAAACAGAGGTAAGATGCAAGGCAATGGCACACAAGGTGGTCAGACAGCATTTGTAAAAAATACAGAGAAGGACGACATTGTGTAAATTTGTATTTCCACATGAGAGGAAAAATGAACTTTTTGCGGTGCGACAAATAAAATTTACAAATGAAAATAAAGTGTGAATTGGATTGTGGGGAGGTTCCATCACACGGACAAACTGCCAATTCACTTGATGATTAGGTTCCCGTAGGGTAGCCTATCATACACGGGATAAGATTTAACCGGAATCTCACCAATTTAAAACGATGTCACATATTAGTGACAAACGCTAAATAAGAATTTGAATCAAAGGGAATGGAAGGTAACCCTGAATATAATATTACCATATGTTTATTACGATTACATTCGTGCCTATCATACCACCTTTTTGTTAGGAAGATTTTTTTAATTTCGACTTTAGAAATCTTTTGACAATTAACAGGGTCCTTATACAGGGATTGCAGTCACAAAGCTGTTAATGTATCTTTAACATATTTGATCCAGGGAACCTTCTGTACCTGATCAAGGGTTAGACAAACAAACCACACTTGCACATCATAAAGGCTCTGCCTGAGCACTCTCACAAATAGTTTGTCACTGGTTTATTGTGACCCCCAGACAAGCTGGGGCCAGGACAAGGTGAAAGGTGATGCCTGACACCTCAGGGGAGTGGAACCCTGTAGAAGCTTCCGCCCCTTCAAAGGAAGGCCCAAGTATACATATTGGAACTCAGACACCAACTCTTCAGTACACTTCTGAACCTGTGGATACTCTGCCAGGAAGAATGACTGCTTTGTTGCTGAAAGGACTGCTAGAATGCCGCTCTGGAGGACTGCTTTCCTGCTATGCTGACCTGCTGCCCTCTTGCCTGGGTGAGAAGGACTGGACCTGTATCTGTTGAATCCAGGACCTCAGAATGACTCCAAGGGTGAGTTGTCTGGCCTCCTAACTAGAGCTTCAGGGACAGAAGGCTCTAACAACCTTGAACTCAGCATCTGAACTCTGCCATCTGTGAGTCCTACCCTGCAAGGTAGTGCCACCCTAGTCCTTGACCCTTGGAAGTGGGCCTGAAGGTGCTCTGCCAGTCCATCTGTGGATACAGCAAAACCAACGCATCCCCTCTGCTGCACGGTAGAAGCCTAAGCAGAACCGATGGCTCTACTGGGAGGATTTTCTCAGCACAAGGACTCCACATCGACCTTGGAACCCGCATTGGAATCCCCGTTGTGCAATGCTTCACCGAGGCAGGCCCTCACAAATTTCTTGTCGAAGGCAGCCTCAACGACAATGCAAGTTCTCGCATCGCAGCCTCTCAGCTGTTCGGAACACACACATTGCCTCAACTGAATAACGCAACCTTGCTGCTGAACTTTGCATCACAAGCGTTCGTCGATGGGATCCTCAATGAAAATGCAGGACCTTGAATCTCAGCTCCGCAGCTCCTCAGACCTAGGATCTCGCAACGCTCTGCAACAAGGATTTAAGGTACTCTTGTTCAGTGGGCCTAACTGGGTCCAAGTAGCGGGCCCATGCTCCATGCCGGTTGGCCTGAACTTGTGACTTTGTCCCAGTATGGCAAGACCAGATGTCTCCCATTGGCACTTTGTGCTTTTTGGCTGTCTTTTCACTGAAATCTTTGAAATTGCATATCTCTAGTTCTACTGATTGGACTTTTGTCACTTAGTCTTATTTTATTTTTTTAAATGGGCTCTATTTTCCTAAATTGGTGTGGGATTTTTCTTGTGTTGTGTTTTCACTTTATTACTGTGTGAAGTGCTGCATATATACTTTATACATTGCCTCTAAGTTAATCTTGACTGCT
This sequence comes from Calotriton arnoldi, assembly GCA_963921515.1. Taxonomy (NCBI): domain Eukaryota; kingdom Metazoa; phylum Chordata; class Amphibia; order Caudata; family Salamandridae; genus Calotriton; species Calotriton arnoldi. The sequence goes on along the minus strand of CAWUFW010005383.1, from coordinate 913,293 downwards.
CTGTGCCAAGCTACAAGGGGTCGATCACAGGTTAATTTGGTGTTTGCGAGACACCCTAAGTATACATGATGTATCATTTGTTTTTCTTGGCTAAAACTGCGGTTAACTCAAACGTGGTTGTTGATAAAGCAGCCATAAGTAGGTGACTTTAAGTTTATTGTGCCTTTTATACTAATCAATCAATAAATCAATCAATCAATCAGGGGAATTGTAAGCGCACTACTCACCCGTGAGGGTCTCAAGATGCTGGGGGGGGGTAAGCAGCTCCGTTCAGTCGAAGAGCCAGGTCTTGAGTGTCTTCCTGAAGATGTTCAGGGAGGGGGCGCATCTGATGCCGATCGAGAGCTCGTTCCAGGTCTTGGCCGCGATGTCGGAGAAAGCTCTTCTCCCTGTTCTGGCTCTGCGGATTCACGGGATTTCGGCGAGGGTGAGGTCGGCGGATCGGAGGTTTCGCTTGGGTGCTAAATACTAAATATCTTACATGTATATTTGAGTTTAGGAAACACATAAAAAAGTGGATTTGCTGACAGATTTGGATTGAGTAGCAATGTCATGTTCATGCTTCGTAAGCTGCCTACTTGGATGCTGTTAAGTTCCCTCAGTCTCTTCGCCAGAAAACGTAAAGATGCTCTAATTGAAAATATTGTATGCATGCAATGACTTACTGTGGCTTTAAATCACTAATTGCTCAAATTGACATGTATCACAACTGCTTCTATCTGAGTGCCCTGGTATACACCGTGTACTGTTGCGTTTGTTAAAAGAATAGATACAAATAAAAATAAAGAAGTATGTATTGGAGTCTATTTTGAAAAAAAAACGAGTGTTTACCTAGTGCCACTCAACAAGGACCCTCAGTAGAAGTCAGGCGGAGCTGTAACCCGGGGCAGTGGAAGGGGGGTATACGGCCCCCTCATAATTACAAGAATTGAAGAGGGCAAGAACGCAGCCAGTCAAAACAAACCGAAAGCACTACGAAAGCAAACAGAGAATGTGAGCAGAAGTTGCCTTATAATCGAGGAAAACAATTAGAATTGGATCTGGTGAGTCCGGGCCCAGCATATTTTTCCAAAACGGTCCCTGTAAGCTCATAATGACTGGTTGTTGGGGTGGAAATACTGGTGTGATTGGGTATCTCCGGTGTCTCTACTTCCAATTACCAACAGACTAGTAATGTGGCCAGAGGCGTAACATAGGTTCCTGTATCCCCGTGGGTGGCTGGGGGTTTCCAACCCTTCAGAGGGGCCCCTTAACCCTTCAGAGTGCCCCCAATCAGCCCAAGGACAATAAATATCTGTGAGATATGGGAGACTAAGGGGCCCCTCTTCAGATTCTACAGGGAACCCCATCATTTTGCATTAGGCTACTGAATGCTGCCCAAAGTATTCCAGATGCACTGATGTATTTCAACGGCTTTCCAAGAGTCGACATAGGAAATAGTAAGTTAGTTCATGGAGCATTGCATTTAAGAAGAAGCCATAACTTGAAGCAAACAATTGCAAAATGCATCCCTACTATTAATGTTTTATTTGCTCGTAATGCATATTTTAGGATAATAATAATTAATTATTTATTTATCGCATCTTCCTTTTGTCTTGCACATTAAGGCATGTTACTGGGCACTCAAGAAACAAAATATGCAGCACTTAAAACTAGCATTTTAAAATTAATGTTTCATTTAACTTTTATGTCCATTCAGATGTTAGGCATCTGATATAAGATGGGATGAAAATGCTAGCCACTAAAAATCATTAAATGAAGTCAATTTGACATTGATTTTTTTGTTGCATTTGGTGCACACTCAGCATGTGTATTGAAAGTGACATTTTATAAACGAAGGCAATACTATTAAGAACTTGAACAAATTGGATACGCATAAGTCTAACTGAAGAACCTAGGCTGACCTTAAAGAAATTGAAAACCCAAGTCTTACACTTTTGAACATTTACAACGAATTGTAAAATGGCATGCTCATATATGCTCATGCAGTATATTATGCTCCAGATGTATAATGCATAAATGACCAAATGTCAGATTTGTAGAATACAATGTTGTAAAAACCATTCATGGTAATCTAATATTCCTGTTCATTTCAGAGCAATCCTTCAATTTGAGTATTGATATAGAAAGAAATCATTGTCTTTAATCTATTTTAAAATGTCCAGCAATATTGTAATGACTTGTAATCTGAAGACATCAATAAAAGTTGATAATTGACAGAAAGTCATAAACAGGTACATTAAAGGTGTGATCAATTTCAGTAAAAGTGCATCTAAAGTTTATGTTCATTATACAGAAAATTTATATTTCCTAAGGCCGAGTAAGAAGTATAACATCATAGTTTACTCGAAAGACCATTAATGGGTTCAAACAAGTAGAGCATAACGGATATATTATACTTGTAATGTTACTGTGACTATAGGAATGTTTTTTTGTTATAATCGGGCATCAGACCCTATCTGAAGCCATGCCTGTGCTACTCCTGCATAACATATATTCGATGAACAAGGGGACCCCGATATTTGAACCAGGGGTAGTCAATAGTAATGTAGAGAAAAATGGAACATGTAAGGCCATTTTTGACAGTTGCAGGGAAATCAAGTATCCGAATAGGTAAAAGGGGAAGGAAAGAATTGCTCTCATAATTGCTATTATTATTATAAAAGGCTCTTACTAAATGATCCTTGATGTTGCGTCCCTTGATTACTTGATTTCCCCGCGACTGTCACACCATCCTTTAAGCAATACAGAATGGTTATGGCACCACTCTGATGCGTGGCTCGTTTCCTCATGCACCCTCACCTCAGATGCATGAGTCTGCCCTCTTACTCACCTCGAGTAAATGTTCATTTAGAGCGCCGGATGCCTTGCACCGCTCTCTTACCACTTTTCACCTTGTCATTCGTATGCTTGAGAATTCCCTGACCTAATAGTGCTCCCAAATTGATTTTTGCAATTATTGTCACTGAGAGTTGAACTGTTTAGCATGGGTGTTATTACCGCTGGAATTGACTCGCATTCCACTGTCTCCTCCACTTAATACCGCATGTGCAGACATCATTAATGTGATCAACATGTAATTATATATCTAGGGACACCTCTTTAAACCTTGTTTTTCCCCATCCATAGATTCTTCTTGCTCACATGTTCGTCCTGATGATGATCTCAAACAGTTGAGATGGAAACGCCGTCGACCCTTTCGCAACAAAAAACTCCTTCACTGTTTAAAATTATATATGGAGTTTTTACTATTGTCAATGCGATGTAACTTTTAATGTCACCTTCACTCGTCACATCATGCACCTTCCACTATTCTTTGTGAGCACTAGAACTATCACTTGAACTAAACAAGTTTTGATATATTGTTTATGAAGTAAATAAATGTTATTTCAATACCATTCTGTGTCCCTACATATATTGAAAAACGGTTGTATATCGCTGATTCTGGCAAATACTAATTTCCAATTGCCACTTGTCTCTAGATTAATACTTTTTAAAATTTCCATTAGCTCAGGCTAAACCCAGGACCCTTGTGGCCTTATATGTTCCATTGTTCTCTACATTACTATTGACTACCCCTGGTTCAAATATCGGGGTCCCCTTGTTCATCGAATATAGCCTAAGCGCAGTGGCTGCACTGCAAGTCTTACCACTCTAAGTGGTTCTATTTACCTCTTGTATCTATTACTGCCTACTACTTTGTCCTAACTCAATTCTCACCTCAGCCGCCCTCGCCTTTTACCGTCATTGTCTCTCTGACTCACTATGTCCATACCGGTCATCCCGACCTATACCGAAGATTACATCGCCAAGATTATTAGTGGCCCATCCCTATTCCACACACCCCTTCCATCAGTGATACCCTCAGATATCGTCACTGAGAAGATAACAACTCTTGAACGACATAAGAAGAAGCACATACATGCCGAATTACATGCCTGTATGCTCACGGAATACCTAAAAGCAGACATAATACCCTTAGGCCTTCAGGTCCGTAACATCCCGGCCATATTTCTACAAGACAAAAAATTCAAAAACGGCTTCTCACATATTGGCACTACGTGCTCACGCCACTGGATGGTGTTAGGGATAGACACTGCACTAGAGCACAGTAAGAAGGAGCTAGAAGAAATACTGGAACTTGAAAAAGCAATCTTGAAATTAGATAGCCCAGCAGACGCCAAATCTGTCCTTGACAAACTAGAGAGAACCATAGAGGACTTCCAAAAGTTTGAACACCATAAAAAATCCACGAAGGTGTCAAAACATATAAAGAACTACAGCAAGGAAAGGACATACCCCTACCTTCCGGACGATTTTTTCACGTATCCACAAGATAAACAGAGGAATCCGGCCGGTACCTGGGGTAGGTTTAAAAACAGACAACCGGTCACGTTCTCAGACTCTTCAGCGGACTCAGACACCTCTGACCCCGGAGCAGGACCTAGCACCTCCTCTAACAACCCCAATTTTTTAGGGAGAGGCCAGCCATTCCAAGTGGACCAAGGCAGGGGGAGAAGAAAACCGCGTTACAACTTCCCGCCAGGGGAACGCCAAACGAGATGGAAATTCTACCAATGGGGGTACCAGTACTAGACCCATTAGTTATGGAAGCCACCATCCCCACCACTGAAGAGATTCCCATTTTCAATTTGTCCAGACATCAGCTAGCCTCCACATAGATTTCCTTACTAAGCAGGGGCCTATCATATGTCATTAAAGAGAAACCCGACTGGTTCCTCATCCAAGTGGAAAATTTCCAATTTTTTGGGAAAATTAGATTAAAAACTTTCTTTCAGGATATAAACTCACCATCCAGTACTGATGTCACAGGACTACGTCCCAAATCTACTTTTAACCCACCAGCCAGCTCTATGCCTCCAGAAGTCATCACCTTTGAACACCTAGTCCTAAAAAGACCTAGTTAAACTGCAAAATGAACACAGGTTCATTCCCTACAATGTCAGCCTTGACGAGAAAAAGAGCCTCTCTAACTTAAAAACCATGGACGACATAATCATAAAACCATGTGATAAAGGCGGGGGCATAGTTATCCTGGATAAGACTGCCTATGAGAATGAACTTTTACGCCAACTCAGCAATACCTCCCATTATGAACCTCTAACTCATAACCCTCTCTTGGAAATCAAAAATCTAATTCTTACCATCACAAAAGAGGCTGAAGAACTCGGTTTCATTAGTCATAATGAATTCCTGTACCTTAACAATAAAAACCCTCACACACCGGTACTTTACACATTACCCAAAATTCATAAAAACCAAGAGTCCCCTCCTGGCAGACCCATTTTGTCCGGTTGTGGTTCTATCCTGGAACCTCTAGGGAGGTATATTGACTTCTTCATCCGGGATCTGGTCCAGGACACAGCATCCTACGTGAAAGATACCACCCATTTCATAAACCTAGTCGAACAAGAATCATTTGACCCCACCAGCGAATTTCTTGTCACTTTAGACATTGGATCGCTTTATACTAATATTCCACAGGATAAAGGGACTGAAGTCATTAAAAACCACCTCAACGCCCGTCCCTTCCTCCACCAAGTACCCACTGATTTCATCATCTCACTTCTAGAGATAGCCTTGACAAAAAACTACTTTCTATTCAATGAAAAATACTACAGACAATGCAAGGGCACTTCTATGAGAGCAGTTTTCGCTCCCAATTTTGCCATTCTGTTGGTCGATGAAATAGAAAAATCCTTTGTCCTTAACATAATAAACCCCCATTTGCCCAAAATCCGGAATTGGCTTCGATATATTGACGATGTCTTCATGATTTGGAAGGGCAATGACACCGAATTACATGACTTCTGCAACTGGCTTAACAACTGCCGACCCAACCTCAAGTTTATATACAATCTCAGTAATACCCAGATTGATTACCTTGTCGTGACAGTTAAAACATCTGAGGGTGGCCTCTACACGACCCTGTTCCGCAAACCGACTGAACGCAATACCCTGCTCCAATATACTAGCGCCCACCCTCGGGCACTTAGGGATGGCCTCCCTTATGGCCAATTCCTCAGAATACAAAGGAACTGCAAATTCAAAGAGTATTTCTTTAAAGAAGCAGAAGTCCTTTGTAAAAAACTAGCTAATAGAGGCTACGCTAGACGCATGATAAAATGCTCCATGAAACGTGCTTGGTACTCCCACAGAGAGTTTCTACTACAACCCAAACAAAGGGAACCCATGTCACGTATCACTTGCGTTACCACATTCTGTCTCGTCAGCAATAAATTAACCAAGATGATAAAAAACACTGGCCCATCCTTGCTTCAGTCAACATTGCTAACGAAGCCCCTCTCTTTTCCTTCAAAAGGGGACGCAACATCAAGGATAATTTAGTAAGAGCCTATAAGCCACCATGAAGTGAAAACACCATTCAATCCTTTCTAAGCCTCCCTCCTGTCAAGGGACACTTCAAATGTGGTAACTGCGCAGCATGTGCTCTAACAGAGAATACCAAAGTGTTTGAATATGGCACTGCTAAACATACACTCAACTTTTTCTCTAATTGTAACTCTGTCAATGTCGTTTACTGTATTCGCTGTCCTTGTAACCTCTTGTACATTGGCCAAACCACACAAAAAGTCAAATCAAGAATATGTCAACACAAGAGCAGAATACGCTGCAAAATCGTCACTGCACCCCTAGTGGAACACTTCATAGAGAAAGGACACTCTGAACTGGAACTCACGTGGCAAGTCATCAATATCCTACTCCCACAGAACTGGGGAGGTGACCACCAACAAACTCTAAACAGACTCGAGTGTAAATGGATCTTTAACTGCAGATCTATCGAACACGGACTGAACACTTTAGAAGAATGGAACGCTATTTTGTAACCACTACTGTGACAACCATATCTATTGTCCTCCTTTACACTGTGACTTGCATTTATTTTCAATTTCTTATCTCTTTGTTGAGCATATATGGGCAATATGTGCAACCACTACTATGCAACCATATCTATTGCCCTCATTTACAATGTGACTTGCAATTATTTTTAATTTTTTTTTTCTATTTTTTCGATTAGGATGTTTCACATTTCTTTATCATCTCTTTACACTAACTTTTCTATCCCATTGGTGAGCATATATGTGCAATATGTTCCACCAATTCCTTACTTCATTCTTGCTCCCCAGACGGAGTGCTCTAATTCCTCACTCTGGCCGCTCTCCGCGCCCCCTCCTAAGATGGCGGCCGTCCCTCGCTTCACAAATCACATGCATGCACGCGTCTACGCGGTCTAGTGCGCCGTGCTGCAGCCGGGCAGCCCTTAAACTCGTACACTGCCCCGAACACTCCAGCAGCAACGCTGATCGAAGACGGAGCAGCTGCCCGTTGTGCCCGTTAGACCAACACACAGCGGTCCTCTCAAGTAAGTTCCCTCTCTCCCCCCGCGGTCATGGTCCTACAGTCTCACACCCGTCTGTTTACTCATTTTACTTATGCAAGGTCCTTGCTTTGCCTTTTTAGTTACTTTCGTACGCACACCAACTACGTGGTGATGCGTCCCTGAGTGCCCAGCGACTGAACCTCCCACAGCGGGATCTAGCCTTAACTAATCCTTTCCCGCCTCCACAACATGGGCCATCCGGTGGCCCCCTCTATCTTCCTCACCTTGAACCACATGTAAGTGCGTTGGCCGGCCTCTGCACGTGAGCTATTGCTGCTTTTTTTAGAACAATACACTCATTTCTCCCGTACTTCTACAGGACGCCAGAAAGTCCATGTGCCCCGCCGTGACCTCCAATTAACTTGTACCTCCGTTCCATACCCAGCTGGGTTCGGAACACGAAGTAAGCATGCACTTCGTCTAACTTCTCGCCTTTCACAAGACTCTACTAACCAGGCACTCTGGCTCCATCCGACGCCGCAAGCAATTATGAGCGTGATTCTTTCCTTCCCCTTTTACCTATTCGGATACTTGATTTCCCCCCGACTGTCACACCATCCTTTAAGCAATACAGAATGGTTATGGCACCACACTGATTCGTGGCTCGTTTCCTCAGGCACCCTCTCCTCAGATGCATGAGTATGCCCTCTTACTCACCTCGAGTAAATGTTCATTTAAAGCGCCGGATGCCTTGCACCGCTCTCTTACCACTTTTCACCTTGTCATTCGTATGCTTGAGAATTCCCTGCCCTAATAGTGCTCCCAAATTGATTTTTGCAATTATTGTCACTGAGAGTTGAACTGTTTAGCATGGGTATTACTACCCCTGGAATTAACTTGCATTCCACTGTCTCCTCCACTTAATACCGCATGTGTAGACATGATTAATGTGATCAACATGTAATTATATATCTAGGGACACCTCTTTAAACCTTGTTTTTCATCATCCATAGATTCTTCTTGCTCACATGTTCGTCCTGATGATGATCTCAAACAGTTGAGATCGAAACGCCGTCGACCCTTTCACAACAAAAAACTCCTTCACTGCTTAAAATTAGATATGGAGTTTTTACTATTGTTGTCAATGCGATGTAACTTTTAATGTCACCTTCACTCGTCACATCATGCACCTTCCACTATTCTTTGTGAGCACTAGAACTATCACTTGAACTAAACAATTTTTGATATATTGTTTATGAAGTAAATAAATGTTATTTCAATACCATTCTGTGTCCCTACATATTTTGAAAAACGGTTGTATATAGCTAATTCTGGCAAATACTAATTTCCAATTGCCACTTGTCTCTTGATTAATACTTTTTAAATTTCCATTAGCTCAGGCTAAACCCAGGACCCTTGTGGCCTCATATGTTCCATTGTTCTCTACATTACTCCTGCATAACAGGCAGATGGGCATGTGGCATGAGATATAAAAATATGTCATAACTGAGTGCCTCATTTGGAGTGTCCTAGTAAGTCTAAGTTGGCCACAGGCAGAAGTTCTCACTCAAATTGAGATTACAAGAAGTGTAGATTACAAGTAGTGCAGATTTGCCCCTGACAAAACTTGCCCACGGAAAACATGTGGAAAGACTATCAACCTTCAGAAAAATGGTATACAAACTCTGACAGCACAATCAATTAATCAATCAATCAATCAGCATTTGTACAGCGCAGCACTGTTCCCCCTAGGGGTATCTAGGTGCTGAAGGTGCTGTGTCTCCATCGAAAAGCCAGGTCTTGAGCATCTTTCTGAAGTGCGCCAGGGAGGGAACTGTTTACAGGTAGAGGGGTAGGTCATTCCAGGACCTGGCGGCGATGTAGGAGAAGGAGCGGCCCCTGCTGCAGCTGTGATGAATGCGGGGGATGTGCGTAAGGGAAAGTGAGGCAGGTGTCTTGTGGGCAGGTGGAAGTTCAGACAATGGTTGATGTAGGTCCTTGGTTGTGTAGAGCTTTGTATGCATGTGCGAGGATGTTGAACTGGCATATCTTCTGGATGGAGAGCCAGTGGAGGTTCCTGAGGTGGGGGTGATGCAGGTCCATTTGCGGAGGTCCAGGATGAGTCTGGCTGCAGTGTTCTATATGGTCTGGAGTCTTTTGAGGAGTTGGGTGGAGATTCCAGCTTAGAGCTCGCTGCCGTAGTCAAAGCAGCTAGTGACAAGGGCCCTTGTGACAGTCTTCCTGGTGTTGATTGGGATCCATCTGAAGATTCTGCGGAACACGCGGAGGGTATGGAAATAGGAGGAGGTGACTGCCTTGACTTGTCGTTTCATGGTCAGTTGGCTGTCAAGGATGATGCCGTGGTTGCATGCATGGTCTGTCAGTGTGGGCGGGAGTCCCATTTGGAGGTGTTCTTCCCAAAGAGCAGTACTTCTGTTTTGTCAGAGTTGAGTTTGAGGCAGCTGTCTTTCATCCATATGGTTGCGTCTGTCATGACGTTGAGGAAGTGGGTTTTGGCGTTGGTAGGGTCCTTGGTGAGTGATTTGATGAGTTGATTGTCATTGGTTTAGGAAATTATGTTGAGGCCTTGGGATCTGATGATGTCTGTGAGGGGGGTCATATGGATGTTGAGCAGGGTGGGTCTGAGGGATGATCCTTCGGGTATGCCACAAGTGATGTCCTGGGTGCGAAGGTGAAGGGAAGCCGTCAGGTGCTCTGTATGCATCCTGAGAGGAAAGAAGTGATCCACTTGAGGGCGTTTTGCTGTATGCTGGCGTTGTGGAGTCTGTCAATGAGGGTGTGGTGGGAGACGGTGTCGAACGTGGCAGAGAGGTGGAGGAGAATCAGGGCTACCATTTCTCCGCAGTCAAGGAGAGATGTGAAGTCTGTGGCAGCAATCAGCGCGGTCTCAGTGCTCTGGTTCACACTAAATCCTGATTGTGAGGTGTCGAGTAGGTGGTTGAGCTCCAGGTACTTGGTGAGCTGTTGGTTGATGGCTTTCTCAAGTACTTTGGCTGGGTAAGGGAGCAGAGAGATCGGTCAATAATTTTTGAGGACCTTGGGGTCGGCCAAGGGCATACGTAGGAGTGGTCTGACCTCTGCATGTTTCCATCCATCTGGAAAGGTTGCTGTGGAGATGGAGGTGCTGAGGATGCTGGTGAGCTCTGTGCTGATTGGGTTGGCTCTGAGGTTGAAGAGATGGTGGGGGCAGGGGTCTTGGACGCCCTGGAATGGATGGACGGCATGATGATTGAGGTAGGTTGTGCAGTGAGTGGAGACCAGGTGGTTATCTTTCGGCTGTTTGCTTGTTGCTTGAGGTTGTCAAGGCTAGGGGTGGTGGGTTGGGGATGAAGTTGTTGTAGATAGTGGCAATCTTGTTGAGGGAGTACTCTGAGAGGGTGTCACAGATTTCTTGGGAGGGGTGAATGGTGTTCTCTGTGGCTGATAGGTTGGCGAATTCCTTGACAATTTTAAATAGTTCCTTTGAGTGGTTGGCCGCGGTGTAGATGGGGTTGTTGATGGCTGCTCTCTTGGCTTCCTTGATGAGCATTTGGTAGTCACTGAGGGCTGCTTTGTGGGTGGCTCTGTCGGAGGGGTCCTTGAAGATGTGCCATCTCTTCTCGAGTCGGTAGCAGTCGCGCTTGGTGGTTCTGACCTCTGGGGTGTACCATCTGGCTTGTTTTGAGGCTTTGTCAGTTTTTGCTGGTTTCAGCGGGCCAATCTGTGGGTGCATTTGTAAATCCAGGTAGAGAAGTTCTGGACAGTCTGGTCAAGATCTGCTGAGGTTTCATGTTGTGTTGTGCTGAGGACCTGAGTCCACTGACTAGCTGTAACCTTGCCCCAGCTGCGGTGGGTGGTGCTGTGGTGCTTGGCATTGGTATGCTGAGCTTCACCAGATATGGTAAAGTAGACAATAGCGTGGTTGGTCCAGGTGAGTCCTGTGACTTGGGAGAATCTGAGTCTGATGCTGGGGGTGAACATGGCATCTAGTGTGCAGCTTTGTGCATGGGTACGGTGACTGGTTGGGTAAGACCAATGTTGTTGAGGTTCTCCAGGATGGAGGCGGTGTTGGTGTTGTCAGAGTCCTCGATTTGGAAGTTGAGGTCGCCGAGCAGGATATAGTGGTGGGAGTTGATGGCAAGGGGGCCGGTGAGGTTGGAGATGGCATTGTAGAAGGCAGCTTGGGGTCCCGTTGGTCTGTAAGCTAGGGTGCCTCTTATCTTGGTCTTTGCGTCGATTTGTATTTGGAAGTTGGGGTGTTCCATGAGGGGTGTGGCGTAATCATTGGTGATGGTGCATCATTTGGTTTCCTTGAAGATTATAGCGATGCCTCTGCCGTGTTTGTTTGCGCAGTCTCAGTGTTCTATCTTGGAGCCGGTGGGTGTGGTGGCGATGTCGAGATTCGAGGTAGGTTTGAGCCATGTTTCGGTGATGAAGGCCACGTCAGGGGAGAGGGTAGTGACGGTGTCCCAGATTTTCATGGTGTGTTGGAAGAGGGACGGGCATTGAACAGGATGCATTGGATTGGTTCCAGGTTGTGTGTGGTATTGTGAACGGAAGTGGCACTGGGTCTGGTGCAGGCGGTTGGTTCTGTGTGGCAGGAGAAGCAGCAGTGGCGGCAGGCAAAGGGTCCTTTGGTTGATCGTGGAGAGGACGTGCAGCAAATTTTGTTGCAATGTGCAGGGTCCAGGGCCAGGAGCTCCTTGGTGGTGTAGTGGATGGAGGGTGGACAAGGGTTTCTGGTGCTGGGCGCGGTCCAGGCACAGACAGGCGCAGACAGGCTTGCCTTTGGCATGCCGGTGGCAAGGCTGCGCTGTGGTCTCTGTAAGTAGACCTGGGAGATGAGAGGGGCTGTCAGGGAGGTGGGAAGGCAGGGAGAGGGAGCTGCGTGGGGGTGGGAGAAAACAGCAGAAACTGGCAGGGGAGCAAGCCACAACCCAGGAAGAGGGCCAAGATAATTACCCCCCTAATGAAATAAAAATACTGTTACCAAGCTAACACCCTCTGAGCAGGGAAGGTAAATAAAAGGAAATATATGCCCCACGAAAACCCATGTTAAGCCTTATTCCAACCTTATTCCAGTCTAGAATGGGAATGTCCCTCCAGGTAATACCACAAAGTTCGGTATCGATTATGCCTCAGTGGAAAATTGTCAGATGAGATTGAGAAGGACTAAGGAGCCAGAATGACAAACTGAGTGTCCTGGCTGGCTGGCTGCCTGATTGTGGAGCCTTTTTCCTGACTTTTGTGCATGATCACACAAGCATGGATCATTGGTTGCAACACTGGAGTTGAAACAATGCAATCTTTTGATGAGAAGCATCTATTTTCTTGATAGAGAAAAAGCAGACAGGAATTTTCAAATAGGAGGTCAGAGCCCAGACCGGGCCCAGTGTAATCAGATTTGACCAGGGCCGCATTCCTGCGACCCTGGTCTCTTCTTCAATAGCAAATGAGTGTAGTTCTGAAATTCTGATAGGTAATTGAAGGTGGTCCAAACACGGGCAAAATAAAGTAAATGTATTGTTTGATTATCTGGCAACAGAATATCCATTCAAAAATCTTTGGTTAATGACAGTCTTATGATGGGGTTTACCACCTAACACATGGGTACTCGTAAACATTTTCCCTGGGGCCACAAAGCTTGGACTGTGATGTGATGAGGGCCACACTGATGCCAGCAGAGTGGCGGTCGGGACATCGGGGGCACTGGCAATAAAGTGGGTGTAGAGGAAGCAAAGTATATACATCTAGTGTCTGCATTGCACAATATGAAACCAACAACTCTGAATTAACCCCGGCTTCTCCACTTAAGTAAATTGTATGATCCTAGGCAATTGTTTTATTTCACTTTCCCTCTTTCTTCATTATCACATATGAGGATCTCAAAATACATGACTGAAGGATGTGTGCTGTACAAAGCCTTCTCATGTGTTTGGCTAAATAGAGCATAATGTTGTTCATGTATAATGTGAATCCAGGCCATCCAAAGAGTGCATGTAACAACTGACTTGCCTCTTTCTTCACTATTTGGCATTGTTGTCAGGGTGTGGGGGGTGAAGAATAAAAGTTTCTAAATTCATGTTTGAAATTTGTCACTTAGAAAAAAATATATTTCTCAATATACTGATATAATCTGATGTACTAAGGTGAAATGGTTCTGCATGTTAAGGATATACATAGTTTGAATTTTGAACAGACTTTAACATATTTTTACATTTTTGCTCCAAGATGTCATTAAAAATAAAAAAGTTTAGCTGCTTAGGAAAACCTAGTTACTTTATTTATGTAACTTAAATTAACTGGTAAACAAATGTGTGCCTGTTTATTTAGCATCTTTTTAATGTTCGTTCTGAGTCGAGTCCTGTGCTGCCGTTGACCAGGGGTCCGCATTTAAAGGTCAGGAGGGCCACATGCGGTCCCCAGGCTATACTTCGAGTATCACTGACCTAACAAGTAAAATAACATAAATAAGTGCCTGTGATGAAGGGGAAAATTATCAATGTCAAAGATAACGTGAACCTGCTTAATCTTTGGATTATCTAAGTGAGAAAATGTCAGGGCCTGATGGTGTAGAACGGCTCTCAACCCCACATTTAGTCAACATGGGATTATTGTCGCTTAGCACTCTCTCTGAAAACATAGGACCGCAGTATGAGTGGCTCAGTATCATATACGTAATTTTTACATCTTGCGTAGGCCTGGTAAGTCCAGAGGTGAGAATAAAGGGAATTATACATTTGGGGGGATTAACATGAGGGTCAGCAGATTCACCATGTGAGTTCCTGAATGTGTTTCTGCGATATTCTACCTGAAGACTTTGCTCATAATCATCTAATGAAACTACCAGTAGGATGCTGAGGACTGGTCCATATTTTCATGTTAGGTTCATTAGCAGAGGTACCCTATCGTTGATTATCTTCGATATGTGTGCCTATCACTTCCTGCGGGTAGTAATGTGCTCAGAGTACAACAATAATTTATCAGCACAGTTGTAACAGAACTTGAAACTAGAAGTTAACTTCTTGGGTATTTTAGTTGTGTTATGTAGGCAGCAAATGTTAGTTTTATGTGCCAGGTTCGGACTATCCTATAGAGCAGACAGGCAATGCCTGTTGGGCTGGTCTGACAGGTCAATGTGTGGGTCGGTTTTTGGCTATTTGTGGGCCTGTTTTATGGTCTGCTGGCCTAGTTTTTACTGTTAATTTCTATGATATTAAAACAAACATTGCCTGTAGCAAGCTAAAATCCATTCAGTTTTCCATACAGTGCAAAAGACATATACAGTGTTTCTTTGCATATTCAAACTACTCCAATTTGCAAACATAGGCTACTTTTTAGATTTCGTCGCCACAACGCTTGCCAAATCTCTTGTATTAAAAAAAAAACTTAAAAGGGGCTTAGAGCCCTCCCACTACTTACCTTTACTTATCATTGGCTGGCTCCCAGTGGCTCCCACATCACTTTTACTTACTATTGGCTGGCTCCTATGTGGATCCCACGTCACTTTACTTGCCATAGGCTGGCTACCACATAACTCTTGTTTTCTTGCTTACTATTGGCCAGAACCTCCTCGTCGTCTTTGTCCTGCTGTCTTGCCATGGAGCCTGGACCAAGTACTGCTTCCGGTGGACAGCGTCCTTCCACTACAGGCTCCTACAATGCAGGTGCTCTTTTTTTATTTACTCTTTTTCCTCCTCGCCCCTCTAGACAGGTTCTCACCGAAGCCACTCTAGGAGATTCAAACTTGTGCTGGCCCATGCCCTGCGCTGCATAGGCCTCATGTTGCCTGGACAGTTGCTTCTGTGTGGTGGACTGCTGCTGGCTCGTGTGTCTTTTTTAAGCAGCCAGTGTAGCTTGGCAGCCCCTGCTCTTGCTGCCTCTTGTTGCTTTGGTAGCTGGTTCCTCAGTGTGGAGCAGAGAATGGAGCGTGGAGACGTGACTGCCGGCTTTTTTGAGCACTAGTGGACTCCATGGACAGGTGGTGTGTTCAGCAGCCATGTCTGGGGAGCTGACTCAGCGTGTTTTCTCTCACTTGCTCTAGTCAGAGTTAAGCTTTCCGGGATCCCTCCACTACTTCTACAGACGAGAGTTGTCTCTGGGTTATTCTAACCCAGTAATCCAAATATTAAAGCATTTCATGCTTTTACTGGTGGCCATATATTCGTTTTAAAATAGGTCTGAGTTGTGTCACTTTTTCCCATATTAAAAGTGGCGCACCGGTAGCGCAAGGGGCTTGTTAATAAGCCCCCACAGGTTTAAGAAAATTAGAATCTCACTGCCACAGGGGGTTAAACTCATATAACCTGGACACTATCGATAAATTCTCGGTGCAGATTGTACACTTCTGTGAAATGTAAGTGGGATACTAACAGAAGACATATACGATGCCACGTGACATGCAAATAACAATTACAACCTGTTTTATATAGCGCTTCATCTCGCTGCTGTGCACTTTAGAACTGTGGAAATTAGCATACGTGTTTAATGTGTGCGAGGAGAATATGTTACTGCATTGTAGCGTTGCAGGGCATCAGCACACCCAAAGTGAGAGAGGTTACAATTGGCAGCATCCTTATCTGGCATCAGTGAAATCTTTCACCTGTGCCGTGAGGTGAGATTAAAAGCTGTTTTTAGGTCGGGGAGCTCGTGTCTGGTTTTGCATCTTACTAGGCAGTTACCGAAAATGTTATGTCATGTTCAGGTGCTATGTTAGGTTATGTTATGTGAGCTCTTGATGACTACCCTCCTGTGGATGGTGTAACGTTATTGTGTCGTGCAAAAAGTGTGTAATGACATTTTGTTGTGTTCTGTTATGTCATGCGCCTCTGCTGTATTATGCAATGTTACATGTCCATTGTTTTTCGTTATGTTGTAATGTGCTCTGAAATATGCATATATGGCACTGAAAATAAATGTAAGCAACTGATCGCTTTGAGAAAGGAGTATTCGGAACGAGGGCTGGTATTATGAGCTCATTTCTGAGCGCATGTTTACCAGTGATTTACCAGCACCTCCTCCCCCAGGTGAAAATGAAGGTGTTGCAGGTTTATACATTGTTTTTTCTGCATTACAGTACCCTCCTCACACACACACACACACACACACATTTTGATTTTGATGGCAACTCGCATTATTTTTCAGTGTGCATTATCCTTGCCTGGTGGCCACACTGCGATTGTGTGCCTGTGTTTTGAACTCACATGTGCCTGCCACCTAGCGGTCATCATTTGAAAAGTGTAACTTATGTTTTTGTGAGTGTCTGCATTTGAATCATAGCACACTGTGTGCTGCGTTGTCTTGAGCCTGTTCCACAGTTTTCAATAAGCAGACTTTTTTTTACGTTAAGCCATGTAACCATGTTAAAAACATGTATAATACATTGAAAAAGCCAATAGATTTCTCTAGAAGAAACCTACTGGCTTTGCCAATGCTTGTTTAGCTAAGTCACTAACGGGTGCCACTTTTATTTTGCTACACCGGCCTATTTCCTGTCCCAGTCCTACCCTGGCAAGTAAACATAACAATGTTAAGATTTTTATTGAATATATTACAACTTTCCGCTGAAACTCATCTGAAAATAATTAATTGCATATGAGGGGAGGTGTGGGGGTTGGGGCGAGATCATGGGCAACACGGACATTTTTCTTGGGTGGTTGTCTGCGTGAAAATTGTATGCGAGATTGCCCTTGCTTAAAAAAGGTACCCGTAGTAGCAGCTAAATGTTTTGTCCATACAATGTTTAATGCCATGTGGAGAATGTTGTTAGTGCGGCTAATTCAGCGTACACCTACTTTTACAGTCTATGCCACAAAACTTAATACCAGCACAAACTCAGGCTGCCTATCACACACACACCTTTGCACTACAGTGCAAAGGCTTCTGGACCATGTATAGCATAGGAATAGGATGTCTAGACAATATTTTAAACTTTTCCCACTTTGGATGTGTGCTGTAGAGTACAGCACACATGCAAAGCCAGAAAAGTTTGGAGAAATAAAACAATTTTTCCTTTTTAATGCATGACTTAAAGAGAGGTTATCTAATGCGCAAAACCCGGTCTATTATTGTTTGTAGATAGGGCTTTGCCATAGGTCGTGTCATGGTGAAGACCCCCTTTAATTAATTAATGCAAAGCAGTGCAAAGTGCTTAGTTTCAGGCAACTTTTTTACTGCACAAAATTGATTAACAGTGTGCACCAGTTACGTCACTTTCGTGACATTAACCCGGCACAAAATGTTAGTAAATCCGCCACCAAAGGTTTCCCCTTTAGCATTTCTAATTTGATCAAAAGTATTTCTTGATCAGGAGGTTAGGGGTCAGGCTAACTTAAACCTCATCTGTTTGCTGGGCGAGAGCTTATTGTGATGCCGCTGCTTAACGAAGCACTGCACTTTTTTTTACATGCACTTTTACACTATAAATGATAATCAACTTCTTATCTGTAGATTATGATTGTTTAATCTGAGTTTCAGGAATCGGCTTTCTACTGAAAAATTAGAAAGGATGGTAAATACCAGTATGTCAGAGCTGGTTCTGGGGTCACCAGAGGATAGAGGTGACAGGGCCTCAACACCTTTCCACCGATGTATTAGGGTTTAGCCCACTATAGGCACTGATAAATAAGAATGAAGCACACTCCTTCAGCAATTGATTCTCAGGGTAGTAAGGCAAGCAGTCCAAGGCTTACTCAGGGAGATAGTGTGGTGTTAGAGATTCAACAATAAACATAATCTCACCGACTAAAAGAATGCCATTGACTTAATGGAAAGAGAACGTATTTTATTACATCAACTACTTCAATCAATCAATCAAACTTTATTCGATTTTTACAAAAAAAAACATAAAAGTCAAGTTAAATAAAAAACCATCAGTGTGCATCATATAAAAAGCTATTAACGGTACAGTACATCTGATACAGCCCTTAAGTTGCAGAATTAATAGCAAGGTCTGTATCAAAAACAGGTGAATTCATATATAAAAAATGTAAAAAACACCACAGTGGCCAAAATTGACCCTCATAGGTTAATCACAACTAGATCTGAGCCTGAAAGAAGACCTTAAAAAGCTAAGAACATATAATACTGAGTTACTTAAAAGCATTTGTAGAAAAATAAAAGCAGGTCTAACCTGCCTAAAATTTTCCTTTTTTTTAAATAGCAATGATGTAGGACTTTCTTGATACCCCATAAGAACTACAAAACATAAAAAAATGCATCATGTCCTGTGGAGACTTACCGTCGCAGCCACAGAGTAAAAGACTCTGACCTTTATGTGCCCCATGCGGGTGTGCCAGGAAGTAATTAAAAAAGTGCAAACGAAACCTGGTTAGTAAAAAACAATTGTGGCGGCTTTTAAACCATAAAAGGTAAGGCTCGGTTAATGGCACAGTTTTCAATATGGAATGCCTGCGGGCACTGGACTTTCTGAGCTCCATTTCTTCTCTGTCCAGCATCCGCTTTTTAAAAAAGTTCTCCTTCACCCAACACAAGTCCCTCCTACAAATTTTCTCTGGTTTGATAAATAGGTCCGCCCTTCCCAAGCTCATAAATCATTCCCTGACATACTTAAACCAGGGGACACAATGAGAATGGTCAAGAGAAAGACAATCACTTAAAATTTCCTTCCTTAAAGCAATTCCCTTCCTAAGCCAGATTTTCATCCACAGCGATAGGGGACAGTAGGCAAACATGTCTGAAAGAAAGCCCATCCTGAATTCTTCATGAGCTACAAAGGTAGAGGTGCCCTGCGGTAAACATGATAACCGTCTCAGGAAGGTGTTTTCTGCAATTTGCAGCTCATCATGCTCAATATGGCCCCAGATCTCGCTGCCATAAGTCAGCTTGGTAACACACTTGGCCTTGTATATCTGCAAAAGGGCCCGATGGGTCTATTGCCCAGTCTAGAGGCAAAGTTAAAAACAGCGTCATTGGCCCTTACAAAGTCCCCTTTCTTTCTACTTATAAGAGGGCGCCAGTTCAGGGCGGCATCGAACACTATACCCAGGTATGATAAACCATCAGTCTTGGGAACTGGAATGGACCCGACCACAAAAGTGTAAGGTTTTCTTGGGCAGGATCCCACTTGCATCACAAAGGATTTGTTGTTGTTAACCAACAAATCCAGGTCCTCCATGAAGTGGACAAAAGAGTTCAACAAAGATTGCAGCCCCCTAGCTGGCCTAGCCATGAGTTCGGCATCATCAGCGTACAATAGTACAGGCAGACTTCGCCGAACCACCTGAGGGCAGTCAATTTTTAGTTTCAAAATGACTTGCTCCAAGTTATTAACATACAGGTTAAAAAGAAAAGGGGCCAAAATGCACCCTTGTCGGACCACTCTCTGTATTAAAAGCTGGTGGGTGACTCTAAGATCTTTTGAGGAGCGAACCACCCCATTGGTATCTCTATGGAGATCCCTTAAGAAAAGGACGATATCTCTATTGACTCCTATGGACAGCATGATCTGCCAGAGCTTGGATCAGTTAACACTGAAGACAGATCCATAAGAGCTAAATGGATGATACCAGGACGGGCAACGGTGTACTTGTTAAGCACCATGTAGAGATTCAAACTCTGGTCCATCATTAACTGTCCCTGACGAAAGCCATATTGGACCTCTGACAGGATGCTGCTATCGTCTGCCCATCTAGAAAGCCTATCTAGTACCATACGTCCCACCACCTTTACCACAGAATTGAGTAGGGAGATGGTCCTATAACTAAGGGTGCTATCTCAATCTCCCTTTTTGAAAACAGGGACAATGGTGGATATCACCCAGGTGCCCGGGAGGCCTGTCACAACTGCAGCATTAATAATCAAAGTAAGGGCGGGTACCCAGATATCCATATTCGAGTTATAAGGATCTAGAGGGATTCCTTCAGGACCTGGGGCCTTATTTTTAGACAGCCCCGCTTTACCCTTTTTTACTTCCTCCATTGTAAACACTACTTCGGGTTTGCCCTCACCTATACACTGATCTTCCCTCAAGATAGGGGAGGACTGAAACATGTCCTCAAAGTGCCTTACCCAGTCATCTTCAGTAATATGGGCGTCCAGTAGGTTGGCGCTATCTACTGCCAGAAAGGGATTATTTATAATACTCCAAAAGTGTGAGCTGTTCTTCTGAGTGCTGGCCTCTGTGAGATCTCACCAGGCCTCGTCCTTCAGTGCGGTCTTATGTTTTACCAGAACAGCCTCGTATTGTCTGCAACATTCCTTAACTATGCAGGGATACCTCGGTTTGGTACCAAGGGCTTCCTTCAGGTTCCTGGAAGCACATGAACATTCAGAGTCTAACCATCTTGGGGCTGTGTCAAGGCGCCGCGCCACTGGGGCCTTTGATAAATTAGGTATTGCACCCGATATGACAATAAAGGCCTTTGTAATATCTGTTGGCTTGGCCTAGCCCATCTAATCAGGTAGAAAACTCCTTGTGACACTGAGTGAACAGGGATTCATAGAACTGATCTGGGGGAATCTGTACCCACTTAAGTCTCCTACCACTATCCACAGCTGTCAAGGACCCCCTAACTCCAACCTCATTAGATTGTGCTGCCAGGGGCCAGCGAGTCGAGACGCACACCGGGTTGTGGTCGCTATGGGTGCTTGCCTGGATAGTAAAGTCCAAGATATAAAGAAAGAAAGGTGTAGAAACAGAAATAAAATCAATAAACTACTCGCACCCTCTCCCAGTAAAGGTGGCGTTAATATCCTTCTACTCTAGGGGCAGCTTGTTCATAGCTGAGGTTAAATCAAACTCATTCACAATGGCGTTAAGTGTACTACCCTGGTGGGTGTGTACCATGTGCATGCCTGTAGATTGTGCACATCCCATATCTTTGACCCCTTCAAGCTTCGGGTCCCCACACAAGTGAACATTAAAGTCTCCTGCAATCATAAGGTTGGTACAACTTTGATTACAGAGGCTCAAGTTCCTCAAAAAAGAGCCCAACCGGGAGATGTAACAAATCTCAGGGAGAGAGGATACAGTATTATAAAAATTCAAAAGGAACAACTTGTGCAACCCACTAGAAAGCAACAAAGCGTGCAAGGAGGGAATTGCTGAGGGCAACACAGCAAGACTGCCTTGAACAGCTAGGGAGACGTAACTAACCAGGCCCCCCTTAGAAGGGGTAGCTGGTACAAAGAAGGTTTTATATCCTTCCATGAAAAAGCTATTTTCAATAGCCCACATTTACTGTAGGCATATCACATCAAACCTTCTTATGAAAAGCACCCAACCTGGATCATAGAACTTGCTCGAAAACCCTGCAATATTCCAAGAAATAAAATTACAGTCATTACAGTCTGGGGGATCCGATCCTGGGGTCCAGGTGAGGTGCTGTGTTAAAGGGATTTTTGGTTCCGATGAAGCTGTAGCAGGCGTCAGTTGCAGCATTTTAATGATCCTAATGACACAAACCTGTTGGATATATCTATGCCTGCGACATCCTCCTGCCATCTTTCCTGGCCAAAATCAAGGGACCACCACAGATTCCTCGCACCAGAATGAGGTGGTGGATCAGAGGCCTGTAAAAATATTCCAAAGGGAGAGCCCCGATGGCCGAGATGGAGCCACTAAGAGTAGGCTGAGAGGCCAGTACTAATATTCTATCCACCATATGGGGGCTGTTAAAGTTGATGATAACACAGTCACCATCAGAGTTCTTCCTAACCCTACCCACCCAGCTTACTCTACGCAGCATAATAATATGTCTTTCCACTCGCATGCCTGTAGTGGTGTTGGAGTTCAGCCAGTGCAAAACTTTATTCTTGAGTTGGCCAAAATCTTTCTTCACTCTCGGTAGAAGTGTGGGCACGTTTGCTAAAACCACTACAAATGGAGTCAATTCTAGTGGTGAGTGACGGGTGATTGGTCTCTGGGTAGGGTTGCTGGATACCCCAGGGCGTAAGCTATTTTCCCCTCCACTGGGCATCATGTTTAACGTGCTCTCGACATCTTCAGGGCCAGATTTGGACATTATTTTTGGAGGGGCCCCCAGCTTCGAGTTCAGTATCAATGTCGGTGAACAAGCAGGATGCACATGGGGGCATGAGAGATGAGTTGCACCCTCCGACATCGACTTTAGTGGGAACTGTGGTACATAAGTCATTATGCCTTGTGCCTGCGCTGCAACACTAAACGTTAGGTGGATCAGTTGGACATGGGGGTAAAGCATGCACGACCGCAAGTTCAGCTCAGGGAAGTTGGTTGAGGTTGGCAAGGTCCTTTTTTATTACCGTTAAGCGTTGGAAAATAGGGTCCAGTTTAGAATCCAGAGCAGCTACCAGGGATACCATAAGTGTGTCCAACATTGCTGCCATTTCTGATTTTGACAAGTCAGTGAGGACTGGTGTACTGGGATGCGGACTATTACTCTTCTGACGCTTGGCATTGCTCCCAATCGGGGAGGCTTCCTTTTGGCTCCTATTCCCTTCCCCACTTCAAGGTCCTCTACAGGGGCTGATATTGCTGTCTGAATGTCTGGTATCCGGGGGGGGGGGAATACCTTGACCCAGGGGGCGAAGATGATCATGGGGAGATAAACAAGCTGCTTTATCCTTGTTCTGTTCAATGGGCAAGGGGTCGAATTCTGTGACTAATTCAAGATGATCTGGACAGGAGGATGAAAGGGCACTTGGAGGGCCAAGGGGTAAGTGATTTATAGGAGAGCAAGAAAGGCGCTGGGTGACCAACTCAATCTCCTAGTCCAGAACGCCTACTGCCTGTTGTAAAAAAGCGTCCATGGTTGTCACAGTGTTCATAGGAGCTATCGAGGTGGCACTTACTGTCCTGCGTTTCCCCATGATATCATTCCAAAAGGTCCAAAATATATCCCACAAAGCTGAACCAAGGCGGGTACTGGTTGACAACTAAGATTAATAGTTCACCAAGATGACTCTTTAACCGGGGCGAACAAGTCAGGCAAGAGGATCATTGGTTAGGAACCAGGGTGCATTAGCCTCTATTAGCACTCCTCCTTGTAAGTAGCAGAAAGGAGACATCTGAGCCGCTAAAGGTAGGTATCCAAGAACTATAAAACGGGAACATGGAGGCAGAAGCTCCCCTATCTGCTTTTCACACGAGCTCCGATTTCCTCCAGATGTGCCTCCTTGTTGGATCCGAGGGTTACTCCCACTCCTACTCCTGGCTTGACCAGCAGAACATGACCTGAACCTAGAGTCGGAGAACCAAGAGGGGGGCCCAGCCCGGCCTCCTCTGTTCTCTGATGGGCCTTGACGGCCCCGCCCTTGGCCTGGGCTTCACCCACACGCATCCTGCACACGTCCCGCACATGTCCAGCACAGTGGGAGATGAAAAGCACTTTTAAGTACACAGCGTGGGAATGCCCTTCCTCCAATCAGCAGCAGCACAGGTTTCTGGGACAGCGAGTCCTCCTTCACTCCTCGAACCATGGCAATAGTTCAGGGCGTCCCGCGCCGGAGATAAAAAGTGCTTTTAAGTGCATGTCGCAGGAATGCTGTTAGCAGGCCCCTCCTCCAATCAGCAGCAGCTCAGGTTTCTGGGACAGCAAGTCCCCCTTCACTCCTCGAACTACGGCAATAGATCGGGACATCAACTACTTAATTCGTCCCAAAAATATGGTCAGGGGGTACAAAGCCTAAAAATGCGATTCTACACTTATGGCAATGTCATGCTACTAAGAGGAGAAAACTGGAATGACACAGGCTAAAGTGTGAGGAGCGAACAGCTCCCTTTAGGGACTCAGAAGGTCAGTCTTGAATAAATGTGTCCTGATATAATGGCTTTCTTTGGTTAAGAATAATGTCTGCAGCCTCACTCAGGCTTGAGGGAGTTCAGGTACACTGCTTTACCTGGAGCACTGCAGCATGACCCTGATTGCAGGGATTATGCCTTCCTGTTCAAATCTCCTACTAGCCCCCTCTTCCTCAAGGTGCAAGTGAGTGATCCATAAAGGCACAGAGGAGTGGTTGCAGTTCGCAATGCTGTCAATACCCAAAGAAAAAGCCCAACCTAAATAATGGTACACAGCCCAAGTGTAGATTTTGAGGCAAATTCACAGGAGTCTGTAGGAGCTTGAGCGTTGGTCAAGGAGTTCAAGTTTCAGGATCCCTGGCACAGGATGAACAGATGGTACAAAGTCACAAGGTGCATGGACCAGAGCCAAGTCAGGTTCACTGTTTTGTTCTTGCAATTTAACATGTTGAGCCATCGTCCAGTGATTGTGAGTGTTTTCTAAAAGTTTATGAGCGATAATGATATACACTATGGTACTACAAATGTTAAATTAGTATACTGTGTGAACTACTAATGAGTGAAACTATATATAACATATATTATGTAAGTGGTTGTGTGACTGTGTGTGATTGGGTATGTGAGTGACTGGGTGTGTGAGTGGCTGTATGAGTGAATAAGTGGGTGTGTGAGTAACTGTATTGGTGAATAAGTGGCTGTGTGACTGGCTATATGGGGGAGTGAGTGGCTGTGTGGGTGACTGACTGGGTGTGTGAGTGGTTGTATGGGTGAGTGAGTGGCTATTTTAGTGGTGTTTGGTTAACTGAGTGGGTTTGGGGTGGCTCTATTGGAGATTGGCTCTATGAGTGGCTGTATGGGTGAGTGAGTAGAAGTGTGAGTGCTTGTATGGATGTGTGAATGGTTAATTAAGTGGTTGTATGAGTGGGTGAGTGACTGGGTGTGTGAGTAGCTATATTAATGAGTGACTTGGTATGTGAGTGGCTGTATGGAGAAGTGAGTCCCGTGCGAGTGACTGTATGGGTGAGTCAGTGGCTGTTTGAGTAGGTGTATGGGTAAGTGAGTGCCTGTGTGGGTTGTTGGGTGTGTGAGTGAGTGGGTGTGTTAGTGGTTCTGTGGATGAGTAAGTGGGTGTGCAAGTGGTTCTCTGGGTGTGTCCGTGGGTGTGAGTGAGGTTGTGTGGGGTATGAGTGGGTGTAAGTGGTTCTGTGGATGATGCCATCAGTGCTGTCATTAGTGATGTAATTTATGATATCATCAGTGATGTCACTGACCATGTCATGAATAATGTAATATGTGAGGTCATAAGCAGTGCATTGCGGGGCATAAGTTATAGTTAGCTCAGATAACTAACTGCTGAATTTCACTGGTTTTGTACGAGTGAAATCTGAGCCTAACTATAATGTCCCTGTAACCTTTGGTTTTTTCAGTTAATTTGTAAAAGTTTTTTTAATTCCACTTCCTAACAATAACGTCCCTGTAACCTTTGGTTCTTCAGTGAATTTCTACGTTTTTAAAAATTCTATTTCCTACCTATAATGTCCCTGTAACCTTTGTTTTTTCCAGTGAATTTCTAAGATTTTTCTAAAACATTTTCCATATCTGTAACCTGTAGTGCTTTGCAGTGGATGTGCTCATACCTAGGTGGGTCTGTTAATGGGTGTATGAGTATGTATGTGGGTCTCTGAGTAGGAGTGGGAGTGTGTCAGTGACTATATGAGGTGGTGTATGAGTGCATGAATGGGTCTGTGAGTGACGTTTGTGAATGCCTCTGTGGGTTTGTCACTGGTTGTGTCAGAGCCTGCGTGTGTCTGTGACTGGCAATGTGAGTGCTGCTTTGGATCTTTGGGTGGGTATGTTAGTGAGTCTATGGGTATACAAGTGGGTGTGTGAGTGGTGCTATTGTTTTTATGGATTTCCATACTTAGTGTATTTAAAGGACACACCCTGTGTATTTAAAGGACACACCCTTGCTGTCTGCTCTTGCAAGGAGATGACATTAAAGAATTCCTTTGTCACACTCACTGAAGTTCAGATTTTATTCCAATATGTTTTAAATACATTCCCTTTTGTTAAGGATTTCAGATCTTTTTTCAATATAGATTTGTGAACGTTTTTGGTTTCTATTCACCCAACTTAAGAAGACAGTTTTGTTTCCATTTTTCTCAAGTGGAGCTTTACCTGGGGCACATGCTATGTTTATGTTTGTAAATGTTTCACGTTGAGGTTTAATTTTTCTAAAATGAGCATGAGGATCTGAATGAAATCTAATTTTTTTTAAAGAAGAGTCTACAGTTTTCTGGAAAATGTGTACTTATCTGCCTTACTTTGTACTGGGAAATTAGTCACTATTTTGTCATTGTGCAAATGTCTACTGCATATTATATAGTACACCTGCAGTATAGACCACCCATTTTTGTATTTCTCTGTGACACTCCTTGTCATTTGTTTCAGTGGATTAATAACTGTTTTTAAACAAAAAATAAATGTAATCTTATCAAATTTGTCATGATTATCGCAATATGTATGTTCCGGTTTTGTGTAAAAGTCTCGAAGACTGCATGTTTTTCAAAAAGTGTAAAACACATATGTACACATATTGTAAATAATGTTTGACAATAGCTGTTTACTAATATGGTGTTGAAACTTCTATTTTTGTAATCCTTTTTAATGTAAAGCAATTTTAAATTGTATTTTCCGTCTTCGTGATGACACCGTAATCGCGATGACGTCGGTATTCGTGAAAATCATGTGACTAAGTAAGAAAGAGATTTAATTGAAGATTACAGTTTTCATTAATCTTCAAAGGAAGTTCCCACCCATTTCTGTCTTCATGAAAGTTCCAATTGCTATTTGGTTTATTCTTGAAGCTCTGCTGTACTTTGAGTGTAGAACTGTGGTGTCTGTATTTTTTGAGCATTTTTTCTAAAATGAAATGGATTCAGCAAGAGGTGAGTAGGACGAGGAAGTCCATCAAGATGCTGAGGAGCAGGAGGTACCTACAGCACCAGAAGACTGTCCTGATGAGGAACCACCAGCTAAGAAGCAGAGTATAGCTTGGGATTCTTTCGCCATTCCTTCTGGTGAATCAAAAACGGTGGCAACGTTTGTCAAGTGCTCCTTGTGCAATAAGACACTATCAAGGGGCACGGCAAGCAAATAGTCGTGTTGTACAACAAGTATCTTGTACCACTTGAAAACATACCATAAAAAACAACTTAAAAGTGCACAGAAGGAGAGAGCAGGAGATGGGTCATCTACCTCGAGTGCTGCACCACCTGCTCCTGGAGAGAGAGTTCCAATGGAAGTGGAGAGACGGCACACACAAATATCTCCTTAGGTAAGGTGCATTGGAACTTATTGCCTTGACTGCAACACCACCCTGACAGTCGATGAGCAGTCCGTTGATGTGATTTTGGAAACAGCATGGCAACATTCCTGTTTCATTTTTTTATAATGTACTCCAGTTTTTGTACTGTTTTTGTGTGTGTGGTTAGATTTTTTTTCCCATGGTTGACATTTAATGTGAGAACAATTACAAAATGTAAAAAAAAACATAGGGGCTGATTAGGATGGCGGGTGGACAAAACGGGACCGCCTGACAGGCTGTCGGCAGTCCCGAGAGGGGCATTACAATGCGACCGCCACCACTGCTGTCGCAATGTCTATCTTTTGCATTGGGGCGGGTCCTGCTGGCTGCAGCACACGCCGCAATGCAAAAAGGGGATGCATCACATATCCCTGCACTACGTGGCAGGCACCATTTCGTGCCTGCCACATGGTGAAGGGATATGTGCCCCCCACAACCCATAGCTTAGGGCAAGGGGGAAGGGGGACCCGCTACAGGCCCCCAAAGTCCCTATCTGCCTGCCTTTTCATAGCGGGTTACCCGCCATGAAAAGGCAGGCGGAAAGGGACATCATAATCCCTACGGCGGTGCCTGGCAGGCACCACAACCATTGTAGGGATTGGATGTCCCTCTGATGCACCGGCGGACTCAAGGAGCCCATCGGATGCGTGTCGGTAGGTCTTTCCATCCGCCAACCATCCACCTGCCATGGTAATATAGCGGTCGGATTACATGGTTCTGTTGGCAGTGGGACCGCCCCCGACGGGCTGTCGGTGGGGTCCCCCCATCATTGTAATCGGCCCCATAGTTCCAGAAAAAAGAAAAGAAAAAGGCTCTTGCTAAGACCGCCTTTCATGGTTAAATAAAAGATAAACTGTATGGCTGTGTATATATAGGAGCCGTGGTTGTATACGTGTGTAACTGAGTCTGTTTTTGGCTGCATGGGTGAGTGAGTGTCTGTGTGAGTGTCTGTAGAATAGAGTAGAATAGAATGATTTTTATAGAGCGCATGGCTACCCGGAAGCATCCCAGCGCTAAGAATCACTAAGGGAGCACCAGTCCTCTAAGGAAAGAGCCAGGTCTTAAGCTGTTTACGGAAGGCTAAATAGTTACATTGACTGCGAAGCTGCAGTGGGAGGCCATTCCACAGCTTGGAGGCATTATATGAGAAGCGTCTGCCTCCACTTCTGGCCTTCTTGACCCTTGGTACCACTGCAAGGTGTAATTCATCCGAGAGGAGGTTTCTCATGGCTTTATAGGGGCGGATCAATGATTCAATAATGCGAGGACCATTTCCTCTCATGGATTTATGGGCGACGCCCAAGGACTTAAAAACAATTCTTTCCTTCACTGGCAGCCAGTGAAGCATCTGCAGTGCCGGTTTTGCAGAGCTGTGTTTCCGTGTGCCCATCAGGAGCCTAGCTGCAGAATTCTGCAGTTTGCAGTTTGGATATAACATTTTTGGGGGCTCCAAGATAAAGAGCATTGCCGTAATCTATTCTTGACAAGATGAGGGCTTGAACCAATATTCTTCTAGCCAGGTCTGGTAATAACGGCAGAACTTTACGGATCATCCTTAGCAAGCTGAAGCAAAGTGCGGTGGTTTTCCTGGCTTGCACTTTAAACGAAAGCTCTTGGTCAAGCCAGATGCCCAGACTTTTTATTTCTGTTTTGGGGATGGGAGCTGGGCCCATACAGGCTGGCCACATAGTTTTAGCTTTAAAATGTATCTGATTATCCAGGAGCATAAGCTCGGTTTTGTCGCCATTGAGCTTTAGATGGGAAAGGCTCATCCACTTGGTGACTTCCTCCAGGCAGTGGTAAAGATCCGGGAGCAGATGGTTAGTCTGAGTCAGAGCCACCACCAGCTGGGTGTCATCAGCATACGTGATTAATTGGATCCCAAAGGGGAGCACAATCTCCGCTAGTGGATGCATAAGGATGAGTTAGTGCATGTGTGAGTGCCTGTTTGAGTGAGTGGCTGTGTGAGTGGCTGTATAGCAGAGTGAGTGGTTGTGGGAGTGGCTCTCTGGGTGAGTGAATGGTTGTGTTAGAAACTGTATGGGTGAGTGAATAGTTGTGTGAGTGACTGTATGAGTGAGTGAGTGCCTGTGGGTGACTGGTTGACTGAGTGGCTGTGTGAATGGCTGCATGGGAGCATGAGTGGCTGTATGGGTGAGTGAATAGTTGCATGAGTGGCTGTATGGGTGAGTGAGTACCTGTGTAAGTAGCTGTGTGGGTGAGTGACTGGCTGTGTCAGTGACTATATGGGAGAGTGAGCGGTTGTGGGAGTGGCTGTATGGGTGAGTTAGCAGCAACCACAGCACCGAAACTGCCCTCATGGCCACCACTGACAACATCAGGACCCTACTGGACAACGGCGAAACCGCGGCTCTCATCCTCCTGGACCTCTCGGCTGCCTTCGACACCGTCTGCCACCACACCCTGCGCACACACCTCCGTGACGCAGGGATCCGAGACAAAACCCTGGACTGGATCACCTCCTTCCTCACCGGCAGAACCCAGAGAGTCTGCCTCCCCCCTTTCCGATCTGAAGCCACCACGATCACCTGCAGCGTACCCCAAGGATCATCCCTCAGCCCGACCCTTTTCAACATCTACATGGCACCGCTCACCAACATCGTCCGAGCACACCACCTCAACATCATCACGTACGCCGACGACACCCAGCTGATCCTCTCCCTCACCAAGGACCCCGCCACCGCCAAATCCAACCTCCACGAGGGAATGAAGGCCGTCGCAGACTGGATGAAGACTAGCCGGCTGAAACTGAACTCGGACAAAACGGAGGTCCTCATCCTCGGCTCCACCCCCTCCGCATGGGACGACTCCTGGTGGCCGGCCACGCTGGGAGCTGCCCCGACACCCACTAACCACGCACGCAATCTGGGGTTCTTCTGGACTCAACACTCTCTATGACCCAGCAAATTAACACTGTTTCCTCCTCCTGCTTCAACACCCTCCACATGCTCCGCAAGATCTACAGATGGATCCCCACCGAAACCAGAAGGACGGTCACCCAAGCACTCGTCAGCAGCAGGCTGGACTACGGCAACGCCCTCTATGCAGGAACCACGGCCACACTCCAGAAGAGACTCCAACGCATACAAAACGCCTCCGCACGCCTCATCCTCGGACTCCCTCGCCACAACCACATCACCACCCACCTGAGAGACCTGCATTGGCTCCCGGTCAACAAGAGGATCACCTTCAAGCTCCTCACCCACGCTCACAAAGCACTCCACAACGCCGGACCAGCATACCTCAACGAACGACTGTCCTTCTACACCCCAAACCGCCAGCTTCGCTCCACCGACCTCGCCCTCGCCACCGACCCACGCATCTGCCGAACGACCAACGGCGGCAGATCATTCTCCCACCTCGCCGCCAAGACATGGAATACCCTCCCCGCCCACCTGCGTCAGACCCAGGACCTGCTGACCCTCAGGAGACTTCTCAAGACCTGGCTGTTCGACCAGTAATGCTTCCCCCACCCCCTTAGCGCCTTGAAACCCTCACGGGTGAGTAGCGCGCTCTACAAATGTTTGATTGATTGATTGATTGTGTTACTGGCCTGATTGGTGATTGACTGCATGGGTGAGTGGCTTTATGAGTGAGAAAATAACTGTGTGAGAAGCTGTATGGGTGAGTGAATGGTTATGTGAGTGGCTGTATGAGTGAGTTAGTGCCTGTGTTAGTGGTTGTTTAGGTGGGTGACTAGGTATGTGAGTAGCTGTATGGGTGACTGAGTGGCTGTGTGAGTGACTGTATGAGTGAGTGACTGGGTGTGTAAGTGGCTGTATGGGTGAGTGAGTAGCTGATTAAGTTGGTGTTTGGTTAAGTGAGTTGGTATGTGAGTGGGTGTATTGGGGAGTGACTGTGTGAATGACTGAATGGGTGTGTTTGCAGGTTTATGAGTAGTTGTATGGATGTGTAAATGGGTATGTACTAT
The DNA here is from genome assembly GCA_963921515.1 of Calotriton arnoldi. Classification (NCBI taxonomy): domain Eukaryota; kingdom Metazoa; phylum Chordata; class Amphibia; order Caudata; family Salamandridae; genus Calotriton; species Calotriton arnoldi. Next base: position 881,870 of record CAWUFW010005383.1, on the reverse strand, counting down.
GTAGGTGGTTGTGTGGGTGTTTGAGTGGTTGTATAGGTGAGTGAGTGCTAGTAGGAATGGCTCTATGGATGAGTGAATGGGTGCATCAGTGGCTGTTTGAGTGAATGAGTAGCGGTGTTGTCTACTCTATGAGTGAAATAATAGGTATGGGAATGCTTGTATGGGGAGGGACTGCTTGTGTGGGAGGCTACAATATGTGCCTGAATGATTTAGTGAGTTGCTGTGTGACTGTAAATCTGCTCAATTACACTGAAAGTTTTAATTATAAAATAGGCAAAACAAACTTATAGGAAGTTAAGGCAAGAGCACTTTATGTTTAAAAACACTTTCCACAGTTATGTCTAACCAGTATGTCTGTGGTAGAAAATGTTCTTGACACATCTCAAAGATGTTCAACTGCAGCCGCTATGGAAAAAGAAAAAGAATAGAAAGATATGTTAGTATTTTCTCTTCAAAATAATAGAAACATAACATAACATAATACACATTACTTATACTGTAACACTGTATTACAAGGTAGTAAAAATATTATTTTCCCTTTCTTACTGTTCTCAGCTTTCATACTTCTTCACTGTAAACAGCGGTCTGTATGAAGCATCATCCTCAAACAGTGGAGAACTAACAATCAGTGCATTGTACAAAAATAAAACAGAAAGCTGCAAAGTACACCACTATAATTAAGTGACACTGTGCATTTCACTCACTACAATTCAATAAATAATAGCTTTTTCTGGAATTACTACAGTATTATAAACAAACCTATGTTAAACATATCTCTTAAATTATTATATCTGGTACAATATTCCAAATATTTTCAAAGCCCTCTTCAATTTTGGAGATATTTTTTAAAACATCACCCCTGGAAGGCCAAATGATGTTTAAATAGTGGTGATCGATATAGACGGCATCCCATAGTGCAGTTGTTTTCCACAAATAGTACGCAGAAGTTTGGTTGATGAAACAAAAGGGGTCATTTTTTAGGTACAAACACAGTTTTTGGTCAACTTACAGCTGCTGTAATTGGCTTAGGTCAATTCAGTTTCTGACGTGAGTTACACAGTGTAAATATATAGAAGTGGAATGAACTCCTTTATGGAAGAAAAAAGTGCTGTTGAATTTTGAAAAAGATTTTAAAGACAGTACCTCCAATGGCCAAATAATGTCTAAAAGACGGATGACCTACGTAGAAGAAACACCGTACACCACTTTTTTATCCACATTTCCTCCTTAGATCTTTGGTTGAAGAAAGAAAAGATTAGAGTTTAGTAGTCAGAAAAGAATTTTTGCTTTGAATCTTAGGTTGATGTCATTACATCCCGTCCATCTTGTTTCACTCTTTAAATAGACAGGGCAGTGTCCAGAGGCTGTATTAATTCCTTCATGGAAGATGATACCTGAAGTAATAACAATTCTTTGCGAAATTTATATTTATCCTTTAAAGTTTGTAATTTGAGTTTCTAATTTGGAACCACCTGCTCTGCATCATTGTAACATTAGTATAAGGTATTTTCCAGTTCGTCTTATGATTAACATAGAGATAACATCTGATCTACACTTTGGGCAAGTCATATTTTGGTTCGCATTCTTCAACGGCGATGCAGCGAGCGCAAGGTAAATAGTTTTATTTATTTATTTACTTACCTTACTCCTGCCCATCGTATGTCCGACTCCACTACCCCCCCAACCAGCCCCTCCCCCGCCCTGCCACACCGCCCGCAGCACTCCCTCTGCGAGCCGCCACTGAATAAGGACATTCTTTTTAAACAAAAAACAAGGTAAATACACAAATTGCTTCCAAGGACGTGTAATGAGAATGATAATTCTGACCAAACTGATATGTCTGTATATATATCTGCGAGTAAAGAAGCATAGCATCTTCACCAGGATTACAAAATGTGTCCTAAATCCACGAGAGTACCGCAGCTCATGAGTTTTCAACAGGATATCTCACCTGATCAAAGCAAGTAAAATGTCTGGTGGAAATTCCGCCTGCAAATGGGAAATAAGTGGAAATCAGCATAGAATCTCAGTCCCCATTTGTCATACCCCATTCCAGCTGCAGAATTCGTAGTGGACTAGTAAAGGTCCCTATAATATTAGTGTTATTGGTAATGTGGCACCCAGTATTGCTGTGCCTTTATATCGGGCCACATGTAATGAGAGCCTATGACTCAGTGGAAGGTGATAAGGGACATCAAAATATTTGAAGATGAGTAGATCCCCTAGGTATCAGTGAGACAGAACAACCGGCCATCACCAGTTTTTTGGATCACACCTCGCTATGGAAGAGAGGAGAAGGATTCAGCTTCTGTGAATTAAGCTGCAACCGAATGAATGTGCAATGATAGGATATTTTTTGGGCCGGATCTTTCCCTTATGTCTAAAATCTGGCCCATGTTTGACTTAAGAGATGTGCACAACTTTCCAGCAACCTGTACTAAAGAGAGTGGCCACTCTTGTAAGGTTTCCTGGGTGCAGGTATGCCACTTTAGAATAGTATCAATTAACTGTTCAATCAATTAATGAAACACAAAGAAATTAGCAAGCTCTCTCACTTTGTTTAACTGTTCAGATCAAAGTACAGTCTGAACTATTGTAAAGCTGGTTTCACATGTGCCAGACTCATGTGGATGGTCTGCCCATTTTAAGAATGCCGGCAGGAAGGCAGATCTTTCTCCTGCAAATTGCCTTCCATTAGGGATGTGTGAGTTGCCTCAGGGAAAATTGGCAATGAGAGTGATTCTTTTTTGCCTTTCTGTCATAATTACATTTTAGTGCAAATGTGCTTACAGGAAACGCACCCTAGATTAGGGATTCATCCCCGGTACCCTTTCTGGCATCTCATGATTATGGCAATTTTATTCCAGCATGCTAACGGTAACTTTGCTCAGTTTACTGACAAAACACCATGGTTTATGTGATGATTAATTTGGGAGAAGGTGCAGAGAAAAACGGTTGTGGACCAACAACTGCAATTTAGTAGTTTGTTCACCAATATATAGGGTGGACAAACAACAAGTGATATGCAGGGGCGTAGCTCGGGGGGGGGTTTGAAGTTTACACCCCCCTAATAAATTTATTTTCTTATGAATAGTTGGGTACAGGTGCTTTCAGCCGGGTAATGGGAGGTGTCTGTCAGATTTCACCTGGGATTTTTGCATGAACACACTGACAAAACAACACATCACTGTTTTGAAAGTCCTAAAAATGTTGATTATTTTACAAAATATTGTGTTTCTCTCACTTAAGTACTCATACCAATCCCCATTCCTCTCCCTTTCCACTGCCCTTTAAGCCCTTCTAATGCGCCTTGCTTGTCGTATAATGTATTTTAACATTAAATGCTAGCTTGGTTGTTGGGAAATCTCAAGCTCACACCCCCCAATCTTACTGGCCAAGCTACGGCCCTGCTGATATGGAGTTTACTGATGCTAGAGCCACTCTCAGCTTGGAAGGTGGACTACTCCTGGTTATTAAATGGAGTGGGGATGCCGAGATAGGAAGGCAGGCCATCAGTTGTTATTGGCACGTGTCTCATTACCACCCAACTCTAAATCTTAACCGCCCAGGTCTAAATCCATCCCAGAATTTCCTCATATATTGCCAGAAATTCGAATTGCTACAGCTGATTGACACATAATAAATATCATATTAAGATATCCAAAAACAAAAAGAGTAATTGCAGGAAAAAAAAAATCTTCGCTCTTTTCCAAACACAAAAAAAAAATGTTTGCTTCTTTGTGATTTTCTGCTATTCCTTCTTTAAAGCGAAATGTGTTTGAGAAAATGAAACAGCCCTTTCTAAAACGTTTATTATACGTCACTTTAACCTGTGTATGATGAAACTGCTAATTCGATGATTATCAGATAAAAGGCAATTTATAATAATCAAATTATGGTTTTTTTCCCCTGTCAATATCTCTCTAGCAATGAAATGAATAGATGCTATAGGTTAGGAGCCGGCCCATCTGTCTAAGGGGCATATTCTCAAGGAGTCATCGCCGATTTATCGGCACTTTAGCGCCGCAAAAGTGGCGATAGACTTATCGCCCTATTTTCAAGCTGGTGCAAACTGCCGATATCGCCAGTTTCCCAGCGATATCCTCCACAAAAAACATCGCCACGGATGAGAGCGACAACTAACAATGATGATATGCAGAGTAGGCGTTCCCGTGCAAAAACACATGAAAACACCACTTCGCGATATTCTCAACGACCAGCCAGATCCGCGATGCGACCCAAAAACAGGCGATAAGGCGCGTTAGCAGCAGGGATTTAACACCTGCCTTTTACTGGTGTAAAGCAGGACGACAACCTGCAGCATGAAAGGGAGCCCAGCCCAGAGCCACATCTGAAGACCAACACGTTTCATGGAGCTACTGACTATGCAGCTCGGAGACCCAAGAGGGCCACAACAGCCACCGCCACCACCACCACCCCCAGAACCCCCCCCGGACTACCACCGAGGCAGCGCAGAACAAGACAGCTGACCTTCCCAAAACGGCATGGCCCCTCAGCCACACAATTGCAGAATGTGGGGAGAGGTGGGAACCAAGTATGTGTGAAGGAGGCAAGTCACCCATGAATAAGAATGTACACAATGCCAAGTGTGGCGGTGATGTGCTGGACAGACTACAGTATGCAGAGCACAGACATGTCCATGTGGACACATACTGCTGGTGTTTGTAGTGTTGTGGACAGTGGACGCAACCATGTTACCTCAGGCAGTGGGGAAGACCCCGGTCATGTATCCGTGTTGTCCCCCCCTGTAAGCATAAGCGGAGTGGGCTGGGCCGGCGTATGCCAGGCCAGCGTAGGAGTGCGAATAAATAGGCCTGGGCTGTGGGCGTGGTTCACTTCCCGGATGGCCAACGTGTCTGCCAGGGAGGCGCCCCTCACCCTGCCATGAGTCCGCCGCCATTACCGCCAGCCTCCTCAGCCGATCGCTGGTGTCCGCGACACAGGCCCCCAGTGCACCCAGCGGCACAGCACTGCGGAGTTATGTGTGTGCGGACTACTGTCTGCGGCCTACACTGTGGTCAGCAGGGCGCTCAAATCCAATCCAATCCTGACCTGCGAGGACACGCCATCATCTCTGGCTGCACACCCGCTGAGCGCTTCAGGTGCCACCAACTCAGTGCACCACAAGTCATCGCCACGTGGCTGTGGGCCCTTTCTGACTGCTGCCTCCGGCCTACACTGCGGTCAGCAGGGCTCTCAAATCCAATCCAATCCTGACCTGCGAGGACACGCCATCAACTCTGGCTGCACACCCACTGAGCGCTTCAGGTGCCACCAACTCAGTGCACCACAAGTCATCGCCACGTGGCTGTGGGCCCTTTCTGACCGCTGCCTCCGGCCTACACTACGGTTAGCAGGGCTCTCAAATCAAATCCAATCCTGACCTGACCTGCGAGGACACGCCATCATCTCTGGCTGCACACCCGCTGAGCGCTTCAGGTGCCACCAACTCAGTGCACCACAAGTCATCGCCACGTGGCTGTGGGCCCTTTCTGACCGCTGCCTCCGGCCTACACTGCAGTCAGCAGGGCTCACAATTCAAATTGAGTCTTGATTTATTAATGGCGCAGTCCAGTAGGCAACAGACATTGCTTCCAGTCCGACCCGCCCGGACGACGCATCATCGCAGGCTGCGCACCCGCTGAGCGCTTCAGGTGCCACCAACTCAGTGCACCACAACACATGTACCCTTTATGATTGAGTTTTGTGCTGTGGACAGCTGACGCGACAATGTCACCTCAGGCAGTGGGGAAGACCTGGGACGATGATGATGAAGATGAGGCAGGTGTACCACACCCCACTGCAGCTTCAGCGTGAATATCCCGAAGGGACACAATGATTAACAATCACTTCACATGAGCACGCTCATCTCTGGTGCCCCTACCTCAGTGCACCACAAGTCATGGACCCTTTATGTTTGAATCTTTGTGTGTGATTCCAGATCTGGTGCCCCTACCTCAGTGCACTGCAAGTCATGGACCCTTTATGATTGAATCTGTGTGTGTAATACGAAGATCACTGTTCTAGTTGTTGCCAGCGCCAACCACTCCCTGAGTGCTGGTTTACACTCACCCCACACCCATCCAGCACAGGCGTCAATGGACATGTGACCCTGGCAATAAAAAGTGGCCGGGCGCACGTGCCCGTAGCCAGTTCCACTATCTATCTAAGTGTGTCCTTGTGGTCAATATGTATGCATGATGGGCCAGGGCCCTACCACCTTACCTTGTGCTGTGGACTGCGGACGCAACCATGTCACCTCAGGCAGTGCCTAAGACCTTGGACATGTAGCTCTGTCGTCCCCCCCTGTAAGCGTAAGCGGAGTGGGCTGGGCCGGTGTACGCCAGGCCAGCGTAGGGGTGTGAAGGATTTGCCAGCAGCTCTGGGCGTGGTTCGGTTCTGGCCTGGACTAGGAAGTAACTAATGCGTGTGTCTCTGTTGTAGTGTCGGCGCCACCCTGCCCGCAATCGACAATGTTGCAATGTAGCATGCACCCTGAGGGCGGGCTCGCACGAACGGAGAAATGAAGGAGCGCAAGACCGCTCGGGGTCTTGGCTCATACATGCCAAGTGTTGTGTGTATCTGTAATGCCGCAGCAAGAGCCAAATGCCTAGACCTACTTGCAGCGCGAGTTCAGCCACGCATGGACTCTACATCTGTGTCTGCCCTATCCTTACCTTAGGCTTACACTCACGTGGCCGCCCACCTTCAACGGACAACATCACAGTGTGGTTGTCAGGCTTGTGGACATGGGCAGACAGGCATGACATGGTGTGCCGTAGGAGTGCAAGTGATGCAACCGCGCGCACAAGTAAATAGGCTCGGGGGAGGGAGGAGCAGCTGTGAGGCAACGTAACACACAGTGATGCCGCACATTTGCCACATGCAAGACATGTCAAACATGAATCCCAAAGTCGCACACATCCCACCCCACCCCCAACAAGCCACTTCACATTTCCTGAATGCAAGCAGATGAGAGACTATCATAAGGGATGAAAGTTCCTTTGTCTGAACTATCAGGCGGAAGCACATCTGCACCTCCGACCTCTGAATTGCATGTGCCCGGCACCCCCTGACAGATACTATAGCAGCTGATGTCGACTCCCACACTACGCACAGCCCGACGAAAGACCAACGCGTACACACCCCACACACAGAAGTCCTTGCTCGAAGTTATCTTGCATGGAATGGCCTTCACACTTACTCCCACACCATCCCAGGCGTACAACCGTTGCACACTAAAACAACTCATTGATCCGAGCTGTGGCATTTCATATACAGAACTGGCGCAGGTCAGAACAGTGCCACTTCAACCAGAGCCACTAACGCAATGGCAGAACATCCCGGACACATGCACAACCCCTGTCAAGTGGAACTGTACCGGGCACGTATGCTGCATTTACTGGGGGTACTGCCATTGGCAGTGCTGCGGATCAGTTACCGGCTAAGCTTCCGCCTTGCCAACGTCACCTGTGTTCAGCCTGTGTTGCATTGTCGATCATGCATATTCGAGTGGTCCATGGATGTCTGCCTATCCAACAGGACGGTAGCTGAACTGGATTTTGACATGTGTGTGCGCCCCCTGTTGGCCCACTACCAGGAGTGTCACCGTGATACACGTTTATGGGATGCCTTGATACTCCCTCGGACCCTCTCCTCTGGTTTTGTGTGTTATGATGCCTTGATACTTGGCATACATGCTGGTAGCTGGAACTGGGAGATTGCACAACTCCTCGTGTGCAGTGACCACATTGAACCGCTCCCCTATTGGGCTGTAGTGCTAATTGGTGAAAGGGGGTGGACGCAGCACATCTGTTCGGACCTGCTAATGGATGGCCTCGCCGTCCTGTTTGATGAAGTCGACAACGAGCTCATGTCGGAAATGATAGCCTACGAAGCTGCAATCGCTTTTATGGATGAGTAACTACGTACCTGCAGCCACAACAGATTGTAACCCATTGCACATGTCCCAACACCTTGTTGCATCTTGGAGATCTGGGCACATATCCCACGACAACAGTGGACATGGCTGCATTCGCCTGGACTCCGAATACATGAGCGGACAACAACGCCGAACAACACACACCTGTGAAATGTGAGGCACTCCCCCGGAGTGGTCAGCGGCGCTTGGCAACGTTCTTCATTCTGACATACTGCTGCATTGGTCTGCATGTTGTGGCACTAATCTTGTCCGTACTGACACGCATATGCTAATAAAGTCTACGCACCTTCACTTGTATTCAACTGTGATGAGTGTTGGTTTGAATGACAATGTGTGTCTCACTGCCTATCTGGGTCACGGCCATACATGCACACTGATAGCATTACCCAGGGAGTACCTTTTTGTGGAATCACTGTCCCTACATTCATCCATACTTTCATACTTGATTGAGCATAGCCATGACACATCTGTGTGAATTAGAATGTTTTATTCACATTCAGTGGAGTGTTGAAGCTGGACCAGTACAGGGCCATGCAAACCCCACTTTGCAATGTTGCCCCATGGAGGGCCAGCCGGAGTCCTTTAAGGATTGAAAAGTTCATCGGGAGTGGAAGACTTCAGTCTGCAGTGTGCTTGCTGTGTCATTGGTAACCAAACCAAATATGGCAGTCCATGTCGAGGTCCAAGGTGAGTGTCGCTGAGTGTATCGGGGGACAGTGGAAGGTGTTATTCCAGGGCATGATGCAGAGGGCAGAACCAAGCTGAAACAGGCCATATGGCGGAGATGAATGCTACCACTTCATTCTTACCACAAAGCCCGATTCATCATCATCTCCGTCCTCTGATGTGTCTGGTGCCTCACATGCGGGTGGTGGTGTTTTGTCTGCATCACTGTGTGGCAGTGACACATCAGGGGCCGGAGGAGGAATGTCTGCCGCAGTGTGTGGCACTGACACTTCAGGGGGTGGAGATGTGGATGGAGTAGTAGCAGCAGCATTCATCCGCGCCAGGCCTTGTGGTGGCAATGCCATGACGAGGATCTGCAGGACATGGAGGATCACAGCTACATCTGACTGGTGTACAGCTGTGGCAAACATTCTTTCCGCCTGCATCCGCTCCAAGCTCTCCATCATTCTCCTTATGTGTCCCAACTCCCGGCTGACATCGCTGGAGCCACTCTGACTAGACAGTTGTTCTTGGCTCAGAGTCATGACTCCAGCGATGTCAGCCATGGATTGTTGGAAAGCATGGAGCGGACAGTGGGTGTCCGTTAGGGACTGTAAGTCGTCCCTGATGGGACTTAGACACCCACGTATGGCATCTAGTTTGGCTGACATGAGTTCGGACCCCACCCGCAGCTGGTCAGCCATCTTCTCCTGGCACCCATACACACGGCGTTGGAATGCCATGTGTTGGTCGTGGGGGTCCTGGGAGACAGTCGTGGTGGTGGGTGCTTCCTGCTGTGTGGTCTGTGCAGGGGGTGGGGTCTCATCGATGCAGCTGGGCTGCCCTGCTGCTGGAGGTGGGGTGCCGGAGCTGTCCATGAGCTGTTGGAGGGTGTCGGTGTAGATGTTGGTGTGTTCCTCTTCATCATCAGTGCTGTGTTGTTGGATCTGCTCTGCAGGAGGTGTTGATTCTCCCTCTGCAATGTGAAGGGGAGATGCAGATTGACATTGTGTTCACATGTATGTTCACGCATTGTACAAGTTTACATACAGACTGCATGACAATGTACATTGTGACTGTTTGTGAGGAGATGCCAATTTGATGCGGGACAGTTGACATTTCTGCACCATCAGGGATGTGAGGGTGTACTTGTACATTATCATCTCACAGTTTCCTGCTATGCCACATGCGAATGGCCGTTTTCTACACACAAGCGGCAGCAGTTGTGTACTCTGTTCTGTTGTGTGAATGTTGCAGTTTGTACCACATTGTTGTCAATGTTGAGGTGCTCTGATTCTTATGTGTGTGTGCTGCATTGTGGGTGAGTTGTCCCTTCAGCTCTGATTTGGCTGGCCCTTATCCCTTTCAGGCGGTGTGCCTTTCACTTCTGTGCTTATACAGTGCTGAGATGTTGCGGACTTGGGTAAATTGGTCTCTTGTTCGGAGTTGTGACTCTTGGGCATGGTTTGTCCGCAGATGTGCTATACTTAATTGTGCATGTGTGCCACTGTGCCCATCTCCCCCCATCCCCCCAGTCCCTGGTCGTTACTCACCCTGTTGCTGTTGGGTCAGGTCATGTTGTGCAGTGTCCGGTCCCCCAAATCCTGCCACCGTCTCCCCAATGATGGTCCCAGGCTGGTCCTCCGTGAGGCGTGTGGGGTTCTGGTTGTCCTCTGTACTTGCTCCGGCTACCTCCAGGGTGCTTCGCGGTTGTTTGTGTCTTGGTTGTGTTTTTGTTTGCTGCTTTTATAGTGGTTTTTCCCGCCTGACTTAAGTGACTTGCAGGCCTGGCGCTGCTTATCGCGGAATTTTTTATCGCAGTTGGGCACATCGCAACTTTTTTCACGTTCGGGTTTAGATTTTTATCGCCGTCCAGGTAATTTTATTGCGGACATTTGAGGCGTTATCGGGAAACTATCGCATGTTACCGCGTGTTGGGAATATGACGTTGACACAGAGTTATTTTCCAGCGATAGAGAGCGATATGAAAAATTGCGTTAGCCTATTTTGGCGATGTTTATCGCACGTTCTTGAGAATATACCCCTATGTATCATTGTTTCAAGATGAATAGTTGTGTATGGAGAGAGTGCAGACTTACATTTCTTGCAAATACATAAAACATGATTCGCTTATCAATCCCCTATTATTATGTTACCGTTAGAAGGAAAGCCTAATTCATATGTCCATTTTGTGTGACTTGTGTATTTCATATTCTTGTTTTTTTTTTCAGCGCAAGAGTGGTATAAAATTAAAAATGGCATTCTACCATCCCATTCTCCAGTGGGAACGTTTTTTTTCCAAAATGTGCAGGTTTTTAACATGCAAACCAAGTAAGGTCAGAGTAGGAGTTTGAAAGTCAATTAACTTCGAAAGTTCATGCTAATCCACTAATGTGCATCTCAGTGCTAATTAATTCAGACCTTTGTAATATTTCCAGCAAAGCAATTTACTATTCTGTAGACAGATATTCTACAGAATGTTTTCGGTACTGATGCCTTCAATTATAATGAATAAATAAATATCACGGATTTGTTTTAGAAAATTATTATGCAGCATTGGAACATTAGAATTGATTTGTATCAATATTGATACTGCACATTGCCGCAAAATGTATTATGTCTACTGGTGCATGGTGTTTAGTTCATTTTTTGTTTCACACTTTGTGATTTAGTTTATGCATTACCTTGAATGATTCACCTACAAGAAATTAAAGTGAAGTTGTTAAATCAGATATATTTCCCATTTATGTAAACAGCAGAACCGGCAATATGATTGTGTTCAAGATTAACTTTGTGGCAGATGCTGAATGAAACTTGCGCAATTAAAAAGACATTTCCACTTACTTGTTTGTCTTTAGGAGCAGGATAACCTAAAACACATCACATTTGAAAGGCTTAGAAAACAGAACATTACAATTCCACAATAAATCCAGCCATATTTCCTGCATAATTCACACAATAGAAGTGTTTGAGGCCTGGTTGTAAACAGTTATATATCAAGGAACATTGGCTCTTGTGGACAATGTATTGGATATTTGATGAAAATTAAGCTCGATAGCATTGATCATGGGTAAAGTTATGTCAAGAAGAGAAGAGGAATTTACACACAACAAACAGATTAGGTACAATGCTGTTTATGCCACTATTGCAACTTTATGAAATTATTAAAAAAGATAACAAAGAGAGTGCTCAGTGTCCCAAGTGAAATTCGAACCTACATATCAAAGGTGACAGTTTGTGATTAATAAAAAGGTTTCATAATGTACAGAAAACGACCATGTAATAAGTACATAATAATTATTGGCAGCCTTCTAACACATTAGTACGGGCTAAAGAATGGTTTGTTTTTAGAGCGTGTCGACGTCATTTCGACCCACCATCAGTAGGGGGTCTCATCAGGACCTAACAATGAGGGACACCTGAAATGAAATATAATAGAAAATGACTCAACAGGCCCGATGTACAAATTATAGTGGTATTGCTGGTTGAAGGGTATACCTGAAAGAATGAAATTAAGCTGCCAGAGTGGTGCTGTGCACACCAATATTGGGAGTGACTCAAAAATGAGTGATCCCAACTCTTTTTCAGCTTGGGTGGCAGGGGAGTGCCTCACGATTAGTGATCTTTTCGGAGGGGACACCTTTAAGTCTTTTGACCAGTGTAGGCAAGATTTCCACCTCCCTGCCACGGCAAGATTGCAGTGCAATCTGCTTCGACATTGGCTGCACACACCCACTGGAATACACCGGGCCACGTGTCAGCTTACCTCCTTCGAGACATTGCTACGTGCCTTTGATGGATCGCGCGGGCTGATCTCACGTACATACCGTGTCTTGCAACACTCCAACTCGCTACCCCTTCACCCTTATCAATGGCAATGGCTTTCTGATGCCTCAGATGATATCCCCCCAGAGCAATGGGAGCAGATGTGGCGGGATATCCATGAGACGTACAGAAGCATTGCTCAATGGGAAACGGCTTAAAAAGTGATAATTCGCTGGTATTATACACCAGCCCAACTTCAAAAGATGTTCCCTACCTCCTCACCCCTGTGTTGGCACTGTGGCTCCGATATAGGCTCTTACATTCACATCTGGTGGTCTTGCCCAATGTTAACTCTTTTCTGGAAAGAGGTGCTGAGCCACATCAAAAACACGGTTGGTTTCCCCATCCCAAACACATCACAGGTAACCATCTTAGGGATTCGACCCCAAACTCTCAAAGGCATGACACACTCTGATTGGCGCCTAATCTTACACATGTTAGGGGCAGCCAAACAGGTTATCGCTCTGCATTCGAAGAATCCTTTGACCCCGCCGGAGCCGTTGTGGCTCACTCCCTGTGGCACACCATGGCGTTGGAACTCTTAACTAGGCGCATCACACATACTGCACCCTCACACGAGTATGGCAACCCCTAATACAATATTTATCTAAAATAGAGCATTGTTGTTCTCTCCCCCCACGCTTGCCTGCATTGCAACTCTTTGAAGACACTCTCCTACCACGATGAGATGCACCCCCAGAGTGAAGCTTCACATGTGGCTTTCGATGAGAGATCCTTTATCTAGCCGTCCTTCCCACCATTACACTAGTCGTCTCTCTGTTAGTCCCTGCTTACACACCCTTGATGTCTATTGGTTACGGCCTTGTCATAAGTAATGACACCCCAGGGCCCCCCATTTTAGTCCCCCCTGCCCCTTGTTTTCTTCAGTTAATATGTTTTTATGGACACTGGCGGACATATACTTGTGTGGCGAATCATCCTCTGATACCGGGGCTAATTACCCATAGCAGGCACAGTATCCTGTGATAGATCTCAAATGTGTATGTATGTGGTGTTGAGCCATGGCCCCATGGGCTTCCTTGCCTATCCAGAAGCGTACTTCCTGGATCCGCCAGAGTGTTACCTGTTCATATGGTTGATAACTGCACTGCATGTATCGTTTGTGTGTGCACAGTTTTATGAAAGCAATAAAACAGATTTAAACAAAATCGAGTGATGTACTACAAAAAGGAAATTATTACTCACATGGGGCCCAGCCGGGCACTGTTAAGGAGAGACAAGAAAAAGTCACAAGTAAATATCGAGGCTGGGATATTATGTGTAAGGTTGATATTAGAATATTGAAAAGTCAAACAACTCAAAAAACTCACCCCTGTGAGGAGAAAGGGACTGACAGATCTAAAAGTGTGTTGTAATTATATATGTCCTTGTTCATATGAAGAAATGAAACACAACGTGTTCTGGATTAGCTTCTGTAAACAAGTTAACAGTAGAAACGTGGGGATAAGGTACTTTTATAATAGGAAACGGCTGCCGAAACTGGTGTTCAATGGCACTTACCCAAAATGAGGAAGTAAGTGAGAAGAGTGACTCATCTCCTACAATGCGGCCACCGTAATCGGCCGTGCCACGTGATCGGTGTCGGCGGAGTGAAAACAAGGATCCGGGGAGGACCGCTGAAGTCAGCCTCCTACTTCCGAATGACAGGAATGCGGCGCACAGCTGTCGTGTCTAATTATAGATTGGAGCTGCACTTGCCGAGCCTCGTGTAAATCCAGCATGGCCAGACATCGCTGGCAGCAGGGAAGAATGCACGAGCATTGTGCTACTCTGGACTCTCAAAAGGGAAGGCTGAGAAAGTCATGTGGACATAAGGATGTTTTCTCTTTCAATGGAGCTATATGCAAAAAGAGGGAACAAAAGGTAGATGTCAGGTATAATCGAGAAAATATATATCAAAAGTGGCTAGACATTGCTGGGAACATGGAAGAGCTCACGAGCATTGTGCTGCTCTGGGCTCTTGCAAGGGAATGGTCAAAGTTGTCTGTAAGCATAAGGATGTTGTCTCTTTCCATGGAGGTTTATACAAAAAAGAGGGAGATACCAGGTACACTCTCGAAGATAGATGTGTCACTTTGTAAATATGGCACAGTGTGGTGCATATTTTATGCCGCCACAGCGTCACAAAAAGTGACGCAACAGCAGCATAAAGGGCTCATAAATGAGGCCCACATTAGGCCGAAGGGTGTATGGAGGGATGACCAAGGTTTGGGATACACTGTTGCCATGAGGAACAAGTTCAATACTGAATTGCATTAGGTGGACCCCTGTGTAAGTGCCTGAAAAAATAACAAAAAAAGAAAAACAAGTTAAAACCTTTTAGTTAAACTAGGACAACGAGAAAAAACAACAAAGGCATGGGAGACCTGACTAAGGGTCCCCCAGACCCAACTCTCAAGCCAAAAGGGCATATGCGCGGTGCCAAACCCCAAACAGCCCCTACCAGCGAAGCTACACCCTTGGATACAACAATGTTGGCACAAACACACACACAGAAACACATGAATGAGAGGTGTGGATGGCGGCTTCCATGACACCCTAGCATTGTGACATTGCCCATATATTTTAAACTTGGGTTCTCTGTGGCCTCTTGGGAGGTTTTATGAAATCTAGAGTCTTTCAGGGCTTCCTGGTATGCAACATACTAAACAACAAAACACTGACCAAAAATGTATTGTTTCTTTATTTAGACCTGCCCTGCAACAAGCTACTAATGTTCGGAATGTCTGGGCGGTCACTGCTTGTATCCATTTCCTGTTTTCATATGTGGCTTTCCACTTCTATCCTATGTTGTGAATTTTCTGTAAATAATATGTGAACTGATGTACGATCAGACACGTCCCAGCAGTGGGGGCACATTGTTCACTGACTACATAATAATACATAATAATAGGTTGTGCTGCAAAAATGATCAGTTGCGGGGTTTCTAAGAATGACTTGCTTAATAAATATTATTTAGATAGCTCAAACCTTGAGACCTGGCTGCTACCAACATGGGATTATAGTCTGCAGCCCACCATTCCTGCGTTTTTATTCTCACCCCAAAAAATATATTCTTTCAAAGAAGCCCTTGCTCCTTAAAGGAAGAGATGATGCTTATTAAAAAATGTTTCCTCTTTGGGAAGACATCCGTTGGACCACTTCTTGCTCCCCCTGATGGCTGCCCAACACAATTCCCAAAGGAGATGCTGTCAATGGGGACTGATTCCCCTTTGTGAATGAGTTACCACCTCCTTTGAGGTGTCAGTCACTTTTCAATGGTTTGCAACTGCAATTGCAGTCACAAATCTTTGATGCATCTCATTGTAATTTGCAATTAGAAGGGGATGCCACTTTCACACCCCTCCTAATTGTGAATTGGAATGAGTCACAAAGCCCCTATGCAATTTGGAAAGTTTTTTCAGAATTGGAAAGGGGTTTTGCATATAGCAAGAACACAATTTGTGGTGGCAAACCCAGTGATGGCGCTAATTTCAAGATTTGTGATCACAAATTGGTTTGTACACAAGGCTCATAGTCCCCACACAGGAAGGCTGTATTACCATTCTCATCAAATGCATTTTTGTTCATAGCTGGTGTCAACTTCTACTCCCTCTTTCTGAAAAAACTCTCTTAAACATATGCTCTATACGTGTTGTCAAGAATTACCAATTTTGCAAAAGGCAAGCCATTTGATTGTCCTTGCATTCAGTGGATGTGGACTTATTAAAACCTGTCCCGGCAAGCCTAGTTAAGGATACTAATCTGCGTCTTTGTAGAAATTCTGCTGCACCAGCAGAGAGAGATGCCTGACACGAAATCTGACTCTGTAATAAGCTGTATCCCACATCACTGTGTGCAAGCTCTTGTAGAATGTCTACTTGCATTATCTTCCTTGAAAGAAAACCAGCCTATTCTGTCCAGTGTGAATAGGAGGTGCCTTATCAGAAGGACAAAAGCGAAAGTGAAAATTTGCATGAGTGTCATCTTTAGGTAATGCACAACCCAGGTGCCAAAGGAATACTGTTACTCTGCTGTGCAGAAAGGACTAAAAGTCATCTCACGATGGTTGATACCCAGACAGACATTATACGATTGTCTGAGTTGGCAGCCTGTATACTCCTGGCCTCAGATGTGACATCTGTGACTATGTGCCAAACTAACTCAACCCCTTTCCATCCTGAAAGGGATAATAGGGAATTTCCAGTTCATTGCAAGCCTTAGCATCACGTCCCATTTGTTTTGCTTCATCATCCTTAATCAGGAAATATTAGGACCATATTACTTACAGCTCCAGAAATGTTCCACTTACATGAGAGGACCCTAATCTTAAGACCCTCTTCCCAAGCTTCTACTGGGAACTAGATAATTCCATTAGTGCTCAAGTCACCGTGTGTGACTGATTCACTTGAATTGTTTTACTTATAGCAGTCATTCTTGATAACTGAGCCATAAAATGTGATCATCCCAGATAATCTATTGTGTGGTATTTC